>CM060961.1:5400667-5785667 GCA_030765045.1 Tenodera sinensis | reverse complement strand
GTGCTTTCGTCAAATGGAACATCGTTATTTATTTTTTATATGTTATAAGCTTCCCCTTGTACCTACACGGAAATAAGCAATAAGATAATTTGTGCAAATGTTTATCTCAACTAACACGAAGAAGATATAGTAATAAGAGTTTATAAGAATGGTTAGTACAAGAGTTGAGAAAGTAATAGGAGTGTAACACACAATGTCTTGAGTATACGTCAGTAATTTCAGGAAAATTCCCAAAATTTGAGATCAAACTCCTGGATAAGCTTGACTCACTTAGAAACGCACACGTGTAATACAAAAGGCGAACGATTTAAGACTCCAGAGAAACGTTTTTAAAAGAACATTAACCTTCGAGTGCGGTACAAAAGAATTAAAATGAATGATCATTAGAGTGAGTCGACTGACTCCAGGATCGCCATTTCCTCAGAGGCCAGGAGCGAGTGACTGTCACGCGAATTGGTAATTTCCAGCTGCCTCCCTAACTCTGTTTTGTCACTTCGGACAAGTTGAGGGGAACATCGTCTTTGTGAGGGTTCAACTGTTACTTGGAGGAAGAAGTTATAACACAGTCAGCCAACCTCTACAAGAAACCCAAATGTCGTTTTCCTCAGTTGGCAGTGGAATAATTGCAATGAATATTTTTGTTATTTATCATAGAATTAATATTTTGTATACAAATATTTGCGATACATCATACTTTTTGAGAAATAGCCGATGTAAATATAATTCGACAGCCTGACCAACTCTCACTCTACTTGAGAATTTATCAGTTAGATCACACGTATTATCATATTACTTGTGATAATAGAAGGAGCTAGACTAGGTCACTATTATACAGGACAAGCAGCTATATATGAAATAGTCCATATAAATATAATTCGACAGTCTGACTCAGTCTCACTCTACTTGAGAATTTATCAGTTAGATCACACGTATTATCATATTACTTGTGATAATAGAAGGAGCTAGACTAGGTCACTATTATACAGGACAAGCAGATATATATGAAATAGTCCATATAAATATAATTCGACAGTCTGACTCACTCTCACTCTACTTGAGAATTTATCAGTTAGATCACACGTATTATCATATTACTTGTGATAATAGAAGGAGCTAGACTAGGTCACTATTATACAGGACAAGCAGCTATATATGAAATAGTCCATATAAATATAATTCGACAGTCTGACTCAGTCTCACTCTACTTGAGAATTTATCAGTTAGATCACACGTATTATCATATTACTTGTGATAATAGAAGGAGCTAGACTAGGTCACTATTATACAGGACAAGCAGATATATATGAAATAGTCCATATAAATATAATTCGACAGTCTGACTCACTCTCACTCTACTTGAGAATTTATCAGTTAGATCACACGTATTATCATATTACTTGTGATAATAGAAGGAGCTAGACTGGGTCACTATTATACAGGACAAGCAGCTATATATGAAATAGTCCATATAAATATAATTCGACAGTCTGACTCACTCTCACTCTACTTGAGAGTTTATCAGTTAGATCACACGTATTATCATATTACTTGTGATAATAGAAGGAGCTAGACTGGGTCACTATTATACAGGACAAGCAGCTATATATGAAATAGTCCATATAAATATAATTCGACAGTCTGACTCACTCTCACTCTACTTGAGAATTTATCAGTTAGATCACACGTATTATCATATTACTTGTGATAATAGAAGGAGCTAGACTGGGTCACTATTATACAGGACAAGCAGCTATATATGAAATAGTCCATATAAATATAATTCGACAGTCTGACTCACTCTCACTCTACTTGAGAGTTTATCAGTTAGATCACACGTATTATCATATTACTTGTGATAATAGAAGGAGCTAGACTAGGTCACTATTATACAGGACAAGCAGCTATATATGAAATAGTCCATATAAATATAATTCGACAGTCTGACTCACTCTCACTCTACTTGAGAATTTATCAGTTAGGTCACACGTATTATCATATTACTTGTGATAATAGAAGGAGCTAGACTAGGTCACTATTATACAGGACAAACAGCTATATATGAAATAGTCCATATAAATATAATTCGACAGTCTGACTCACTCTCACTCTACTTGAGAATTTATCAGTTAGATCACACGTATTATCATATTACTTGTGATAATAGAAGGAGCTAGACTAGTTGATCATTGTAATGTGTAATAAATTATTTTTAGGAGCTTTGTGGGTACAGTTGACGACCCTGACTAAATAGAAAAATGATTAGGTGAGGTTTCATGTATGATAATTTAACGCTTCTATGTAAGAAATACTCAAACAAATTTTGTCTTTAATATTTGGTGTAGATTTCAAGTGTTACTGTAGGACAAAGAGTAATTAAAGACGAAGGCGAGAAATGGTTTACGTGTAATTGAATTTATCTTACTTTTGCAAGACTAATACAATTAATCCTAATGGATACAAAGAAGCCACGTGTTTGTGTTCTGTAATGTTGCACAGAGAGTGCTGCCATCTGTATGCCCGACGTGTATCAAGAAAACAAACGTTCTGAGACGAAAGTGTCTACTTTTGTTTTTCTTCTTCTGTCTCCTTTGTATATCTCTTCAGGGCAGAACGTGAAGGAGATGCGCAAAGGACGAATGTATGAAAGAACAATAAACTTTTCGAAGAAGAATGATTGTTTTTTCTTTTTTGCTGCATTACGCTTTACGTTATATTTACGTTATGAAAGTCACATGAAGAAAAATGGACGCTTTCTTGACATTGATATCTTGTTTCTCTCTCAGCGAAACCAACTTCAAGAATTCTGTGCTCGGTTAAAGATAGACAAGACAAAATTCCCTTGCATCACGAAATAGCAAGATGAAATAATGTTAAAATTCGCCTCAGACTCATAAGGAATTCATTGAAAATGTATTTTCTTGTGCCTTCCTTGTGGAGTTGCAGCGGTATAAGAGCACGTCTCCTGTGGCACGCATATTGAAGCTCCTAATACACTAATTACTCACCTTGGAGTGCAAATTAATTGGCAGCTTACATACATACACGGTGCGCGCGCACCCCACAAGGTTGTAGGTCTAAATGAAGTCATTAATACACATGCAGAGTGGAGTTACAGATCTCAGTATTTCGAACCCATTTTGTAACTTACGTCTTTGTCCCTGGCCATTTCCTACGGAGATATTGTAGTTTAGTGAAAAACAAGCGGGCAACATTGCAGATTGTGTGGGTGTCACTTTCACTAGTTCAGTACATAGACACCGCAGCGTGGCGTCTCCTGAATGTAAACAAATATCGTGTGCGAGTGTAGGCCAATCAGAAGGCTTATCTCCCAAAGCACTACACCATCCTGCAACCAACCGACGAGTTTACATCCAGAAACCGGTTCAATTCCCCGATCAACCTCAACGTTACTTCACGTCTGGAAGAGCTGCTCGGAGTATTCCTTCACATCTTTTAATTGATTAATTATTACGAAACCCTGTGTGATATCCCATAATTAATACCAAAGTTGTGTCAGAAATAAGTTACTCTTCGCATTACTTTACTTAGTTACTTAGAATACAGTAGGCTTTGAGATATAGTAAAATCTTTTAAAGCTTTGAGATCCCATTCTCTTTGCACGCTTAACACAAAAAATGAACGATGTTCCATTTCAGGAAAGTTTTGAGCTTTCCGAAACTGACTCAAAGAACAAGGAAATTCTCCGAAATGATCCAATCTACAAAGAAAAAAATTATTTAGATATAAATTGTGTTTTAGCGAGTTCTACCGTTTTTGTGTAGTATGATTTAGTCTATCTCTTACGATTTACGAGTTATTCAAAAGTCGTCCAGAGTTAACAGGACTACATAGGCTATAGCCAGAAAATTCAAAATATCTTAAGCATATAGCATTTTAATGAACCATTTTCAGAACCATTTTCAAGGAAAATTAAAATTTTCGAAAAATGTTTCATGTAAAGGCTAGTTTAGGGTGGGGCTATTTTCTTCAAAATCTTCGTGTCGCATCCTTGAAAGACATTAAACTTAAATACCAACTTTGGTTTTTAACCAACGTTTAAAGGGTTGTGTGAAGATATTTTCTTGAATATCGAAGACGTTGAATTTGAATATCAAGTTTGATTTTAGCGACTTTTTTGGTTTATTAGACCTGGGACATTTTTTGAAAAAGTTTTCTTTTTGAAGTTATAAAAACGTGTTCTTTCATGAAGTGAATTTTGTAATATATTAATTGCTATGTAACTTAAATTTTAAGTAAAAGTACTTTAGTGTTATTAAAGGATATCTCTGTGTGGAATCTTCGGATGGAGAGAAAATGAAATGTATTAAATTAAGCACCCCTTTACGACCCCTTGTTGACATAACATGACGTGCAACGACTTCTCGACGTTTAACTTCTAATTCTGTAACTCACTTGTCAGCTCATAGAGTTTTCATTCAGAGAAATACTTGAAATGTTTCGGAAACATAAAACAGTGGAACCGCGGTAGGCGAGTAGGCGGGTCAGAACTTCACCTGGGCTACTGAATGAATTCCCTCTCTGGCCGTTTGTGCACACAGGGTTTCTGCTTTAAAGGAAAAACTTTCTCTTGATCTCTTTGAAGGACCGACCCCCCATGGTCTTTATAATGCCTTATTCCACTGACTCACTCACTCGGAGCCAGCAAACTCGAGATTACTTCTTTGGTGCACACCGCGATCTTATTCACCTGAAATAAATACACCCTCTCGTACTCATACCTACTCATTTGGAATATTATTCGCATAATAATATACCTCTGAAAGTGACAACGCAATTATTACTATTATTAATATTATTATTACTGTTATTATTATTGTTATTGTTGTTATTTTAAGTCCTACATAAGGGGAGGGTAATCACTTCCTCACTCTCATACTTGCAGGTGTTCACTCTGTCTGGTACATAGGTTCCTGTGTTCCCTGACAGAAGTCTGACTCTACACACTGACTTGTAAGTCCTACATAAGGGGAGGGTAATCACTTCCTCACTCTCATACTTGCAGGTGTTCACTCTGTCTGGTACATAGGTTCCTGTGTTCCCTGACAGACGTCTGACTCTAGACACTGTCTTGTAAGTCCTACATAAGGGGAGGGTAATCAGGAACAGAAGACATTACGTTCTAAATTCGGTCAAATTGAACAGGGTTTACAAATTTCGAAATCTCCCTTCGAAAAGGTTTTGAGTATATCTAGATTTTCAATTGGCCATTAATAGCTTTTGTTTAATACACTATCTTTAAACTTTTCTCTCTCCTCGTTTGTCCTCTTACAATCGTAAAGCACATGGCTTACATTTTCTTGTGGTGAGTTGAGTGAGCAATTTAAAATATATCTGTTTTAGATTTGGCTATTACAGCTTGTTAACTTCATATAGGTAATATATATAGCTATTGTTTACTTTTTTACATGAATCACATTATACCGACGGGACAGTACTTTATGGCTACCTTGACGTTTCATTGTTTCTCAGAAAGACCAACAATGGAAACTTTGAAACAGTTACGTAATTAAGTAGTAGAAACAGACAATAACTACTAACTGCACGCCTGTAGTAAAAGAATTTAATGTGTTGCACTCACATAACTTTCTCTACTCTTGTACTAAGCATTCTTACAAACTCTTATTCCTATATCTTCTTCGTGTTAGTTGAGATAAACATTTGTATAAATTATCTTATTGCTTATTTCCTTGTAGGTACAAGGGGAATATGGGAATACAGTAGGATTTGTGCGATAGTCAAATGTTTGAGATACTGTTGTCTTTGCACACTTAACATATAAAAATATGAACAACGATGATCCATTTCACGAAAGTTCAAAGTTTTCCGAAACTGACGCACATAATAAGGAATATCTTCGAAATGGTTCACCCTACAAGAAAATTTATTGAGACATAAATTGTGTATTTTAGCAAGATCTACATTGTTTGTATAGTATGATTTGGTCTATCTCTAACGGTTTACCAGTTATGCAAAAGTCGTCCAGAGTAAATACGACTACAGGGGCTATAGCCAGAAAATTCAAGATATACATTTCATTTGTCATACAAACATCTTAAACATATGGCATTTTAATCAAATTCGTTAGAGACATTTACAAGAAAATCAAAATTTTCGAAAAATTGCCCATGTAAAGATTAGTTTACGGTGGGGATATTTTCTTCAAAATCTTCGTGTCGCATTCTTAAGACACTAAGCTTAAATACTAATTTTGGTTTTTACCCAACTTGTTTTTGAGTTAATGTTGTCCACAGTTTGACAGACTGACACACACAACACATACACACACGCACACACACGCCCACACATATACACACATATACACACGCACAAGCAGATTCTTTTCTATAAATGCTTTTTCTTATTTCAGGGGGTCTCAAGGTATATACGAGGGATGTTCAATAAAGACTGGCACTGACTTTTTTTCCCTTTCATTAAGTGTCTGATTGCGACATCTGTCCGTGTACCATTGAACTACGTATTCTAGTCGCTAATCATTGAAAATCACACAGCGATAGCTCTGTCAGTTGATTGTTGACAGTCTGTGTTTGATAATCGCCTCTAAATATCATCACGAGTACAGAAGTCACCCAATAAGGGCGTAGTCATTACTGTTTTTGATTCCCAGAGGACAGTCTGCATTCTCACAGTTCCAAGACACTCTACAGACACTGCAGATTACTATAACACTATTCTGAAGCAATTGGTAAAGGATCGCATCTCCGAAAAGCTAAAGAATCTTATTCAGCAGTGCAAGCTTCATCGCGTCAATGCCACGCCACATGTTGCTGATGCGGTTATCGAATTTCTGGCACAAAATCAAATGTCCACGGTACCTCTTCCACCTTATAATCCTGCTCTAGCTCCATTTGACATTTTTCTTAACTCGAGAGCCGAAAAGGAACTTAAGGAACGTCGGTTCGACAATGAGACCAAAGCAGTGAAGGTTTTAGAGGCGACCCGGAACAGGCTCTCAAAGAATGACTTCCTGCACGTTTTCCAGGAATGGCAAAGGAGGTGGGACAAGTACGTTGTATTGAGGGAGAAGTATTCTGAGGGGGGCAACAGTCTGTATGAGTCATTTTTTACAATACATTGTTGTATGAATATTAGTGCCAGTCTTTATTGAACACCCCTTGTATATTTCCGGTGAAATCTCGACATCGAATGTTTGGGTGGAATACAATACTTCCTCTACTTACCAGTCGGTTAAGTACCTTATATATGTATCATAAGTATATATGACTCAATGACAACTTACGGAGAGGGACTTAGTACCTCGACTGAAAGGTGATCTTTTGTGTCTATGTTCCTGACAGGAGGATGGATGAGGTGAATGTATCATAAGTATATATGACTCAATGACAACTTACGGAGAGGGACTTAGTACCTCGACTGAAAGGTGATCTTTTGTGTCTATGTTCCTGACAGGAGGATGGATGAGGTGAATGTATCATAAGTATATATGACTCAATGACAACTTACGGAGAGGGACTTAGTACCTCGACTGAAAGGTGATCTTTTGTGTCTATGTTCCTGACAGGAGGATGGATGAGGTGAATGTATCATAAGTATATATGACTCAATGACAACTTACGGAGAGGGACTTAGTACCTCGACTGAAAGGTGATCTTTTGTGTCTATGTTCCTGACAGGAGGATGGATGTGGTGAATGTATCATAAGTATATATGACTCAATGACAACTTACGGAGAGGGACTTAGTACCTCGACTGAAAGGTGATCTTTTGTGTCTATGTTCCTGACAGGAGGATGGATGAGGTGAATGTATCATAAGTATATATGACTCAATGACAACTTACGGAGAGGGACTTAGTACCTCGACTGAAAGGTGATCTTTTGTGTATATGTTCCTGACAGGAGGATGGATGAGGTGAATGTATCATAAGTATATATGACTCAATGACAACTTACGGAGAGGGACTTAGTACCTCGACCGAAAGGTGTTCTTTTCTGTCTATGTTCTTGATAGGAGGATGGATGAGGTGAATGTATCATAAGTATATATGACTCAATGACAACTTACGGAGAGGGACCTAGTACCTCGACTGAAAGGTGATCTTTTGTGTCTATGTTCCTGACAGGAGGATGGATGAGGTGAATGTATCATAAGTATATATGACTGAATGACAACTTACGGAGAGGGACTTAGTACCTCGACCGAAAGGTGATCTTTTGTGTCTATGTTCCTGACAGGAGGATGGATGAGGTGAATGTATCATAAGTATATATGACTCAATGACAACTTACGGAGAGGGACTTAGTACCTCGACTGAAAGGAGGATGGATGAGGTGAATGTATCATAAGTATATATGACTCAATGACAACTTACGGAGAGGGACTTAGTACCTCGACTGAAAGGTGATCTTTTGTGTCTATGTTCCTGACAGGAGGATGGATGAGGTGAATGTATCATAAGTATATATGACTCAATGACAACTTACGGAGAGGGACTTAGTACCTCGACTGAAAGGAGGATGGATGAGGTGAATGTATCATAAGTATATATGACTCAATGACAACTTACGGAGAGGGACTTAGTACCTCGACTGAAAGGTGATCTTTTGTGTCTATGTTCCTGACAGGAGGATGGATGAGGTGAATGTATCATAAGTATATATGACTCAATGACAACTTACGGAGAGGGACTTAGTACCTCGACTGAAAGGAGGATGGATGAGGTGAATGTATCATAAGTATATATGACTCAATGACAACTTACGGAGAGGGACTTAGTACCTCGACTGAAAGGTGATCTTTTGTGTCTATGTTCCTGACAGGAGGATGGATGAGGTGAATGTATCATAAGTATATATGACTCAATGACAACTTACGGAGAGGGACCTAGTACCTCGACCGAAAGGTGTTCTTTTCTGTCTATGTTCTTGATAGGAGGATGGATGAGGTGAATGTATCATAAGTATATATGACTCAATGACAACTTACGGAGAGGGACCTAGTACCTCGACTGAAAGGTGATCTTTTGTGTCTATGTTCCTGACAGGAGGATGGATGAGGTGAATGTATCATAAGTATATATGACTGAATGACAACTTACGGAGAGGGACTTAGTACCTCGACCGAAAGGTGATCTTTTGTGTCTATGTTCCTGACAGGAGGATGGATGAGGTGAATGTATCATAAGTATATATGACTCAATGACAACTTACGGAGAGGGACTTAGTACCTCGACTGAAAGGAGGATGGATGAGGTGAATGTATCATAAGTATATATGACTCAATGACAACTTACGGAGAGGGACTTAGTACCTCGACTGAAAGGTGATCTTTTGTGTCTATGTTCCTGACAGGAGGATGGATGAGGTGAATGTATCATAAGTATATATGACTCAATGACAACTTACGGAGAGGGACTTAGTACCTCGACTGAAAGGAGGATGGATGAGGTGAATGTATCATAAGTATGTATGACTCAATGACAACTTACGGAGAGGGACTTAGTACCTCGACTGAAAGGAGGATGGATGAGGTGAATGTATCATAAGTATATATGACTCAATGACAACTTACGGAGAGGGACTTAGTACCTCGACTGAAAGGAGGATGGATGAGGTGAATGTATCATAAGTATATATGACTCAATGACAACTTACGGAGAGGGACTTAGTACCTCGACTGAAAGGTGATCTTTTGTGTCTATGTTCCTGACAGGAGGATGGATGAGGTGAATGTATCATAAGTATATATGACTCAATGACAGCTTACGGAGAGGGACTTAGTACCTCGACTGAAAGGTGATCTTTTGTGTCTATGTTCCTGACAGGAGGATGGATGAGGTGAATGTATCATAAGTATATATGACTCAATGACAACTTACGGAGAGGGACTTAGTACCTCGACTGAAAGGTGATCTTTTGTGTCTATGTTCCTGACAGGAGGATGGATGAGGTGAATGTATCATAAGTATATATGACTCAATGACAACTTACGGAGAGAGACTTAGTACCTCGACTGAACGGTGATCTTTTGTGTCTATGTTCCTGACAGGAGGATGGATGAGGTGAATGTATCATAAGTATATATGACTCAATGACAACTTACGGAGAGAGACTTAGTACCTCGACTGAAAGGTGATCTTTTGTGTCTATGTTCCTGACAGGAGGATGGATGAGGTGAATGTATCATAAGTATATATGACTCAATGACAACTTACGGAGAGGGACTTAGTACCTCGACTGAAAGGTGATCTTTTGTGTATATGTTCCTGACAGGAGGATGGATGAGGTGAATGTATCATAAGTATATATGACTCAATGACAACTTACGGAGAGGGACTTAGTACCTCGACTGAAAGGAGGATGGATGAGGTGAATGTATCATAAGTATATATGACTCAATGACAACTTACGGAGAGGGACTTAGTACCTCGACTGAAAGGTGATCTTTTGTGTCTATGTTCCTGACAGGAGGATGGATGAGGTGAATGTATCATAAGTATATATGACTCAATGACAACTTACGGAGAGGGACTTAGTACCTCGACTGAAAGGAGGATGGATGAGGTGAATGTATCATAAGTATATATGACTCAATGACAACTTACGGAGAGGGACTTAGTACCTCGACTGAAAGGTGATCTTTTGTGTCTATGTTCCTGACAGGAGGATGGATGAGGTGAATGTATCATAAGTATATATGACTCAATGACAACTTACGGAGAGGGACCTAGTACCTCGACCGAAAGGTGTTCTTTTCTGTCTATGTTCTTGATAGGAGGATGGATGAGGTGAATGTATCATAAGTATATATGACTCAATGACAACTTACGGAGAGGGACCTAGTACCTCGACTGAAAGGTGATCTTTTGTGTCTATGTTCCTGACAGGAGGATGGATGAGGTGAATGTATCATAAGTATATATGACTGAATGACAACTTACGGAGAGGGACTTAGTACCTCGACCGAAAGGTGATCTTTTGTGTCTATGTTCCTGACAGGAGGATGGATGAGGTGAATGTATCATAAGTATATATGACTCAATGACAACTTACGGAGAGGGACTTAGTACCTCGACTGAAAGGAGGATGGATGAGGTGAATGTATCATAAGTATATATGACTCAATGACAACTTACGGAGAGGGACTTAGTACCTCGACTGAAAGGTGATCTTTTGTGTCTATGTTCCTGACAGGAGGATGGATGAGGTGAATGTATCATAAGTATATATGACTCAATGACAACTTACGGAGAGGGACTTAGTACCTCGACTGAAAGGAGGATGGATGAGGTGAATGTATCATAAGTATGTATGACTCAATGACAACTTACGGAGAGGGACTTAGTACCTCGACTGAAAGGAGGATGGATGAGGTGAATGTATCATAAGTATATATGACTCAATGACAACTTACGGAGAGGGACTTAGTACCTCGACTGAAAGGAGGATGGATGAGGTGAATGTATCATAAGTATATATGACTCAATGACAACTTACGGAGAGGGACTTAGTACCTCGACTGAAAGGTGATCTTTTGTGTCTATGTTCCTGACAGGAGGATGGATGAGGTGAATGTATCATAAGTATATATGACTCAATGACAGCTTACGGAGAGGGACTTAGTACCTCGACTGAAAGGTGATCTTTTGTGTCTATGTTCCTGACAGGAGGATGGATGAGGTGAATGTATCATAAGTATATATGACTCAATGACAACTTACGGAGAGGGACTTAGTACCTCGACTGAAAGGTGATCTTTTGTGTCTATGTTCCTGACAGGAGGATGGATGAGGTGAATGTATCATAAGTATATATGACTCAATGACAACTTACGGAGAGAGACTTAGTACCTCGACTGAACGGTGATGTTTTGTGTCTATGTTTCTTACAGGAGGATGGATGAGGTGAATGTATCATAAGTATATATGACTCAATGACAACTTACGGAGAGAGACTTAGTACCTCGACTGAAAGGTGATCTTTTGTGTCTATGTTCCTGACAGGAGGATGGATGAGGTGAATGTATCATAAGTATATATGACTCAATGACAACTTACGGAGAGGGACTTAGTACCTCGACTGAAAGGTGATCTTTTGTGTATATGTTCCTGACAGGAGGATGGATGAGGTGAATGTATCATAAGTATATATGACTCAATGACAACTTACGGAGAGGGACTTAGTACCTCGACCGAAAGGTGTTCTTTTCTGTCTATGTTCTTGATAGGAGGATGGATGAGGTGAATGTATCATAAGTATATATGACTCAATGACAACTTACGGAGAGGGACCTAGTACCTCGACTGAAAGGTGATCTTTTGTGTCTATGTTCCTGACAGGAGGATGGATAAGGTGAATGTATCATAAGTATATATGACTGAATGACAACTTACGGAGAGGGACTTAGTACCTCGACCGAAAGGTGATCTTTTGTGTCTATGTTCCTGACAGGAGGATGGATGAGGTGAATGTATCATAAGTATATATGACTCAATGACAACTTACGGAGAGGGACTTAGTACCTCGACTGAAAGGAGGATGGATGAGGTGAATGTATCATAAGTATATATGACTCAATGACAACTTACGGAGAGGGACTTAGTACCTCGACTGAAAGGTGATCTTTTGTGTCTATGTTCCTGACAGGAGGATGGATGAGGTGAATGTATCATAAGTATATATGACTCAATGACAACTTACGGAGAGGGACTTAGTACCTCGACTGAAAGGAGGATGGATGAGGTGAATGTATCATAAGTATATATGACTCAATGACAACTTACGGAGAGGGACTTAGTACCTCGACTGAAAGGTGATCTTTTGTGTCTATGTTCCTGACAGGAGGATGGATGAGGTGAATGTATCATAAGTATATATGACTCAATGACAACTTACGGAGAGGGACTTAGTACCTCGACTGAAAGGAGGATGGATGAGGTGAATGTATCATAAGTATATATGACTCAATGACAACTTACGGAGAGGGACTTAGTACCTCGACTGAAAGGTGATCTTTTGTGTCTATGTTCCTGACAGGAGGATGGATGAGGTGAATGTATCATAAGTATATATGACTCAATGACAACTTACGGAGAGGGACTTAGTACCTCGACTGAAAGGTGATCTTTTGTGTCTATGTTCCTGACAGGAGGATGGATGAGGTGAATGTATCATAAGTATATATGACTCAATGACAACTTACGGAGAGGGACTTAGTACCTCGACTGAACGGTGATCTTTTGTGTCTATGTTCCTGACAGGAGGATGGATGAGGTGAATGTATCATAAGTATATATGACTCAATGACAACTTACGGAGAGAGACTTAGTACCTCGACTGAAAGGTGATCTTTTGTGTCTATGTTCCTGACAGGAGGATGGATGAGGTGAATGTATCATAAGTATATATGACTGAATGACAACTTACGGAGAGGGACTTAGTACCTCGACTGAAAGGTGATCTTTTGTGTCTATGTTCCTGACAGGAGGATGGATGAGGTGAATGTATCATAAGTATATATGACTCAATGACAACTTACGGAGAGGGACTTAGTACCTCGACTGAAAGGTGACCTTTTGTGTCTATGTTCCTGACAGGAGGATGGATGAGGTGAATGTATCATAAGTATATATGACTGAATGACAACTTACGGAGAGGGACTTAGTACCTCGAATGAGAAGTGATCTTTCGTCCTCAATTACTGCAATTAACAAGCATTTAAATAATCGCTTTTAGTATTGAAAAGTCTCAAGGCGTCCATTAGTAAGGTATTCCCTGACTAGAGTAGAGAAAGTGAAAGAGGGCTTACAGTGAATTGGCAGAAGAGGGACAAGGGGAAGGTAATGGGGGTATAATTTGCCAGTTGGTCAGATGAAACAAGAGTTTTGGAAAATGCTACCAACAGTCAGTCAGTCATACGGGAGTCCCATATCAATTACGTACAGAATACGTCGCTAGGTTTTCATTTGTTTACTCGGGGGAGTGTGTGCACGAGTACGTGAAATTACGTAGTAAACGTGACAACGGCGCGCGTCCCTTGTTCAACACGAGGATTTAAACTCTCGACATCTGACCACAGGTTTTGGGCCTGCTTGCTAATGGAAATCCTTGATCGCAGCGCTCCTACCGGGCACGCAGGAACTTCATCTGCTACATCCATTACCTACCTTAAAATGAGCGATATTTTGTGTTGAGGCTTATGACCGAACAATTCCTGTGTAATGTCAGGCTTCCGCACAAAGTAGATCTATCTATAATAAATATCTCACGCGAATATGTGAACGCGTGCATAGTGTATCACACATGCAGCGTGCATGTAAGTGGGCGAAGTATTGTATTCCACCGAAACATTCCATGTCAAGATTTTACTGGAAATGTATGTTTTGAGGACCACAAAATAAAAAAAGTGTGTGTGTGTGTGTGTGTGTGTGTGTGTGTGTGTGTGTGTGTGTGTGTGTGTGTGTGTGTGTGTGTGTGTGTGTGTGTAGACAGCATAACTCAAAAAGCAAAAGTCGGTTAAAAACCAAGGTTGGTATTTAAGTTTAATGTCTTTCAAGGATGCGACAGGAAGATTTTGAAGAAAATACCTCCACCCTTAACTACCCTTTACATGGAAAGTTTTCGAAAATATTGATTTTCTTAAAAATGGCTCTAACGATTTTGATTAAAATGTCATACGTTTGAGATATTTTGATGACAAATGAAATGTATATCTTGAATTTTCCAGCTATAGCCCCTGTAGTCGTATTTGCTCTGGACGACATGTGCATAACTGGTAAACCGTTAGAGATAGAAGAAAACATACTATACAAAAAATGTAGATCTTGCTAAAACACACAATTTATGTCTCAATAAATTTTCTTGTAGGGTGAACCATTTCGGAGATATTCCTTGTTATGTGTGTGAGTTTCGGAAAACTTAGAACTTTCGTGAAATGGATCATCGTTGTTCATTTTTTATATGTTAAGTGTGCAAAGACCTCAGAATCCCAAACATTTGACTATCGCACAAAGCCTACTGTATTTTGATATTCCCCTTGTACCTACAAGGAAATAAGCAGTAAGATAATTTGTACAAATATTTATTTCAACTAACAAGAAGAAGATATAGGAATAAGAGTTTGTAAGAATGGTTAGTACAAGAGTAGAGAAAGTCATGTGAGTGCAACACATCAGATTTTTTATTTAGTGAACCTTTCGGAAATTAAATTATTTTGTTTTTTAACGACGCTGTGAATTTCCAGGATCACATCAACGTCTCCGGTGTGCCGGAATTTTGTCCCGCAGGAGTTCTTTTACATGGCAATAATTTTACTGACATGGAGCTGTCGTTTTTAAGGACACTTAAAAGCTATCGATTTGGGCTGAATTTGAACCCGCGACCTAGGGCTATCAGTAGGCCAGCGTCTAACCAACTGAGCCAGCCAGACCGACACGGATTGGCTACTGTTAACCATACCACCATATACAATCCCTCAGACGTTATTAAACAACAAAGTAATTTTAAGCCAATTCGTGCAACGCTGAGATTATATGAGCCCCAGCCCAGGCGTAGAGTTGACCTTATGAGATATACAATTAATATCTTAAGTTCATTGAAAGTTTTTCTTTTCATGTATTCCACCTGAGTTTTACTACTAGAGGGCAGATTCACTGTTAATTAAGAAGTACCAGCAGCAGCAACCCCTTTGAGAAAGCTAGCTACCCCCTCTGGATGAGACACTTTATATTACAAGGAAGGATATATGGCAGAAACTTTTAACAAGGTTTTCATTACGCAGACTTCCAACTTCTTTTCATCCCCTGCTCTTCTTCAACCACATAAAAATCTATTTTAACCAGAGCTGAATGCACGTATCCTTTTTCAACGAGGACATCAGGGTCTGCTTGCTCTTTCAGTCTATTGGTCCTTTTAAAGTGGCTCACGGATAAAACCAGAGCATTTTCAAACAGTCACATGATGGCTGTAAACGCCAAAGTAACCATAAACTTCACTTACGTAGTTGCGTAAGCAGAGGAAATATTGCGTTGCACCCAAAATACAATACCCAAGGTTTGACACTTCCTGAATAAAAAATCTGATGTGTTGCAGTCACATGACTTTCTCTACTCTTGTACTAACCATTCTTACAAACTCTTATTCCTATATCTTCTTCGTGTTAGTTGAGACAAACATTTGTACAGATTATCTTATTGCTTATTTCCTTGTAGGTACAAGGGGAATATTAAAACACAGTAGGCTTTGTGCGATAGTGAAATGTTTGAGATTCCGTTCTCTTTGCACGCTTAACATATACAAAAATGAACAACGTTGTCACATTTCGCTTAGGTTCCAAGTTTTCCGAAACTCACACACATAACAAGGAATATCTCCGAAATGGTTCACCCTACAAGAAAATTTATTGAGACATAAATTGTGTATTTTAACAAGATCTACATTTTGTGTAGAGTACGATTTTGTCTATCTCTAACGGTTTACCAGTTATACAAAAGTCGTCCAGAGTGAATACGGCTACAGGGGCTATAGCCAGAAAATTCAAGATATACATTTCATTTCTCATAAAAATATCTCAAACATATGAAATTTTAATCAAAATCGTTAGAGCCATTTTCAAGAAAATCAAAACTTTCGAAAAATTGTCCATGTAAAGCAGGGGTGTCAAACAGCACTCACCAGGCGTGAAAAATTTTCCCCTATTTTCCCTCCCTCCGTGATCAAATCGGAAAACGGGAAAAACAAAGCGAAAACCGGTTCTACGAGCGCGTGCTACTGGAGTTAAGGAGGGGTAGACCCCTCTCTTCACACCCTGGGAGTGATGTGTGACATGCTTGATGTAAAGGGTAGTGTAAGGTGGGGCTATTTTCTTCAAAATCTTCATGTCGAATTCTTGAAAGATATTCAACTTAAATACCAACTTTGGTTCCTAACCGAGTTTTCATTTTTGAGTTATGCTGTCCACAGACTGACAGACTGACAGACTGACACACTGACACACTGACACAGACACACACACGGACCTTTTTCTAAAAATGCTTCTTTTGGATTCAAGGGCCTCAAAATATATATTTCCGGTGAAATCTCGACATCGAATTTTTGGGTAGAATACAATACTTCCCCTGCTTACCAGTAGAGAAAGTAAAAAAGTGACAGTGTAAACCAGATTAATAATAACAATATGAATATGAGTAACAATGTATGTCAGTAAAACCCCAAAATGTTATATTCCACTTTAAAATTAATCCCAATTCTTATTTAATTTCATAGTTTCATCAGGAGCATTTATTTAAAAGGCAGGGGAAAACTTGTAACTTTTAGGGAAATGTAACTGTTTACTAAAGTAAGAAGAAATTAGAAACTAAAAACTTCACTTATATTATTTTAGGATAAACTGATAAATCAGCTGTGGCAGATCATGTTTGCTCATTTAATCATAAAATTAATCCAGAAGTTAAATTATTAAAACATTAAGTGGACCTATAGATTTAATGGTTTGGGAAAAAAAATTATTTTAAAAAACAGGAACCGTGTTATGTTCGATTTACCTTCTATAGATTGTATTTATAAATTTTTGTTATCAGAGATTGGTAAATAAAAATTGAATATCAGTATGAAAGATTTGTGCTTTGGTAACGAATTTGTTTGAATAGCTTTGAGAATGAGTTGGAGACAACTTGAAACTCTAGTCAGTTTGTGCAAAAAGAACGTGCAACATTACTAAGTTTTTAGTTTCTAGTTTGTTCTTACTTTAGAATCTTGTTGCTTCACTGTTAATAGCTTCAGTTTTCCTTATTTAACGTCTAGAAATTTTTGTTGATCCTAATAGAGATGCGCGTTCCCTCAGCGTGAACCCATGTTGAGACGAGGATTACCCCATTGGAGGACATCTGGGAATTGCGGAATTGGGATACATCATCGCAAAAATACAGATAAGAGGTGTAAAACGAGGGACGCGTCGCTCAGATACATTTCCTCTCGGGAAAGTGAGGTTAGAGTGTTCAACACGCTAAGTTAAGTCACTTCTGTGCCCTTAAATTGTTATGGTTCTATAGAATACGTGTAAGGTAAAGAAGAAAAGAATGCTATAGAGATATAAATTTTGCTGTCCAGTCGATATTTATTTGCCCTGGAAGCGCAGCGTGCTGGGGAAGGCGGAGATGCGAGCTGATAATCGAAAATGAAGAGGGGGAAGCTCGGGTCCCGAACCCATAGCCTTCACTCAGGTAGCGGCGTCCTATGGGAATAGTGCACTTAGACCGTTTGACGTACCGGATTGATATATGGGATAATCCATCATCTCGACTTGAAAGGGCCTACACACGCCCCTCTTCCTTCCTTCCGCCCCCCCCCCCCCCCGCCGGGGGCTGCTTACAAATATGCGCCTCGGTAACATTTTGTCTGGCATCAAATGATACTCCCATCTTGTACAGAACACGCGTTAAGTGAGTAAATAAGCTTAAATGTATTCATTTACATCGGGTCGTAAATCAGAAGGCGCGAGTCATCTGTTTCTGTCCTTGTTACAGCACAACCACTAACTTAGGGGTCTAGGATTCCATTTTCTGGAATAGTTGCATCTGTTTTAAACGCCTTCGACATCTCCAATGATGAGAAAATGGAAAATACTAACACGTGATCGAGTTAGTATGACTTGGCGTATACTTCTTTCCGCAAGAGATGAGTTAGCGGGATTTAAGACCGTCTATTCTTTCCTTACTCTGTTTACTGTGATCGATTATTGGCAGCTTTGTTGCTTACAGACCGCGCAAATGTTATATCGATCTGTGGTCACCGACAAGGAACGTTACTTATATGTAATATTTGTGCATTTTCATGCCAACGTATAGTTATATTTCAACCGTAATTAATTTCAAGAGATGGGGTTAGGTCAGGGACCGAGGAGACCACAAATCTCTACTAATAATACTGTCATGAAACACTTTCAATTGTTCTCATTGAAATAATTTTACAAACTCTTATTCCTATATCTTCTTCATGTTAGTTGAGATAAACATTTGTACAAATTATCTTATTGCTTATTTCCTTGTAGGTACAAGGGGAATATGGGAATACAGTAGACTTTGAGTGATAGTTAAATATTTTAAAGGTTTGAGATCCCGATCTCTTTGCACGCTTAACATATAAAAAAATTAATAGCGATGATCCATTTCACGAAAGTTCTAAGTTTTCCGAAACTCACACACATAACAACCAATATCTCCGAAATGGTTCAACCTACAAGAAAATTTATTGAGACATAAATTGTGTATTTTAGCAAGATCTACATTTTTTGTATAGTATGATTTGGTCTATCTCTAACGGTTAACCAGCTATGCAAAAGTCGTCCAGAGTAAATACGACTACAGAGGCTGTAGCCAGAAAATTCTAAATATACATTTCATTTTTCATAAAAATATCTTAAACATATCGCATTTTAATAAAAATCGTTGAGCCATTTTCAAGAAAATAAAAAATTTCGAAAAATGTTCCATGTAAAAGGTAGTTTAGGGTGGGGCTATTTTCTTCAAAATCTTCGTGTCGCATCCTTGAAAGACAATAAATTTAAATAAAAACTTTGGTTTTTAATCGACTTTTCGTTTTTTGAGTCATGCTGTCCACAAATCGAGTCTGAAAGACACACTCACAGAGACGGGCTTTTTTCTAAAAATGCCTTTTATGGATTCAGGGGGTCTCAAAACATATATGTATATCCGGTGAAATCTCGACATCGAATTTTTGGGTGGAATACAATAGGTACCTATTTCCTTTACTTACTACACACAGCAGAGAAAGTAAAAATGGCAGGTCAGGAAAATGTTTGGCGAAAATGATTTATAGACGTCTATACAATATTTGTAGGTATTATATAATTAAAAAACCTAAAATGTCATTTTCTCTTAAAAATATAGTGTGGTCCCTAACAGTGATTGATCGAACAGCACACAGAGCCATCTACTGAGAAGGTTTTAAGGGACCTGAGTAGACAAGGTAAATGTATTAAAATAAACGTTTTCCTAGATAGTTTCACATTATTTCTGGGACAGATAATAAAATATTCTCTCACTGTGAATATCCAAATTAAAGTTTTCAGTTGACTTGTGGATTTTAATACTTTCAGAAATGCATTTCCTTCATCTGATGATGAAACGGGTATAACAAAGGACAGACGAAGATATTGAACAGAAAGTTTCATCAGAATGAAGCTTTACTTTGATTGAACACTATCTGTAGTAGATTTCTTTGATCGCCTTTGCCTTTTTATTCCATTCCATTTTCATAATTGAAAAGTCTCACACCAATTTTTCATATCGTAGTTCTTATATACTGAAATACTCTCGTAAACATATCTCATAAAAATACGAGAAGGGACTATTATCTATTTGACTATAGCTGCTGCCCCATTAGACTTATTACACCGTTGCCAAATCGACAACATGACGCCAATCTCAGACCTGAAGATATCCTGTGTTTTTTACCCGTCTTGTTTTCCTGGCCATAAATCTAAAAGCTGTCAGCTGATCCTTGGTGCAATGTCTGCAAAATGGACTCAAGTGCTTTCGATCTCTCTTGAATTTTTTATAATATTGCAGATGATGTTCTGGTGAATTGGGGCAAACAAGATTCCTGCCACGCTTGTTCTAAAAAACTTGATGTGTTGCTTTCACATGACTTTCCTTACTCACTCTGATCTTACAAATCAATATTCTTCTATCTGCTAAGATAGACAATGGTGGAAATTTGGTCAGCAGGAAGAAACAACAGAAGTAAAGCTTTCTGGAAAGAAATTAGAACAAGAGTGCAGAATATGAGCACTATCAAGGAAAATGGGTCATTAGTAGTACAGTAAAACCTTCTTAAATCGGACCCCCTATACAGGGTGGAAGGGAAGTCGTTATATTCCTTCTAAAGCGCGTTCCACCCTTAGAAGACAGTACACGTTAAATGGAGCTCAGTGTTGCAACATGTACTTTCTCCGCGCGCGACCCCGAGGTGGCCGAGTCCTGTACTTAGTCCTTCAATTGCTGCTTGACGAGACGGGCACTTTTAACTTTGGTATCCCTGCACGCCTTTGTCACTGTATGACCTAAATTTACAAATGACTCGTCTGTGTAAACAATTGATTTCCCCTGGTCCCTAAACCTTTTTACGTCTTTTAGATATTTATGTCGCCATCTGATGATATCGATATCGTCTCTTTCTATTAATATGCACTTGTTACCCCTTCTTTCATATTCGGAACCCAAATCATGTAAGAACCGACTAACAGTGGCCCTTGAGAAATTTGGTAGGGTCTCATCACTGTTGAATCGTGACAAAATTATATTCAGCATGGGTGGAATATTTGCAAACAGTAAAGAATGAACAATTCGCCACACTCCACCTTGCACTATTCAATCATATTGCGTTAACCTAGCGTTTTGTTTTCCCGCCCTTTTTGCTTTCTTTTTCGATGGCGTTCTTAGAGGTCCTTTCATTATTTCCTTTTTAATCCTATACACTACTGCTTCTGAACACTCGATAGCCTTAGCTGTTTCTTTTAATACCTGACACTCATTTTACTTGAAAAATAATCTAACACATTCATAATTATTTGGCGTTCCTTCTTAATTTACCAACTAATCATCTTTTCCTAGCTTCCCCCTCCATAACTACTAATATTTACAAAAATATTAAACAAAGAACGCAATAACAGCTCACAGTTACACACACGACTTCTTTTGAACTAATGTTAGTGCTGCTCCTTATACTATCTTCTGTGTCAGGCCTGGCGCGAGAATACGCTGAATAGATGAATACCTTTTGTTTGCATTACTGGATAAAAGAAAGAGGTTACTGCCTTTTGGTTTATTTTAAAAACTTTCTCCAACGTTCCTCAACATTTGTTCTAGCTGGTTCCCTGATGTAAACTCAGTAACAAAAAAGTTTCACACTGCGTAACTTTTGCAGTGCACAGATATAAAATTTTCCGAAAACATTTAATTTAAAAAATTATAACACTTAACTGAATAAACATACAGAATTCAAAGTGGGCAGGTAGTAGCACTATAGTTTACTCTACCTAAGAACAAATTATAGACGCATTCTAGCAGTTAGTTAGTTTGTGCTTGATGAGTATAGAAACAGCAAATATCGGACTTCATTTAAGAAAATGTTTTTTGAAGGAGTATGGGCCTATAGAAATGTATAATGAAAAGGATATAAACTGATAGAGAGAAACATTCTGCAAAGGATAATGTGTTCAAATCTGAAATTTATAACAAATGAATGTTTATACCACGCTATTAGGAATCTGACAACAGCGCGAGGGTAGAAAAGGACGCGGCTAATGGCAACTTGTATGCGCTAGATAGAGACAGATATATCCCATTTAACTCCATACTGTCTTCTAAGAGTGGGACAAGGTATAATATGTGATTCATAGATAAACCAAAAAGAATAATGACATTTTGTTCTTTGATCAGCCAATTTCGAAAAAAATAAATGGTTTTTGTTCCAAATTGGATGCGTAATTCCACAAGAATGTACGAAAGTAACAGTCTTACTTGTAAGATGCGTGGGGTAACTTATTTCTGACATGGGACATACATCACACAGGGTTTCGTGAAACCTCGGTATGGGGCCGAGTGTACATAGATCTCGCAGTATTCACTAAGTACAGTAAAGATAAACTCATATCATGTTCTCCAGTAACTGAAGTTGTCATTTAGAATTTGCAGCTCGTGCTGGAAGCGACCTGTAAGCAGAGCTGTGGCCGTGAAGGTTTTTTCCTTTTGCCAGAGGATGAAGGTAATCGAAGTGTGAAGCTGAGGGTTGGTCCTATAGAAAGAGTCCTGTAAGCTCCTTCCGGTACCTCCATCACTTCCTCTGCTTCTTATTCTTCCTTCTCTTTTTATCTTCGCTGCCTCGCAGTACTTGGAGCAAGCAGAATCCTGCACCCAAGAACTCTTGTGCTAACCATTCTTATTCCTATATCTTCCTCGTGTTAGTTGAGATAAACATTTGTACAAATTATCTTATTGCTTATTTCTCTGTAGGTACAAGGGGAATATGAGAATACAGTAGGCTTTGAGCGATAGTCAAATGTTTTGAAGCTTTGAGATTCCGTTCTCTTTGCACGCTTAACGTATAAAAAGTGGACAACGATGTTCTATTTCACGAAAGTTTTAAGTTTTCCGAAACTGACACAAGTAACAAAGAATATCTCCGAAATGGTTCACTCTACAAAAAAAGTTTTCAGATATAAATTGTGTCTTAGTGGGATTTTCATTTTTTATACACTAAGATTTTGTTTATCTCTTACGGTTTACGAGTTATTCAAAAGTTATCCAGAGTAAATAGGACTACATGGGCTATAGCCAGACAATTCAAAATATACATTTCATTTGTCACACAAATATCTTAACCATATGACATTTTAATCAAAATCGTTAGCCATTTTCAAGAAAACCAAAATTTTCGATGTAAAGGGTAGTTTAGGGTGGGGCTATTTTCTTAAAAATCTTCGTGTCGCATCCTTGAAAGACATTAAACTTGGATACCAACTTTGGTTTTTAAGCTACTTTTCGTTTTTGAGTTATTGCTGTCCACACACACACACACACACACACACACACACACACACACACACACACACACACACACACACACACACACACACGGACCTTTTTCTAAAAATGCTTTTTTAGGGGTTCTCAATATATATATTCCGAGTGAAATCTCGACATCGAATTTTTGATTGGAATACAATACTTCCTTCTACTTACCAGTAGAGAAATTAAAACATTTTTCTCTGTCTCTGTATTAAGATAAATCCTCATGCCTCATAAGGTGTAATTTTCCATCGCAAAACATCTTATTGTAGCCAATGTAGGTGACTAGTTACGTGAGCAGGTTTAGCACCTTAAAGTGTCATTTGGGTAAGCTTGTAGCAGAGAAAGAGCTCTGTGGAAGGACGTTAATGAGGATATTATAATTAGAGTAATTGTATGAAGAGAAACTGCGCACATGAACACAAACAATCTGGCCAAACACATGACGTGTCTGATACGATTTTCCGAGTGGCTGATTCACGTTGTTACCACATATACGAGACCAGTGTGTTTCACTACACAGCGGCTTACCTACTTACTTCCAGCTCACTCCCTCAAATTTACTTAATGCGCTTAGACATAGATATGCTTTACTAAAAATGAAGTTATTAATAAGTAACAGGTAAATATATTCTAATAGTACTGTGAAGTAAACACGGTGTAAAGGGTAAAGGGTAAAGGGGGAGACCTCGCTCACGTCTACTGTGGCTACCACCCCCTAGGAGGCAGGGATGAACGAAGGAACTGAAGGGGTGCTACCAGACCCGCAAGTAGAAAGACCCACCAGAGACACGGGGAAGTCCCTAACCAGTGCTGACAGTCATCCACGCCATCTGTCCGACACTGCCCACACTACATGCCTAGAACTACACCTCCTGAAAGGAAAGATAAGGAAATGATGGAAAGGAAACCGTGGTATAAAATAGCGCACCCCAGCATTCGCCTAAGTGACATGGGGAAATCACGGAAAAACCCATATCAGAGTGCGCAGCCACGGGGACCAAACCCGCGACCTCCCGAATTATTGCCACAGACGTACCACCTAGGCCATCCCGCTCGGTCTCTCATTAGTAACAGGACATTCGAAAAATTAACTGATTTTAGTTATTTTTGGATCCGAATAGACTTAGCAAATTTACTTCCAATGGATACCAGCTCACTGTGGACTGAGTGGTAATGAGAAAGCTGATTTTCTTGCAAAAAAGGGTACCGGCAATGTGCAGAAATCAATAGTTAATCTACCATTTTATGCAGCTAAAAGATTAGTCAACTCTGAATTCCGAAAATTTATTGAAAAATATTACTATGAAAAATCAAAAAATAAAAGATGGGAACTACCAAACATTCAAGCAGTAATTCCTGAGTATCCTGGAAAAACGGCAGTTGCAACCTTCAGGTTGATTACAGGACATGATTGTCTGGCAAAACATTTAAACAGAACTGGGATATATTCTTCACCACTCTGTCCTCTATGTGATCTGCAAGAGAAAATGGATCGAGACCACCTTCAAATATGCCCGGCCACTTCTAGCACCCTCCCCATCCATCAGAGAGCAAGAGGATTAATTACTTCATTGTCAGAAATCCAGCATTAGCTAACAACAAGTTATTTTTGGATATATTATAGGCTTCTATTATTAAAAACTTTCCCTAACTACATAGATAACAATTACAATAAGTGTCCATAATTTTTAAAGTGCCCACCGCCTTGAGCAATGTGTGCCTCCGACAGCATAGGTGAAGTGATCATGTGTAGGTAAGTGAGTTAGGTAGAAAGATCGCGGAGACCAAGAAATTGGGCCTACACAACCAGTCCACTTATTAGGGGACACTTCACCAAGTAAATCACGAACGCTCCTTGTGTAATGTAGGGGAGCGCCATGTTGTTAAAAAAGTATTTCACAGGCCAAATTGTTACGTATTTCCAATCCTAGGATAACAGACGTTTGTAACACATCGTAATACTCATAATTTCCACTAACTGAGTCTTCTGGTACCAGTGGTCACCTTTGCAGACAAGAGGTGCAGAATATTTGTCCGGAATTGTGACAAAATCCCTTCATTGGCCTGCATACTTATCTCTGATAGGCGCCATCTTGTTTCTTCATTCCACGCCTAGAGGTTCCCAAACCTGTCTTACAAGTTAAACTTTACATGACATTTTAACATTAAATTGTGGCTAAATTCATTTGAATTAAAACATTGCAGCATTTCTTATACAATGTCCGCGCAACAGTGAAATAATATAAACCATTTATGTATATCCATTCTTCAAGAAGCTAGATGTCTACAAATATTTAACACAAACTATGTTTTTTCAGTTTAATGACAATAATAGTATTGGACATATTTATTAAGTATATTCTAATTAAACTAGTTATAAATAATATATTCTAATTTTTAACTTATGTGCAACTAGTGAGGTTACTTAATATAAATGACTAAATTTTAACGAAATTATAAAATTGCATCCCAACATGGTGAAGATTTTGAGACAATATGTAACATAAATAAAACGTGGATTTGCACAATTAATGCAGTTAAAGTATTAAAATTATTTGTTTGTTTTCATTAATTACATCCACGATGGCCTCAAACACATAAATCCATGCAAAGGCACTTGCACAACATTCACAAATAACATCCAAACTGCTAGAAGTTTCTCCGCCTCCTGGCAACGTGACGTCACGCCAGAAACGGAACTTTAAATATAGCGAATGCAGTCGTATTGTAATCAAAATCTTTGCAGATATTTTTAAAAATAAAATTTTACAAAATATATTGAAGCGTAGTTTGAGATGCAATGTCTTTGAAAATCTTCGTGTCAGACTCTTGGAAGGTGTTAAACTAAATTACCAAATTTGCCATTTAACCGACTTTTCGTTTGGGGGTTTTTTGTTCACAGACATACAGACAGACCCATACAGACCTTTTTCTAAAATTCAATTTTTTTTATATTCAGGAAGTCTCAAAATATGTGCTCCATGACAGACGTCTGACCCTAGGTACTGGCTACTAAATCCTAGGGGTTGTAAGTGTTCCATAAGGGGAGGGTAATCAGATAAAGAAAAAGAAAGAGACACCGGATATTAATGCTTAAAACGTTCAAAATAGGCCGTTCAAAAAGGCAATTAAACATACAGAAATAGGCACTAGAGCCGTGTAACTGGGTACTAAAATGTACCTGCTACATATACAGGGTCTAAATGAATAACACCGCACGAATTTTACTGGTGATAGACAGTTCATAGAGAATGAATTTGAGATAGGAAACCTATAGTCTAGGATTAAAAATTACAGAACTGTTAATTAAAATTGAGGGTATGCACGCCACTGATCATGTCCACTACAGCTGTAACGCATGATGAGAGAACAAGCGGGCAAATTTCCTGGCTTGTCTGTTTAGCCTAATGGTTATGGTTCCCAGACTCGTATTAATAGCGCAGGCTGAAATACTGATAACCCCATATTTTTATGTGCTTTTTTCTTTCCTTCATGTTTAATCTAATTTGATTTACTCGAAACATTTGTGTCGCGCTATAATTTTTCGTTTAACTAATCTTTAAACTTTTTGTTTCAAATTTGTTTATTATTTACACTTGCATGACCTATTAATTTTTGGATTTAAGCTCCCAATAATCACTATTTCGATTCCAGTGGATAATATTGACATACTTCTCTCTGTTTATGACTTATTGGTCACGAACTTTAATTACTTTGAATACGTATAACATATTAACTTGACGTCATAGACCATTGGCCCAAATGACCTAGTTGTCGACGGGCCCCTAAACTCCATTCCATAGACCATTGGTTTTCTATCTCAAATTGATTGCCTAGGAACCCTCTACAACCAGAAAACTTCGTGTGGTGTTATTCATTTACACCCTGTAGGTCAACACACAAATCACGTAATAGTGGAATCTAACCTAAACGTTGTATGGACAGTATCTGTTAGTAATTTCGTTAATGCGTCACTTTTAATGCACAATAACCTTTGTCAATCACTAACACTTATTTATTACAATTAATGCGACATATTTTTTTCAAATTCTCCACTCAAGTTATGCTTCCTATTAGATAGTACATTTTTGAGCACTGTAAACCACCTTTCCACTTCTACTGATGTTATTGGAGCGTTCTTAAACCGGGCGACATTTAGTGGATCAATATCACTTGAACCGCTGTTTTCAAGAATCATTCTTATGTTCTTTTTATTGTTAAAAATCACTATTGTGTTGAAGAATCCACTCCCATTTTTACTTTCTCTACTGGTAAGTAGGGGAAGTATTGTATTCCACCCAAAAATTCGATGTCGAGATTTCACCGGAAATATGTTTTGAGGCCCCCTGAATCCAAAAAAAGCATTTTTAGAAAAAGGTCCGTGTGTGTGTCTGTGTGTGTCAACCTTTGGACAGCATAACTCAAAAACGAAAAGTCGGTTAAAAGCCAAACTTGGTATTTATGTTTAATGTCTTTGAAGGATGCGACACGAAGATTTTGAAGAAAATAGCCCCACCCTAAACTACCCTTTACATGGAAAATTATTCGAAAATTTTTATTTTCTTGAACATGGCTCTAACGATTTTGATTAAAATGTCATATGTTTGAGATATTTTGATGACAAATGAAATGTATATCTTGAATTTTCCGGCTATAGCCCCTGTAGTCATATTTACTCTGGACGACTTTTGCATAACTGGTAAACCGTTAGAGATAGACCAAATCATACTATACAAAAATTGTAGATCTTGCTAAAATACACAATTTATGTCTCAATAAATTTTCTTGTAGGGTGAACCATTTCGGAGATATTCCTTGCTATGTGTGCGAGCTTCGGAAAACAGAACTTTCGTGTGCAAAGAGAACGGAATCTCAAAGCTGTAAAAGATTTGACTATCGCACAAAGTCTACTGTATTCCAATATTCCCCTTGTACCTACAAGGAAATAAGCAATAAGATAATTTGTACAAATATTTATTTTAACTAACACGAAGAAGATATAGGAATAAGAGTTTGTAAGAATGGTTAGCACAAGAGTAGAGAAAGTCATGTGAGTGCAACACATCAGATTTTTCTCTTACACGTTCACCTGCATCACTTGGAAGAACTTGAATTTTCTGTGTAAGTTTATCCACAGCTTGCAGTGAATTTACCATTGTTTTAGTTCTGTCTCTCTCTTCAAGGTATTTAATTACCTTTATGTCAAGTATTTTAATCCAATTTTTCAATAAAATTTGGTGTTTTTGCTCAAAGAAACGGAGGTAGACATTATATGTTAAAATAGGCAAAAATAGATACATTCAACTTTATAAAAAACAGTTCCAAAGGTAGTAAGTAGAACTAAAATTAAGTCATTTTATAGGAATGTTGCCTGACATCGGGTGTCTAGTTATAATAGATTGACAAATTACTGCAACAATCAGAGCTAGGCTTTTTGTGAACATACATACGTACGTACTAAGTGAGGAAGTTTGCATGGTTACAGAAGCAGTGTTAAATGGAAACAGATTTCATTTGTCTTCCGTGCAGACGTGGACCATGGTCTCTCTCGACAAATAGAAAACCAACCTCAGTCCGGCACACAAAGCCAACCCGAAACTTTGGCGCTTGGACCTGAAAATTATAACTCAGGGTACAAGAATAATGAACTGTCTTTCCGGGCGGGCCGCCGTTGTGACGTCAAGTTCAGATGTTCATGTGTGCACAGACAGCACAGCACTTTCATATCCTGGAAATGTTCCCGTACTTGCAGTAAGTGGAGCAAGTTTTGTACTTGGGCTGTACCCGACCTAACAAAGAAAGTACAAAAACATTTCCATTTGTTTACATACATAGTCTACTTTCAGCTCGATTCACTTCTCACTCAATATCTTCGACACCGTCGAGTTTTGCAAAGTAGCAGATTTCACCTCTTCATTATTGACAAGTGTTTTAGCACCATGCCATTTCTTGTAAACAGAAAATAATCAGAAGGCCGTAATCTGGCGATTAGAGTGCATGAGAAAGCAATGGGCGAGAATTCTATAAATTTGCAAATTGATTGTTTAGAAGCAATGCGCCATGGTTCACAAGAGGTCACTAGAGGCAGTGGACAGAACATTGTAGCCGACTGTCAACTTTAGCCGACAAATCATCAAGTTATGACAACATGTAAATACACTCCAATTGACGAACAGCTTTATTTTGTTGTTCCCAAGCGGTCACCCATCCAAGTACTGACCACGCCCAATGCTGCTTAACTTCGGTGATCGAACGACCAATTTGCTACTGCTTTTGCAACAAAATCGAAATGCAGAATGAACCAATTGTTGGATAGTGGTAATGGGAAAATCGTAGTTTGCCAGAAAACGTTTCCTGGAACCTTAAGTGCATTTATCTTTAATGTCAATAATAGACATTAAATTCATTTGAAATATAAACCAGTTTAATTTAATAACCAAGCAACACTCAAACCATACAAGATGCGTCTAATATTATCGATATCAATAATTTAGAGCTGGAATGTTGTTTAGGATTGATAATGACTTATGAAGAGTTACAATCAAATTAATTTTAGGTTATACGAAATTTGTACCAAATGGTTCCACTAGGTGGCAGCACGTGAACTTTGCATATCAGAGAACAACGTAAACACAGAGCGACCAACTGTACAGTCCTGAACCGTATGTTCAGTATGACGTCACGTAGAGTGGTAGTTCATTTGTCCTGGTAATATTCGTGTAGAGTATAGATATCGGCTAACTGCAATATGAAATCCCTGAAAGCAAAAGTCCATTATGACATTAATGGCATCATCAGCCCTTTGGGATAAAGTTGCTGAGGATTAAATCGGTCATGGAGCGAGGAACGTGTCCAAGGGGCTGAGAGAATGTCCTGGCATCTAATTATGCGGCGTCCTGAGACAGGTCCTTATTAATTAGTTGTCTCTTGTTACTTACGGCCACGCACCACGCTTGAAGCAAGATGCATTATATGTGACAGGAATACGAAATATACATTTAGTTTATACCTTGATTATTTTCAATAAATAAACCGAAATTCCACATTTCATGGCTTCATTGTTGGCTACCTACAAAATAATAAACTATTTTTTTCCTACCTAAAGCGTAATTTGGTTTGCAGTCTCTGTGTCCTATTCTTGATAGATACTGATACTTTTTGGGTTCAAGGGGCCTCAAAACATATTTTTGGGTGTAACACAGTGGTTCCGCTATTTAGTATACGCGTTAGAGTAGGTCAAAACCGAAGACGGTACTTATGTATTTCTTAAAATGCATATGTATGGTTTTTGTAAATATAGGTTGTGGAAGAATGGGATGAGAAACTCATGAGACAGCAGAATTTGTATTTAGTTACACTGACAGACGCGCGCTCTGTTCCTGCAGTAAGTCGCCTGTCAGAGAGGTGCAAGAAGACGAAGATTAGATAAATTAGAGAGATTATGGAGAGTTTTTGAAGAAGAAGAAGTAGTTGAAGTAATGGGCCTGGGAATGAACGTCAAAGATTTGGTTATAAATGTTAGACCTCAAAATTCGCCACAGGAACCGGAGAAAGGAAACGGAGATTAGTCTCTGCCTGTTCTATTTGTCAGGCTGAGTGCGACCGGGCCGGGTGGAGTCGGGCCGGGCCGGGTCGGAAGTCCCCAGGCTCATATAGATCCATATCAAGGTGGGAGATTTCACACCGGACACTCACAGTCACTCACTCGCTCGGGTCATAACTTTTAATCACATCACCGCCGCACTCCTTACATCAAAGTCTCCACTTACTTATCTGTATTACTGATATTATAAAGAGACAACATATGTATATACTGTGACAAACGGCAACAGTTATAAAAACTTAATTTTTCTGAATCACAATTCACAACTTATAATTTCAGAACTCACAACTGTTCTGTTCTATGATAACAAACACTGATAATTTACAAGTACAGTTAAGAAAGGATGGAGTGGGACTAAATCCATGACTGGGATTTGAACCACGGATCTACCGCCTACTTCTGCACACATCTATTGTGTGAAAGTGCATTAATTGCGTTAATTGCAAAGTTACTTCTTATGTCATCTTATTTCAATTAAAACTTAGTCACAATTCACAGCTCCTGGAGTTACAACTTGATTATTCTGTATTGTCATGAACATTCACTCACTCATACACTCATTGTCTCTGACTCAGTCACTCACTCACTTAAATCACGTGACCTTCCAGAAGAGTGAGCCAACTTATCTGCTTTTTGTCTAAAATGCATTTTTCTTCAATGCAAATGGGATTTCTTCTCATAGACTCAAGGTACTGCCACGGGTTCACCACTTTCACCTGTTATAGTTCATATATACGGAAGCCCTGGAACAAAAGGTTTTGGACAATGCCACAAGAATGCCCAGTTTGTCTATCAGATATTTGGGCGGTGCATTTGTGGTGTGTCCACATGGAGGCAGCAGTTTAAACCTGCTTTTTGACCAGCTGAACAACAGCCAAACTGGATAAAAATGAACTTCCGTTTTTGGATGTGCTGGTCACTAGACGCGAAAATGGCACTTTGAGACACTCGGTATGTAGAAAAGCTCTACCGAAGTCTACAGAATCTAAACAGCTACACCAGGACGAAATAGACAAACGAAAATTGGCAGGACTTGCATATGTAGAAGGAGTGACAGACGGAATAGGGAAGCTGTTAAAATGAACAACGCTGAGTGTCATACTCTTCATACAACTCCACAGGAAACAGTCAAGACGTGTAAGATCTGGCGATCGTGCTGGCCATCAAACTGGCCCACGTCTTCCAATTGATGTGGAGTTTTATTTGGCACCAATAATTGACCTATTCTTTCCATTAACGTCACCAATCGGACGCTACACGAACTAAATTCGTATAAAGGCCAATATGCCTAATAAATAAATATTTATATTTTAATAATTCATGGTGGGATGGGAAAGACAAATAACAAACAATATAAACGGCCAAAGACCCTAAAAGTAATAAAGAAGAATTAAATATTAATGTAAAAGACGTTGTTTTGGATCTGGTAGTACTCAATGTATTTTTACTTTCTCTACTGGTAAGTGCAGGACGTATTGTATTCCACTCAAAAATTCGATGTTGATATTTCACCGGAAATATATGTTTTCAGGCTACCTGAATCCCCACAAAAAATCATTTTTAAAAAAAGAACCGTGCACGCGCGCGAGTGTGTCTGTCAGTCTGTGGACAGCAGAGGTCAAAAACGATAGGTCGTTTAAAAACCAAAGTTGGTATTTAAGTGTAATATATTTCAAGACTTTGAAGAAAATTCCTTCACCCTAAACCACCCTTTAGATGGAAAATTTTTCGAAAATTTTGATTTTCTTGAAAATGGCTGTTACCATTTTCATAAAAATGCCAAATGTATGACATATTTTTATGGCAAATTAAATGTATATTTTTAATTTTCTGGGTATAGCCTATATAGTCCTGTTTACCCTGGATGACTTTTGCATAACTGGTAAACCGTAAGAGATAGAGCAAATCTTAGTATACAAAAAATATACATCTTGCTAAAAAACAATTTATTTCTCAATAATTTTTTTGTAGAGTGAACTATTTCGGAGATATTCCTTATTTGTGTGAGTTTTGGAGAACTTATACTTTTGTCGAATGGGATATCGTTATTCATTTTTATATGTTAATCGTGCAAAGAGAACTGAATTTGAAAGCTTTAATAGATTTGACTATCGTTCATATTCCCCTTGTACCTACAAGGAAATAAGCAATAAGATAATTTTTACAAATGTTTATCTCAACTAACATGAAGAAGATATAGGAATAAGAATTAGGATATGCGACGTTGAGGTGATTCCTCACAGTTACATCAGTGTGCTGGAGCTCATGTCGGCTGTGTACTGGTGCGTGTTACACTGCTATTTAAACCGTTACTGTACTGGAAACTACACAAGTAACGCACTAGGATGTGCAGCAAGGACTCTATGGAGGGATGTAGCGCATGCGCAGGAATGCTGTTATACTCAGGTCGTTCATCCTAGTGCGCACATGCTTAAAGGGTTGCATATCTTCCGTATTAAGATACCAAAATGAATGTTAAAAAATTGTCACAACCGTTCGCTTTCAAACTTAGACGCCTCCAGCGTCCAAACCGTGCATTTCTAGACAGAAAGGTTTCCTAGTTGAAAAGTAGTCAGTTTACCAAAGTGACAAACCAAAATCCGTATCTAATACGGGAATAAAGCATAGTTAATGTACTCTAAAAGATAATGCTACGAATTTACATAACATAGGACACAAATACCAGTCAAAATTCCATAAGCCTGTGTAAATACATTTATAGGCACTTAACAACAAGAAATACTGAAAACGTATGTTGGTTATGCCAATTATGTGTGTTTATTTGGGTTTTATTATTACTTAATTAAAGTTCTTAATACTGAGTGGTATTTTAGTTCACAAGACATTAATTTTATGTTGCTTTTGTCCGGTTATTTTTAAAGGGGGAAAACACAAGAAGGGTTGGAGATAAAATATGACTTATTTCGCTAGATAAGGGGTGACAGGAGTGGGAACATCTTGCCCTTATTTACACGATCGCAATGTGTTAGTAGTGTTAAGTTAGTAGCGCCATGTCTAAGTACTCCGTTGATGTGAGCGGGTTCATGATCGCAAGGTAAATTCCTTCGTATTGCAGGTTTGCGTGACAGTGAAATAATAAACCATTTATATCCATTCGCCAAGTTATGTCCGTGTTTAACAAATTCCATTACTGCTATACAAAAACTGGAACATTTTACATGAAGGGAAATGTTGATATTATCAATACTGAGAAAACTCTGATCATATATTTTAATGTATAGCTCAGATTAAAATATACGTCATATTTAAACGTGCAGCAGGATATTTAAAAATGGCATCCCTAAAATATTATGTAGGTAATTTTTTTATTCACGTCTCGATTACATATCTAAAATCTAAAAAAATTATTTTTTCTGAATTTTGGTAAAACTTCAGTTAGGGATAAGAAGAACTGTGTTGCTGCTTACTAGTTGAAGTTGTTATCGATTACTACTCTACTTTTCGATATATATCGACAGAGCTGTAAACACGCCCTGGTTCTTACTCTTACATAAAGGGAAAGTCAGTGATCTGTTACATCAAGACATTACTTCCATTCTAATAACAGCCAATGAAACTCTTACCATGATATGAAAAGCCTATCAGAATTTCCATCTTAATTTTCCGCTTTTCCTTTCTCTTCGTATTGTTTTTGTCGTCGTGAAAGCCTCTCTAGAGGTTTAACTTCGCCTTGATTGAAATCTTAACCATCTGCTTGCGGCTGGGGAAGTCACAAAAAACCAGAGTCGTTACAAACCGTTTTATTATTCATTGTAAGCGAACAGTGGTGATTGGCATCTGTGCCTCTGTATCATCATCTCAGTGTGTGAGTCGCTGGCAGTAGATGACACCTCAAGCATTTGTCGCACGTTTGTGTATGCAACCCGCTCCTTAGGCACGCGACGCGGGAACATAAGTATACATTCCGCACAACTTGGAAACGACGCTAACCATTTCGATCAAATTTTGTATTCAGACATATTTATATTTTTTAAATATAAATCCTATGTATTATATTCACACTGTTTTCTCTACTCACTTTTAAATAACACATTCACATCTTTCTCCACTCTTCTACAAACAATTTTCCTGAAAAAACACCGTTATTTTACATACAAGAAATGTTTGTTCGCATGTCTAAAATAAATCATAGAAGTTTGTTTGTTTGAAATAGATATACTACGTGTTACATTCACACTGTTTTCGCTACTCACTTTTAGGAAACAAATTCACATTTCTTTCCACTTTTGTACTATCGTCTATGATTAATCTCGAAAACCACGTGACCTGTCACCTCGAAATTCGGCACGTATTTTCATGGAGAAGGTTTTTATGCTGTTTTACTATACAATGCATTACTTTCACATGGTTTTCTCTAATCGCTTTTCTTTTACAGAGCAACCTTCGAAGAAAAGAAGGAAAAGAAAAGCCAAGTCGCCCAGATACTGAGAGCTCGACTTTTAGGTAAATACACATTCTCGGATATTCACATATATTGCACAAAAATCACCTAGAGAAAAATAATTTACAGGGAAATTTTGGTTTAAGGGCAGTTAACCACTTCGTCATCAGCTCCCTGACCTCTTTACATGTTTACATAAAGTCACAGAAGGCCAGAAGCACTATTTTAGTAAATAAAGGAAGTGCCACCCAAGATTTCGGTGTCGACAAAAAGGTCCGTGTGTTTCTGTCAGTCTGTGGACAACATAACTCGGAAACAAAAAGTCGGTTAAAAAACCAAACTTGCTACTTAAGTTGAATATCCTTCCAGGATGGAACACGAAGATTTTGAAGAAAATTCCTCCAACCTAAACCTATCTTTTACATGACAAATCTTTTGAAAATTTTTATTTTCTCAAAAACGACCAACGATTTTGATGAAAATGCTATGTGTTTAAAACATTTGTTTCGCAAATGCAATGTATATTTTAAATTTTTTGGCTATAGCCCATGCAATCCTGAGTTTTGCATAGCTGGTAAACTGTAACAGATAGATCAAATCTTCCTATAATCCCGTTAAAACATACGAGTTAGCTCTGTATGCATTTTTTTGTGGAGTGAACCATTTCGGAGATGTTCCTTGTTATTTGTGTGAGTTTTGGAATCTTAAACTTTTCTCAACTGGAAGGTCGTTATTCACTTTTTATGTGTTGACCGTGCAAAGAGAACGGAATCTCAAAGCTTTAAAGGGTTTGACTATCACTCAAAACCTACTGTATTCCCATATTCCCTTTGTACCTACAAGGAAATGAACAATAAGATAATTTGTACAAATGTTTATCTCAACTAACACGAAGAAGATATAGGAATAAGAGTTTGTAAGAATGGTTAGTACAAGAGTAGAGAAAGTCACGTGAGTGCGACACATTAAATTTTTTTAACAAGTCGTTATCCAACTTCTTTAATGTTCAAATGCATAGGCCAGATGTTGCATGTTATTCATTATTGGAGGAACCAACACGTGAGCTAGACTATAGCTTCAGTTGCAAGAAAATATAAATTTAGATCTCAAGGAAAAAAGAATATTTCTCAAGTCTTTAGTATCTAAAAATTCGAGCCCTAATTATAATGTTCGATTCCAGTAGAAATGCCATTAACGTGTTTATTCTTAATCTTAAAGAAAAGTAGGTAATCGAATGTTACGCTTTCTCGAATGTTCTGGAAACCTCTTGTTTGTTGATAGTCACGCACACCAAACAGTCGCGCGAGGCAGTCTGATGTTGGGTGCCTTTGTTTGCTCGCCAGTTTGGTATGTGTTGTGAAGTAGCTTAGCACCGACCGTCCTTTGTTGTACTCAAAAACAGTAGGTCTGAAAATATGTTATTTCACCCAATACAAGGGCTTGTTCATGTGGTAGATTTTTGTTAAAGAATTGGTACAGAAGGTTATATGAATGTAAAATATAACATTAACTAGAGTTATATTGAGGATATCGCTGAGTCCCTCTTTATCTTATTCACTCTCTCACTGACCCACTCACTCTTCATTGACTCATTTATTCACTCACTCAGTCCCTGACTCACGCACTCAATATAACTAAATATGCAATACATAATTGCTACAATTGTCTGTACCTATTAACATATATCAAAGTTTTCTTGAAGAGCACATAAGGTTTTCTGGGAATTAACTAGTATTATATCGTAAGCCAGTGCAGACATTTCCTGATCTGTTATCCTAAGATCTGGACCGGCCAGTCAGTCAGCCAGCCAGCCAGCCAGCCAGCCAGCCAGCCTAGTGCGATGATATATCTGTGATGAATGTTGAAATTATCCTGAGTTTCAGTCGGCCGTGAATTGTCTTTGATGGATGTGCAAAAGCCCCGGAAGATAGCTTCATCATGCAGTTTAGCGTGAGCGGGATTCGAAGCCTTGTTAGTGCATATTCAGCACACACTTCGAAAATGAGAAAATCAACCTTAAAGATGTACCACCGTAATTCAACCCGGCAGTGATTTGTTTTCTAATTATCCTAGTACATGATACTCCTTAAGGAAGTCAATCACTAGAAGCATAATTAGAAAAGCATTTATCACATTGACGTCATATATTGATGTACAGCAACGAGCAAAAGATATTGCCGTTCACTTAGAGCACAACAGTTATTCTACTCCATGTTAATGGAAATAAACATCTGTACACGTTATCTTATTGCTAATTTCCTGTAGGTGCAAAGGGAATACCGGATACCAGGGATGTCCAACCTTCTCCCTTTGGAGACGCTTACATAATGAGCGGCTATATCCCACTTCACTCCTTTATTTGGAGGGACACACAGTCAGTATCCAGTGACGGACACCATGGAAGTTTCTAAGTCATACCTTGAATTTCCTGGGAATATGCCCAGAAGACCTCTTCATTATACATGATCTGAGTATAAATGGTGAAAACTAAGAACAAACAAAACCTTACTAAATGGGGATCTAGAAGGCCGAAATACATGAGATTCTTGGGTTTGTTTTCATCAGTTGGTAGTGCTAAGACGTCGAACTACACTAATCGAAATTAATATATTTTAGGGTATTTTTATATTAATTAACATTTTCTTGTCAGATATAATATTTAAATGCATATTTTAAATCTGAAACACTCCACATAAATATAATTCGACAGTCTGACTCACTCTACTTGAGAGTTTATCAGTTAGATCACACGTATTATCATATTACTTGTGATAATAGAAGGAGCTAGACTAGGTCACCATTATACAGGACAAGCAGCTATATATGAAATAGTCCATATAAATATAATTCGACAGTCTGACTCACTCTCACTCTACTTGAGAATTTATCAGTTAGATCACACGTATTATCATATTACTTGTGATAATAGAAGGAGCTAGACTAGGTCACTATTATACAGGACAAGCAGCTATATATGAAATAGTCCATATAAATATAATTCACAGTCTGACTCACTCTCACTCTACTTGAGAATTTATCACTTAGATCACACGTATTATCATATTACTTGTGATAATAGAAGGAGCTAGGCTAGGTCACTATTATACAGGACAAGCAGCTATATATGAAATAGTGCATATAAATATAATTCGACAGTCTGACTCACTCTCACTCTACTTGAGAATTTATCAGTTAGATCACACGTATTATCATATTACTTGTGATAATAGAAGGAGCTAGACTAGGCCACTATTATACAGGACAAGCAGCTATATATGAAATAGTCCATATAAATATAATTCGACAGTCTGACTCACTCTCACTCTACTTGAGAATTTATCAGTTAGATCACACGTATTATCATATTACTTGTGATAATAGAAGGAGCTAGGCTAGGCCACTATTATAGAGGACAAGCAGCTATATATGAAATAGTCCATATAAATATAATTCGACAGTCTGACTCACTCTCACTCTACTTGAGAATTTATCAGTTAGATCACACGTATTATCATATTACATGTGATAATAGAAGGAGCTAGGCTAGGTCACTATTATACAGGACAAGCAGCTATATATGAAATAGTCCATATAAATATAATTCGACAGTCTGACTCACTCTCGCTCTACTTGAGAATTTATCAGTTAGATCACACGTGTTATAATATTGCTTGTGATAATAGAAGGAGCTAGGCTAGGTCACTATTATACAGGACAAGCAGCTATATATGAAATAGTGCATATAAATATAATTCTACAGTCTGACTCACTCTCACTCTACTTGAGAATTTATCAGTTAGATCACACGTATTATCATATTGCTTGTGATAATAGAAGGAGCTAGGCTAGGTCACTATTATACAGGACAAGCAGCTATATATGAAATAGTCCATATAAATATAATTCTACAGTCTGACTCACTCTCACTCTACTTGAGAATTTATCAGTTAGATCACACGTATTATCATATTGCTTGTGATAATAGAAGGAGCTAGGCTAGGTCACTATTATACAGGACAAGCAGCTATATATGAAATAGTGCATATAAATATAATTCGACAGTCTGACTCACTCTCACTCTACTTCAGAATTTATCAGTTAGATCACACGTATTATCATATTGCTTGTGATAATAGAAGGAGCTAGGCTAGGTCACTATTATACAGGACAAGCAGCTATATATGAAATAGTCCATATAAATATAATTCGACAGTCTGACTCACTCTCACTCTACTTGAGAATTTATCAGTTAGATCACACGTATTATCATATTGCTTGTGATAATAGAAGGAGCTAGACTAGGTCACTATTATACAGGACAAGCAGCTATATATATGAAATAGTCCATATAAATATAATTCGACACTCCGACTCACTCTCACTCTACTTGAGAATTTATCAGTTAGATCACTGTGATAAAGGTTTTAGGTAAATTCCATGTTTATTGTTTTCACACGTGGAATACCATGAACAAAGACACAATGCTGTGTTGTGTTTGCAAGACAAGTTGGTCTTGTTGACTTCCAATCAAGTGGCGTGTTCTCTTATTGCTGTTTTGCTATACAGAAACCGAACAAATTGAAACGCAGGTCTCGTATGAAGCGTTCCACGGGGTGCTGCTGTCGATATTGCATTCCACCCCTTCATGCGTGCAACCCCTTCCGTGTTATTCCATCCCACAGAAAACTTACACCTCAACTGTGCTATAGTAAAATATCTGATGTGTATACTCACATTACTTTGTAGAAGGCAGTATTAAATATAATTTTTTTAACTTCCTCTAATGTAATGTAGTATCGGATGGTGAATGAATGAAATAGGTGAAATGATGCTCAAATGAGCCCTAGGTCGATGGAGCTTTTATTTATGTGACCATCGTCTTCTCAGGATAACGGGAAACCTCAAAAAAAACCTTACCCGAATAACTTACCCTAAGCCAGATTTGGACTCGCGACCTTTTGAGTGTAAGGCAGACACGCTCACGCTACCGCGGCGGGCAATATGAATGATAAATTAAATAATCCTATAATGTAAAAAATGTGATAAAGTGTAATGATATAGAAAACTATTATAAAATTTGGAAATAGAACAGTTAACCATTTTAGAATTATTTATTTAATTTCCAGGTCGCGAAGACAAGTACTGCGTCCTAACAGTGAGGCCTGTAGTGGGCAGAGGTGGGGAACGCAGTGGCTAGGCAGTAAGCCAAGGCCCTTCCAGGGCCGTAGCGCTGGGGGTTTAGTTTTTCGTTTCTTTAATTTAGTATAGTATACAGATCATAGTGTAAGATGTAGAAAGAATCGCTGATAATTGGTAAACCAATGTATTCTAAAACAGTTAATTACAATTCAAAACGTTGGAGCAAATTTAGTAATCCTTCCAAGAGTAGACCACTCACTTTCCAGCTTATCTGTCTCTTAGATTAGGAATGCAAGGCTCAAAATGTAGTTTATTCCCTTATCAGGTCTACTTTTTTTTCAAATCGAATTGTAGGGTCAAAAGTTAGTCCCCTAGTATCTATCGTCTATGATTTCATAAAAATAAGGTTAGAAAATATGTTGTTAACAAAAATATCGCCATTTTGAAACCATCACAATGGGTAAATAAATCAATAAATGGTAACTAATTATTCCTGGATATAAAAATCTTCTTACTAATATTTCCACAAACTAATATACATATATCTGCTTAAAACTGCCAATTATTGGAACAAAATGGAAACAGCAATATCAGATGAATATATTATGTAGGTTTGTATATAGCGATTTATGTGATTATTTGTGAGAATAAAGATCTCTTTAATTACCCTTTCGTTACGAATGACTAACCAAGAGATAAATATGTATATGGCATACCTGAATATTATGACACTAAAATTGTTATATTGTTGTCTATATTCCAACTGTATTCCGGCAATAGGTTATTAAACGGAATTAACCAACTATAGCTGAATTAGAGGGGAATTATCAATGTGGCAACCAACATTGATATCACTGGGGGAATACAGTTCTGTTTACTTTTCTGTTACACATTGTTGCCCTGCTATGTATTTAATGAATATCATTCAAGTTTTACATTGCAGCCCTGGAAATCTTCTCACACTTCCGAAACTTGGGCACTCATGTTTTCCCCTTATATTTTAACCTCTTGAAAGGCGAGTCCTGCACTAGGCATTCATGATAAGACCTCTGTATGACAAACTGAATGCACTCTCTACCTTTTTCTTTTTTGGCCAATACGGTCGAGAGTGCAAACTTGTATTTCGTTTCTGTGCCACTTTGTGAGTTTTTCCTGTGGTTATTTGTGTAACTATTTACTAGGATGGGTGGCTCACCCTTGCACCGTGGCGAAAAGTAAGTAACTCTTTGTACATAGAGAAGATAAACTGTGAAAGTATCTTTCACACTCAAAACATACTATGAAATTTCCAAATAAATCTCCTTTGCGTGGTTTAAGGCTTGTAGAACATTGTTTTTGTATTAATTAATTTGATGTGCGGAAAACCATATTTGGGTACGTTTTTTGAATCGCATTTCAAACATAAGTTCCGATAAAAATTAATTTTCACTCATGATGATCACAATAGACTGCCGGTCTGGTCTGTTTTTGTAACTACATGCGTTTGATTCCATTTAGGAAGAACACAGAAAAACGACTGCAGAATTCCCGATGCGCAAATATTGTTGTTCCCTTTGATAGCGTTTTTAATGATCCGGGTTTTAAATTCGGTACGCATTCTCGTTCACACCGGATGTGTGCGCTTTAATTAACCTTCCACGGAAAAACATCACATCGACGTTTAATTCAAAATTTGTTTTCAGATTTTACACAGGGAACTGACGCTTTTAGAATTAATGTTTCAATGAGTTCTAAAGATTTATCAGGAAGCCTGAAGCGTATTAGAGAACACACACATTAGGTTAACTGGTGTGAGTTTTACGGAATCAAAAGGGCGTCGTTGAAAGTTTTAGAATTTGCTAGATAGGAGGGAATGTAATTTTATGCAAAACCCAGGTTACCAAAACGGCAGAAGAGAGACAGAGAGAAACTCACATGGTATCGCTACTCAGTTGTGTACATCAATGACGTCACAGGGCATTATAGGTTAAAGATTTAGGTTAAAAATACATTTTCGGTTTTTTACTTTCTCTACTGTTAAGTAGGAGCAGTATTGTATTCCACCCAAAAATTCGATGTCAAGATTTCACCGGATATATAGTTTTGAGACCCCTGAATCCAAAAAAAGCATTTTTAGAAAAAGGTCCGTGTGCGTCTCTGTGTGTCAGTCTGTGGACAGCATAACTCAAAAACGAAAAGTCGGTTAACAACCAAAGTTGGTATTTAAGTTTAATGTCTTTCAAGGATGTGACACGAAGATTTTGAAAAAAATAGCCCCAATCTAAACTACCCTTTATATGGAAAATGTGTAAAAAATTTTGATTTTCTTGAAAATGGCTCTAACGATTTTTGATTAAAATGCCATATGTTTGAGATATTTTGATGGCAAATGAAATGTATATCTTGAATTTTCTGGCTATAGCCCCTGTAGTCGTATTTACTCTGGGCGACTTTTGCATAACTGGTAAACTGTTAGAGATAGACCAAATTATACTATACAAAAAATGTAGGTGTTGCTAAAATACACAATTTATGTCTCTATAAATTTTATTGTAGGGTGAAGCATATATTAATGACTTGAAGCTTTCCCGGCGTTGATTATTGATGATAGTTTCTCGGGCTAACAGCCAGGTCAGATTAGGGTAACTACCCAAGCTTTCAGCGCTAACTCTGCCGCCATCCTCAGGGGAAGCATATACCTTGTTATGTGTGTGAGTTTCGGAAAACTTAGAACTTTCGTGAAATGGATCATCGTTGTTCATTTTTTTATATGTTACGTGTGCAAAGAGAACGGGATCTCAAAGCTTTAAAAGATTTTACTATCGCACAAAGCTTACTGTATTCTAATATTCCCCTTGTACCTACAAGGACATAAGCAATAAGATAATTTGTACAAATGTTTATCTCAACTAACACGAAGAAGATATAGGAATAAGAGTTTGTAAGAATGGTTAGTACAAGAGTAGAGAAAGTCATGTGAGTGCAACACATCAGATCTATGTACTATCCATATTAAAAACGGAAAATGTCCAAGTTTGTTGCCAGGTTCCTTGACTGAAGGAAGACATCAAATTACAGAAAGCGATCTCTGTGATTATTGGAGGTGTGATTATCGCAAACAAGGGCATGGATAATTTTCTGCTCTGTTTCATCTTGTTATTCTTGTCAGACTCAATTATCAGAGCAACTTGCTTGTTGAACTAAGTAGACTTAGGGTTAGGGTCTCTCCTAGTGGATGGCTTCCTTCCCACGACGTTAGCTAAACACAACCCGGTTACTTCTCTGCACCGTCTTACTACGAAACTGAATCACAGGATCGGTCCGAAAATTATCCTAATTTCACCTTCAAAAAGTTAAGGGGCACTTTCTATATTCTACCTTGTCATTTTATGTAATAAAATTGCTTTTTGTGTCACTTTTCTTCTGAAACAGAAGCACAAACACGATTCTCTTTACACACACACACACACATACGCGCGCGCACAAACACACACACACACACATACACACGCAAAGACAGAGAGCGAGAGAGAGTTATCTCCTTCACACTCACAACCACTACCCTTTGTCTCACAAATTGCCTCTTTCTGGCTGACCTTTAAACCTCTATACGGCAAATAACTTAGCACGAATTTTTCTCGAACCTTTCGCAAACAAGCTGGCAGACAGAAGTCTCGCGAACTGTATGTAAACTCTTTGTTCTGCCACTCTATTGTTGTCAGATGTATTCACAAGTAGTCCTGCAAAGATGCTAACGACACTGCTAAGAAAGACTGGTTTATGCCCATCACATGCTCGTACTGAATACCACAAGGCCATCAACAATATGGATATGGAAGAGCGATTTGCAGCATCACAAGGAGAAATGGAAAATAACAAATTATAATACTTTAGAGATCGCAGATGTATGACGTAATATGACTCTTGTTTCATTTGTTTCCACATTTGTAGAGGAAAATAGAAGGTAATGATAAAGCTTTTGAAAATATGAATTGTATTTCACTTGAACTTTTGAACAAAGAGCTGAGAGCTTATTGGCTCCAGAAATATCTTCTTATATTCTGTTTGGAAAACATATTGAGATTTTTAGATTCATGGAGAATAAATAATATCCGGTCATTGCTGTCTTGTTTCCAGGTTATTACGTCACTGCTGTTAGTAATGGGGTAATTTCGCACGATTTAGACCGTCATAATAAACCAGTTTAAGTACTGTATTCCAATCAAAAATTCGATGTCGACATTTCACCGGAAATTAATTTTCTTTAGATGTACAAACTCTGGGCCGGAATCATAAGAATGGTTGCAATAGATTAATATTACTTATTTATCCAAAATATTAAATAAGTGGGTAGGGCTGCAGTTTTATTAAATGTGGGGTTGGGATGTAATAAGAGTGTAGATATATCATGGTACGGCAGTAGAGCATCCTCGAGTTTGATGAAGCACCTGCAGTAAAACTGGCACTATATTATCCTACATGGCAAGTTGCTTGCTAAAGTCTCCGTCAGTTTTCTGCTGAGATCGCTCGCTCGCTTGGAGGTAGAAATAAACCTTGTAAATTAAATCTCATACAAGTTTCCTCTTACTCTATCACTTTGTAATGACGAAGTTCAGGCATAATTTAGGACCTATAAGAAAAGTGTGCCTGGAATTTACCTATAACCTTTATCACAGTAATATCATAATACGTGTGATCTAACTGATAAATTCTCAAGTAGAGTGAGAGTGAGTCAGACTGTCGAATTATATTTATATGGACTATTTCATATATAGCTGCTTGTCCTGTATAATAGTGACCTAGGTTAGCTCCTTCTATTATCACAAGTAATATGATAATACGTGTAATCTAACTGATAAATTCTCAAGTAGAGTGAGAGTGAGGCAGACTGTCGAATTATATTTACATGGACTATTTCATATATAGCTGCTTGTCCTGTATAATAGTGACCTAGCCTAGCTCCTTCTATTATCACAAGTAATATGATAATACGTGTGATCTAACTGATAAATTCTCAAGTAGAGTGAGAGTGAGTCAGACTGTCGAATTATATTTATATGGACTATTTCATATATAGCTGCTTGTCCTGTATAATAGTGACCTAGGTTAGCTCCTTCTATTATCACAAGTAATATGATAATACGTGTAATCTAACTGATAAATTCTCAAGTAGAGTGAGAGTGAGGCAGACTGTCGAATTATATTTACATGGACTATTTCATATATAGCTGCTTGTCCTGTATAATAGTGACCTAGCCTAGCTCCTTCTATTATCACAAGTAATATGATAATACGTGTGATCTAACTGATAAATTCTCAAGTAGAATGAGAGTGAGTCAGACTGTCGAATTATATTTATATGGACTATTTCATATATAGCTGCTTGTCCTGTATAATAGTGACCTAGCCTAGCTCCTTCTATTATCACAAGTAATATGATAATACGTGTGATCTAACTGATAAATTCTCAAGTAGAATGAGAGTGAGTCAGACTGTCGAATTATATTTATATGGACTATTTCATATATAGCTGCTTGTCCTGTATAATAGTGACCTAGCCTAGCTCCTTCTATTATCACAAGTAATATGATAATACGTGTGATCTAACTGATAAATTCTCAAGTAGAGTGAGAGTGAGTCACACTGTCGAATTATATTTATATGGACTATTTCATATATAGCTGCTTGTCCTGTATAATAGTGACCTAGCCTAGCTCCTTCTATTATCACAAGTAATATGATAATACGTGTGATCTAACTGATAAATTCTCAAGTAGAGTGAGGGTGAGTCAGACTGTCGAATTATATTTATATGGACTATTTCATATATAGCTGCTTGTCCTGTATAATAGTGACCTAGCCTAGCTCCTTCTATTATCACAAGTAATATGATAATACGTGTGATCTAACTGATAAATTCTCAAGTAGAGTGAGAGTGAGTCAGACTGTCGAATTATATTTACATGGACTATTTCATATATAGCTGCTTGTCCTGTATAATAGTGACCTAGCCTAGCTCCTTCTATTATCACAAGTAATATGATAATACGTGTGATCTAACTGATAAATTCTCAAGTAGAGTGAGAGTGAGTCAGACTGTCGAATTATATTTATATGGACTATTTCATATATAGCTGCTTGTCCTGTATAATAGTGACCTAGTCTAGCTCCTTCTATTATCACAAGTAATATGATAATACGTGTGATCTAACTGATAAATTCTCAAGTAGAGTGAGAGTGAGTCAGACTGTCGAATTATATTTATATGGACTATTTCATATATAGCTGCTTGTCCTGTATAATAGTGACCTAGTCTAGCTCCTTCTATTATCACAAGTAATATGATAATACGTGTGATCTAACTGATAAATTCTCATGTAGAGTGAGAGTGAGTCAGACTGTCGAATTATATTTATATGGACTATTTCATATATAGCTGCTTGTCCTGTATAATAGTGACCTAGTCTAGCTCCTTCTATTATCACAAGTAATATGATAATACGTGTGATCTAACTGATAAATTCTCAAGTAGAGTGAGAGTGAGTCAGACTGTCGAATTATATTTATATGGACTATTTCATATATAGCTGCTTGTCCTGTATAATAGTGACCTAGCCTAGCTCCTATTATCACAAGTAATATGATAATACGTGTGATCTAACTGATAAATTCTCAAGTAGAGTGAGAGTGAGTCACACTGTCGAATTATATTTATATGGACTATTTCATATATAGCTGCTTGTCCTGTATAATAGTGACCTAGTCTAGCTCCTTCTATTATCACAAGTAATATGATAATACGTGTGATCTAACTGATAAATTCTCAAGTAGAGTGAGAGTGAGTCAGACTGTCGAATTATATTTATATGGACTATTTCATATATAGCTGCTTGTCCTGTATAATAGTGACCTAGCCTAGCTCCTTCTATTATCACAAGTAATATGATAATACGTGTGATCTAACTGATAAATTCTCAAGTAGAGTGAGAGTGAGTCAGACTGTCGAATTCTATTTATATGGACTATTTCATATATAGCTGCTTGTCCTGTATAATAGTGACCTAGTCTAGCTCCTTCTATTATCACAAGTAATATGATAATACGTGTGATCTAACTGATAAATTCTCAAGTAGAGGGAGAGTGAGTCAGACTGTCGAATTATATTTATATGGACTATTTCATATATAGCTGCTTGTCCTGTATAATAGTGACCTAGTCTAGCTCCTTCTATTATCACAAGTAATATGATAATACGTGTGATCTAACTGATAAATTCTCAAGTAGAGTGAGAGTGAGTCAGACTGTCGAATTATATTTATATGGACTATTTCATATATAGCTGCTTGTCCTGTATAATAGTGACCTAGCCTAGCTCCTTCTATTATCACAAGTAACATGATAATACGTGTGATCTAACTGATAAATTCTCAAGTAGAGGGAGAGTGAGTCAGACTGTCGAATTATATTTATATGGACTATTTCATATATAGCTGCTTGTCCTGTATAATAGTGACCTAGTCTAGCTCCTTCTATTATCACAAGTAATATGATAATACGTGTGATCTAACTGATAAATTCTCAAGTAGAGTGAGAGTGAGTCAGACTGTCGAATTATATTTATATGGACCGTTTCATATATAGCTGCTTGTCCTGTATAATAGTGACCTAGCCTAGCTCCTTCTATTATCACAAGTAATATGATAATACGTGTGATCTAACTGATAAATTCTCAAGTAGAGTGAGAGTGAGTCAGACTGTCGAATTATATTTATATGGACTATTTCATATATAGCTGCTTGTCCTGAATAATAGTGACCTAGTCTAGCTCTTTCTATTATCACAAGTAATATGATAATACGTGTGATCTAACTGATAAATTCTCAAGTAGAGTGAGAGTGAGTCAGACTGTCGAATTATATTTATATGGACTATTTCATATATAGCTGCTTGTCCTGAATAATAGTGACCTAGCCTAGCTCCTTCTATTATCACAAGTAATATGATAATACGTGTGATCTAACTGATAAATTCTCAAGTAGAGTGAGAGTGAGTCAGACTGTCGAATTATATTTATATGGACTATTTCATATATAGCTGGTTGTCCTGTATAATAGTGACCTAGCCTAGCTCCTTCTATTATCACAAGTAATATGATAATACGTGTGATCTAACTGATAAATTCTCAAGTAGAGTGAGAGTGAGTCAGACTGTCGAATTATATTTATATGGACCGTTTCATATATAGCTGCTTGTCCTGTATAATAGTGACCTAGCCTAGCTCCTTCTATTATCACAAGTAATATGATAATACGTGTGATCTAACTGATAAATTCTCAAGTAGAGTGAGAGTGAGTCAGACTGTCGAATTATATTTATATGGACTATTTCATATATAGCTGGTTGTCCTGTATAATAGTGACCTAGCCTAGCTCCTTCTATTATCACAAGTAATATGATAATACGTGTGATCTAACTGATAAATTCTCAAGTAGAGTGAGAGTGAGTCAGACTGTCGAATTATATTTATATGGACCGTTTCATATATAGCTGCTTGTCCTGTATAATAGTGACCTAGTCTAGCTCCTTCTATTATCACAAGTAATATGATAATACGTGTACTGTAACTGATCAATTCGAATTTTGTAACAGAGGAGTTTGTGCCAGTGTTTATTGTAAGTATTGTGAAGTAGAAAGAAGAATAAATATTCTAAGCAATGGTTTGTTGATGAATAAGTAGAGAAAGTGATGGAAAGAGGTAAACCATAGATAAATCCGTTAGCAGGGACATACGGAAGAGCTGTGCTGGTTTAAGGACGACCTAGTTTCGTTTCGGAAGTTGTGGAGTTCGATACTGCCTGCCTCAAAGCATTACTTAGTTACTTGTATGGTAGAGTTCCACTTATCTACTTCAGTTCCATTGAGTGAGTGACGTTCCCTTTCTGTGGGGGCTATTTCTGCTCGATCGTATGTCTCTGTCGGTAACACTCGATCTGACGTATGTAGGTATCGTATGTCATGTCCACTTGTACATCAAGTATTCCTTAAATTCCTCATACTCTTTCCACCTTTTATTATTTTACCTTTCTGTTTTACCTTCTATACTACGTAGGGAGGAAATATTGTAGTTCAACCAAAAATTGGATGTCGGGATTTCACCGCGAAATGTATGTTTAGAGACCCCTCTGAATATAGAAGGAGGTCCTTTTTGTGTGTTAGCAGAAGAAACTTCAAGATAAGAAATATTGGCTATGAACCCAGGACCTCCGTAATGTTGATGAAGCGTAGTATCTGTAAGGTACATACATACATGTTGGATTAAAAGAGAAGTGAGGAGAGATAGGCAGGTAAGTTAAAGGGAGACAAGGAGCTTATCAAATATTAACCCTCTCTGCGTAGGTAAGCAGGACTTGAAAACGCTCTCGGAATGTCCCAGGGCCAGATCCGCTTGATTTAGAGATCGCTTTGTTCTTCACCTCATCACACACACACACACACACACACACACACACACACACACACACACACACACGCATACACACACGCACACAAGCATACACACACGCACACAAGCATACACACACGCATACACGCACACAAGCATACACACGCATACGCACACACACACAAGCATACACACACGCATACACGCACACAAGCATACACACACGCATACACACACAAGCATACACACACGCATACACACACGCACACAAGCATACACACACGCATACACGCACACAAGCATACACACGCATACGCACACTCACACACATACACACTCATACTCACGCATACATACACACACGCACACACACAGGCATACACACACGCAAACACACACACACACACACACACACACACGGACCTTTTTCTACAAAGTGCCTTTTTGCACTCAGGGGTTCCCAAAACATATATTTCAGGTGAAGTCTCGACATCGATTTTTTGGGTGGAATACTCACCAGTAGGGAAAGTAAAAATGTAAATTCGAAAAGAACCTATTGGAAAATGGTCATTTTCTTACACTTGCCCTCTTTTCTCCTCAGATTCATAACTTAACCACTTCTTTCAGCTGATTGTGGTTATTTTTTTAGCCCTTTTTGGTACATATTTTGTTCAAATATTGCCCAAAATTTAATCGCTATATCTCTAAAAATAGTAGAATCCAAAGAATCTTACTGCCAACCGATGACTGAAGGTTTGGCAAACAGTGGTCAACTTGCTGATGTTTGGTCATATTTCAGCCCTAAGAAATAAGCAAATGAAATGCAAGTCACCTAATTTTTAATTTCTGTATCCCTATAAAGTAGTCAATTTATTGTATTGTGCCCAAAAATTAGATATCATAACTTCACCGCAGTAGAAGCTCACGCGCGCACCTTTATGTGTGTCTGAAACAAGACGTCATTTAAGTTTCGCCTTTCCACTTTCAAGAATACAAAATATTAAATATTAAAATATTAACTGTCTAACGGTTTATTGTACTGAATTCTACTAATTCCATTGTACACAATAGGAATTCAGTAGGGGGTGGAGCTTAACTACTGACCAATGAACTGTTGACAGTTGCAATACGAGGCTAGAGGCGTGGCGCTGTAATGAGGACAAGAAAAGGTAGATACACCTGGTCTCGTAGAAAGGTCACGTTTTAATCTTCTTAATTCTTATTGCCTATTATGCGAAACGTTGCAAATATTGGTTGAAATGAGCAAATTTCTTGGATTAAGCGATTCTGTGTTATACTTATATGGAAAGTGAACTTTATGCTTAGAATCACGAAAACTTACCAAACGTTACAGCGAACAATACAGCATTATAAACGGGTTTAATTCTTCTACAAATTCTCCCTGTATTTATACTCGCATTGATAATCGTGTCGAAATAGCTTTAAAAATGTTAATCTAATACATGAATACCCCTGCTATTGGAGAGGGGTAAAGAGAGGGAAAGAGGGGCGGTTACCAAAGCCTCGTTAATCATATTTTAATAAATTCACTTTCTGTAGTTACAAGAAAATATACAGTAAAATCATTTCTACAAATGTTTATATCGATTAACACAAATATGTGGTAGAGTAAGGGTTTTTAAGAACATTTTGTATAACAGTGAGTAGAGAAAGTCATGTGAATACACACAGAATTTTATTTCCTTTTCATTTTCATGTCACTTCCTTGTTCATCTACAACTTGCCATAAGGGAGGAATCTTGCAGAATGTTCACCCCAAGTTGGAGACAGAGAGAGAGAGACCGTGTGTGTGTAGATCCCTTAAGGATCTTAAAATGTTTGCCAAATACGAACTACTGTTAGAACAGCTTCTTTTCAAAGCACCCCCCCCCCTCCCCAATCTCCCTCAAGAGGTTCGTTTTATGGTCCATTATAGGGAGGCTGTGAGCGTGTCCAACGTTAAAGCTTTTTTCTTAGTATTCTTACAAGAGACTTCACTCGTGAAATTACATACAGCAAAATAATAATTTATAAGTCCACCAGAAACCAAACATTCTAAGAAACACAAGTTCTACTTTCCAAGGTAAAAGTAGTTTAGTTTTCACTTGAAATTCTCTCATTGTTTTAGCAACAAACGAAACACAAAGTTGCTTTAAGATGTAGCGTTTCAAAATAAACACGCAAGAGCCACAATGTTTTCCTTACTTTCTCCACGTTGGAATTTATAAATGGAGTAAATGTCATTAAGTAACTGGCTATAGCCAGAAAATTGAAGATATGCATTTCATATGTCATAAAAATATCTTAAACATATGTCATTTTAATCAAAATCGTTAGAATCACTTTCAAGAAAATCAAAATTTTTGAAAAGTTTTCCATGTAATGGGTAGTTAAAAATGGGGATATTTTTTTCAACATTTTCATGTTGTATCCTTAAAAGACGTTAAACGTAAATACTAATTTTGGGTTTTTAACCGACTCTTCATTGTGATACACACACGGACCTGTTTTCTAAAAATGCTCTTTTTGCAATCAGGGGGCCCTAAAACATACATTTCCGGTGAAATCTTAACATCGAATTTTTGGATGCAATACAATACGTCTTTCTACTATACTATACGCACGTAAAAATAACACGCTTTTATTACAAATCAAACATATCTTAAATTTTTTGGCAATAATTCTTAATTTTGAATTATTTTTTTATAATTGCTAAGCTTCAACATACACACCAAAACTTACTACACAAAAACGTAAATGTAGATAAAACCACAGATCGTTTTACTTTATCTACTGGTAAGTAGAACTATTGTGTTCTACCCAAATTTGTGTGTGTGTGTGCGTGTGAGTGTGCGTGCGCGTGTGCGTGAGCGTGCGCGTGCGCGTGCGCGTGCGCGTGTGTGTGCGCGCGTGTGTGTGTCTGGCAGAGTGTGGACAGCTTAACTCAATAATGAAAAGTCGCCTAACAGCCAAAGTTGGTATTTAAGTTTAATGTCTTTGAAGGATGCGACACAAAGATTTTGAAGAAAATAGCCCCAACCTAAACTACCCTTTACATGGTGCATTTTTCGAAAATTGTTATTTTCTTGAAAGTAGTTCTAACGATTTTAATTAAAATGACACACATTTGAGATCTTTTTATGACAAACGAAACCTATATCTTGAATTTTCTGACTATAGCCCGTGTAGTCGTATTTACTCTGGACGACTTTTGCATAACTGGTAAACCGTTAGAGATAGACCAAATCATACTGTACAAAAAATGTAGATCTTGCTAAAATACACAATTTATGTCGAAATAAATTTTCTTGTAGGGTGAACCATTTCGGAGATATTCCTTGTTATGTGTGCGAGTTTCGGAAAGCTTAAAACTTTCGTGAAATGCAACATCGTTGTTGATTTTTTTATATGTTAAACGTGCAAAGAGAACGGAATCTCAAAGCTTTAAAAGATTTGACTATCACACAAAGCCTACTGTATTCCCATATTCCCCTTGTACCTACAAGGAAATAAGCAATAAGATAATTTGTACAAATGTTTATCTCAACTAACACGAAGAAGATATAGGAATAAGAGTTTGTAAGAATGGTTAGTACAAGAGCAGAGAAAGTCATGTGAGTGCAACACATCAGATTTTTTATATTTCTGTTAAAATTTTGATATTGAATTTTGGTATGTATGCAACACAATACTTCCCCTATTACTGTAAGTACGTAGCAGCGAAAATAAAAAGGTTAGGTAAAATGTAGAGAAGATCATGTAATTGTAATAAATATTCTTTTCAATCGACCTGTTAGAATTATGAATACCGCAAGTCTGAGAAAGCCTGAAAATCGCCTTGCCGTGGATATCGTCTTTAAAGTGGAGGAGTCAGGTGGTGCGGTCATGACGGAGACAAATATGACGTCACAAAAACCAAACTTCCTGCTCCATCTTTTTGTGTGGCAAGCTGAAGCGATCGCCTTCTATCGTATATTCCACTATACGTACAAGCCATGTTTCTTATATCTTTGTACCGGCCTCGTGTGTGGGACCAATGTAGTGTCTGTCTGTCTGTCTGTCTGTGTGTGTGGCTGTATGTCTGTGTGTCTGTCTGTCTCTGTGTCTGGCTGTCTGTCGGTGTGTCTGTCTGTCTCTGTGTCTGGCTGTCTGTCTGTCGGTGTGTGGGTCTGTGTGTGGGTCTGTCTGTCTGTCTGTCTATGTGCCTGTCTGTCTGTCTGTCTGTGTGTCTGTCTGTGTATCTGTGTTTGTGTCTGTCTGTCTGTGTGTGGGTCTGTCTGTCTGTGGGTCTGTCTGTCTGTGTGTCTGTCTGTCTGTGTGTCTGTCTGTGTATCTGTCTGTGTGTGTGTGTCTGTCTGTCTGCGTGTCTGTCTGTGTGTGGGTCTGTCTGTCTGTCTGTGTGTCTGTCTGTCTGTGTGTCTGTCTGTCTGTGTGTCTGTCTGTGTATCTGTCTGTGTGTCTGTCTGTCTATGTGCCTGTCTGTATGTCTGTCTGTGTGTCTGTCTGTGTGTGTGGGTCTGTCTGTGTGTGTGTCTGTCTGTGTGTGTGTGGGTCTGTCTGTCTGTCTATGTGCCTGTCTGTCTGTGTGTCTGTCTGTGTATCTGTCTGTGTGTCTGTCTGTCTGTCTGTGTGTGGGTCTGTCTGTCTATGTGCCTGTCTGTATGTCTGTCTGTGTGTGTCTGTCTGTGTGTCTGTCTGTCTCTCTGTGTGTCTGGCTGTCTGTCTGTGTGTCTGGCTGTCTGTCTGGCTGGCTGGCTGTCTGTGTGTCTGCCTGTGTGTGTCTGTCTGGGTGTCTGCCTGTGTGTGTCTGTCTGTGTGTCTGCCTGTGTGTGTCTGTGTGTCTCTCTGTGTGTCTAGCTGTCTGTCTGTCTCTCTCTGTGTGTCTGGCTGTCTGTCTGTGTGTCTGTCTCTGTGTCTGTCTGTCTGTGTGTCTGTCTCTGGGTCTGTCTGTCTGTCTCTGTGTCTGTCTGTCTGTTTGGCTGTCTGTCTCTGTGTCTGGCTGGCTGTCTGTCTGTCTGTGTGTCTGTCTGGTGCTGAACAAATCTAATATTGTTAGTTCTCTTTTGCCTCATTAGTATGCATATAATTTACAAGTATATTGTTCTGCGCAATTGGCTTTTTCATATACAGAATTTTAAAGTGATAAATGGCTATTAAATTGGCGTATGCTATTAGGTAAACCAAGTTCACCTCTGAACAACGTAACTAAAACTATTATTCCTATATCTTCTTCGTGTTATTGACATAAACATTTGTACAAATTATCTTATTGCTTATTTCCTTGTAAGTGCAAGGAGAACATTAGATGTGCGATAGTCAAATCTTTTAAAGCTTTGAGATTCGTTCTCTTTGCACGCTTAACGCAATAAAAAATAAACAACGATGTTCCATTTCACGAAAGCAAGTTTTCCGAAAGTCACACACATAACAAGGAATATCTCCGAAATGGTTCACCCTACAAGAGAATTTATTGATACATAAATTGTGTATTTTAGCAAGCTCTACATTTTTTGTATAGTATGATTTGGTCTATCTCTAACGGTTTACCAGTTATGCAAAAGTCGTCCAGAGTAAATACGACTACAGGGGCTATAGTCAACAAATTCAAGATATACATTTAATTTGTCATCAAAATATCTCAAACATATGGCATTTTAATCAAAATCGTTAGAGCCATTTTCAAGAAAAACAAAATGTTCGAAAAATTTTCCATGTAAAGGGTAGTTTAGGGTGGGGCTATTTTCTTCAAAATCTTCGTATCGCATCCTTGAGAGACATTAAACTTAATTACCGATTACACACACACACACACACACACACACACACACACACACACACACATGGACCTTTTTCTAAAAATGTTCTCCCCCCCCCCCCCCCCCCCCCGTCAGTCAGTCTCAAACAATATACATTTCCGGTGAAATCTCGACATCGAATTTTTGGGTGGAATAGAATACTTCCCCTACTTACCAGTAGAGAAAGTAAACTGGTGTCACGAGCTAAAGTATGCATTTTATTAATTAGAAATGTCTTACTAATTGCATAGAATTACATTAAAACGTGTTATCTCGATTTTAATGGAATTTCACTCGTTCACGAGGACAGAAGAGTGAGTGGAGAAACTCATGTGACTGCAACACATCCGATTTAAAATACTCGCTTTTACTTTAATTTGAAGCATTTGGGAAACAAAAGAAATGCGGTTGTCATGACTACGAATCTGCCCATTGAATTTATGCAGTCATTTTCACAGTCCGTTGCCAAAACCCGCCTTAAAGAATTATCCTATCTGCATGACGTCACACACATATTTTTCACGCGCTGTCGTTGCCAACATTACAACTGCGATCTTTATCGCTCCATTACATCTTCACACCCCCACAAACAATATGATTGACAAATCATTTCGCAATTGCACGGCAATAAATCTTTCATATTACATTCCTTTTGACCTGTTGTCAGTCAAAGGTGGATGACGTCAGTGAAATGAGGAATATGGGGGTGTGGAGGAGTGGGCAATGTTGGTAGGCCTGTCGTCCTTGTGTTAAGTCATCCATAAAATATGCCAAATTTCTGGCTTATCCGGCGCACGAATTACGAAGATCTGATTTACAAATACACAGTTCTCTTTTACTGATGTTACACAGTCTACAGTCTTTCATGATATTACAACTCACAACTGTTTACTTCTCATAACCTTGACTCACTCCTTTCACTGTCTTTCTTCACTTTCTCTGTCTCTCATACACTAATTATACAAATACACAGTTCTCTTTTACTGATGTTAACACAGTCTACAGTCTTTCTTGATATTACAACTCACAACTGTTTACTTCTCATAACCTTGACTCACTCCTTTCACTGTCTTTCACTTTATCTGTCTCTCATACACTAATTACACAAATACACAGTTCTCTTTTACTGATGTTAAAACAGTCTACAGTCTTTCATGATATTACAACTCACAACTGTTTACTTCTCATAACCTTGACTCACTCCTTTCACTGTCTTTCTTCACTTTCTCTGTCTCTCATACACTAATTACACAAATACACAGTTCTCTTTTACTGATGTTAAAACAGTCTACAGTCTTTCATGATATTACAACTCACAACTGTTTACTTCTCATAACCTTGACTCACTCCTTTCACTGTCTTTCTTCACTTTATCTGTCTCTCATACACTAATGACACAAATACACAGTTCTCTTTTACTGATGTTAACACAGTCTACAGTCTTTCATGATATTACAACTCACAACTGTTTACTTCTCATAACCTTGACTCACTCCTTTCACTGTCTTTCTTCACTTTCTCTGTCTCTCATACACTAATTACACAAATACACAGTTCTCTTTTACTGATGTTAGCACAGTCTACAGTCTTTCATGATATTACAACTCACTACTGTTTACTTCTCATAACCTTGACTCACTCCTTTCACTGTCTTTCTTCACTTTCTCTGTCTCTCATACACTAATTACACAAATACACAGTTCTCTTTTACTGATGTTAACACAGTCTACAGTCTTTCATGATATTACAACTCATAGCTGTTTACTTCTCATAACCTTGACTCACTCCTTTCACTGTCTTTCTTCACTTTCTCTGTCTCTCATACACTAATTACACAAATACACAGTTCTCTTTTACTGATGTTAAAACAGTCTACAGTCTTTCATGATATTACAACTCACAACTGTTTACTTCTCATAACCTTGACTCACTCCTTTCACTGTCTTTCTTCACTTTATCTGTCTCTCATACACTAATGACACAAATACACAGTTCTCTTTTACTGATGTTAACACAGTCTACAGTCTTTCATGATATTACAACTCACTACTGTTTACTTCTCATAACCTTGACTCACTCCTTTCACTGTCTTTCTTCACTTTCTCTGTCTCTCATACACTAATTACACAAATACACAGTTCTCTTTTACTGATGTTAGCACAGTCTACAGTCTTTCATGATAATACAACTCACTACTGTTTACTTCTCATAACCTTGACTCACTCCTTTCACTGTCTTTCTTCACTTTCTCTGTCTCTCATACACTAATTACACAAATACACAGTTCTCTTTTACTGATGTTAACACAGTCTACAGTCTTTCATGATATTACAACTCATAGCTGTTTACTTCTCATAACCTTGACTCACTCCTTTCACTGTCTTTCTTCACTTTCTCTGTCTCTGATACACTAATTACACAAATACACAGTTCTATTTTACTGATGTTAACACAGTCTACAGTCTTTCATGATATTACAACTCACAACTGTTTACTTCTTATAATCTTGACTCACTCCTTTCACTGTCTTTCTTCACTTTCTCTGTCTCTGATACACTAATTACACAAATACACAGATCTCTTTTACTGATGTTAACACAGTCTACAGTCTTTCATGATATTACAACTCACAACTGTTTACTTCTTATAATCTTGACTCACTCCTTTCACTGTCTTTCTTCACTTTCTGTGCCTCTCATACACTAATTACACAAATACACAGATCTCTTTTACTGATGTTAACACAGTCTACAGTCTTTCATGATATTACAACTCACAACTGTTTACTTCTTATAATCTTGACTCACTCCTTTCACTGTCTTTCTTCACTTTCTGTGCCTCTCATACACTAATTACACAAATACACAGTTCTCTTTTACTGATGTTAACACAGTCTACAGTCTTTCATGATATTACAACTCACTACTGTTTACTTCTCATAACCTTGACTCACTCCTTTCACTGTCTTTCTTCACTTTCTCTGTCTCTCATACACTAATTACACAAATACACAGTTCTCTTTTACTGATGTTAGCACAGTCTACAGTCTTTCATGATATTACAACTCACAACTGTTTACTTCTCATAACCTTGACTCACTCCTTTCACTGTCTTTCTTCACTTTCTCTGTCTCTCATACACTAATTACACAAATACACAGTTCTCTTTTACTGATGTTAACACAGTCTACAGTCTTTCATGATATTACAACTCACAACTGTTTACTTCTCATAACCTTGACTCACTCCTTTCAGTGTCTTTCTTCACTTTCTCTGTCTCTCATACACTAATTACACAAATACACAGTTCTCTTTTACTGATGTTAGCACAGTCTACAGTCTTTCATGATATTACAACTCACAACTGTTTACTTCTCATAACCTTGACTCACTCCTTTCACTGTCTTTCTTCACTTTATCTGTCTCTCATACACTGACACAAATACACAGTTCTCTTTTACTGATGTTAACACAGTCTACAGTCTTTCTTGATATTACAACTCACAACTGTTTACTTCTCATAACCTTGACTCACTCCTTTCACTGTCTTTCTTCACTTTCTCTGTCTCTCATACACTAATTACACAAATACACAGTTCTCTTTTACTGATGTTAGCACAGTCTACAGTCTTTCATGATATTACAACTCACTACTGTTTACTTCTCATAACCTTGACTCACTCCTTTCACTGTCTTTCTTCACTTTATCTGTCTCTCATACACTAATGACACAAATACACAGTTCTCTTTTACTGATGTTAACACAGTCTACAGTCTTTCATGATATTACAACTCACAACTGTTTACTTCTCATAACCTTGACTCACTCCTTTCACTGTCTTTCTTCACTTTCTCTGTCTCTCATACACTAATTACACAAATACACAGTTCTCTTTTACTGATGTTAGCACAGTCTACAGTCTTTCATGATATTACAACTCACTACTGTTTACTTCTCATAACCTTGACTCACTCCTTTCACTGTCTTTCTTCACTTTCTCTGTCTCTCATACACTAATTACACAAATACACAGTTCTCTTTTACTGATGTTAACACAGTCTACAGTCTTTCATGATATTACAACTCATAGCTGTTTACTTCTCATAACCTTGACTCACTCCTTTCACTGTCTTTCTTCACTTTCTCTGTCTCTCATACACTAATTACACAAATACACAGTTCTCTTTTACTGATGTTAAAACAGTCTACAGTCTTTCATGATATTACAACTCACAACTGTTTACTTCTCATAACCTTGACTCACTCCTTTCACTGTCTTTCTTCACTTTATCTGTCTCTCATACACTAATGACACAAATACACAGTTCTCTTTTACTGATGTTAACACAGTCTACAGTCTTTCATGATATTACAACTCACTACTGTTTACTTCTCATAACCTTGACTCACTCCTTTCACTGTCTTTCTTCACTTTCTCTGTCTCTCATACACTAATTACACAAATACACAGTTCTCTCTTACTGATGTTAGCACAGTCTACAGTCTTTCATGATAATACAACTCACTACTGTTTACTTCTCATAACCTTGACTCACTCCTTTCACTGTCTTTCTTCACTTTCTCTGTCTCTCATACACTAATTACACAAATACACAGTTCTCTTTTACTGATGTTAACACAGTCTACAGTCTTTCATGATATTACAACTCATAGCTGTTTACTTCTCATAACCTTGACTCACTCCTTTCACTGTCTTTCTTCACTTTCTCTGTCTCTGATACACTAATTACACAAATACACAGTTCTATTTTACTGATGTTAACACAGTCTACAGTCTTTCATGATATTACAACTCACAACTGTTTACTTCTTATAATCTTGACTCACTCCTTTCACTGTCTTTCTTCACTTTCTCTGTCTCTGATACACTAATTACACAAATACACAGATCTCTTTTACTGATGTTAACACAGTCTACAGTCTTTCATGATATTACAACTCACAACTGTTTACTTCTTATAATCTTGACTCACTCCTTTCACTGTCTTTCTTCACTTTCTGTGCCTCTCATACACTAATTACACAAATACACAGATCTCTTTTACTGATGTTAACACAGTCTACAGTCTTTCATGATATTACAACTCACAACTGTTTACTTCTTATAATCTTGACTCACTCCTTTCACTGTCTTTCTTCACTTTCTGTGCCTCTCATACACTAATTACACAAATACACAGTTCTCTTTTACTGATGTTAACACAGTCTACAGTCTTTCATGATATTACAACTCACTACTGTTTACTTCTCATAACCTTGACTCACTCCTTTCACTGTCTTTCTTCACTTTCTCTGTCTCTCATACACTAATTACACAAATACACAGTTCTCTTTTACTGATGTTAGCACAGTCTACAGTCTTTCATGATATTACAACTCACAACTGTTTACTTCTCATAACCTTGACTCACTCCTTTCACTGTCTTTCTTCACTTTCTCTGTCTCTCATACACTAATTACACAAATACACAGTTCTCTTTTACTGATGTTAACACAGTCTACAGTCTTTCATGATATTACAACTCACAACTGTTTACTTCTCATAACCTTGACTCACTCCTTTCAGTGTCTTTCTTCACTTTCTCTGTCTCTCATACACTAATTACACAAATACACAGTTCTCTTTTACTGATGTTAGCACAGTCTACAGTCTTTCATGATATTACAACTCACAACTGTTTACTTCTCATAACCTTGACTCACTCCTTTCACTGTCTTTCTTCACTTTATCTGTCTCTCATACACTGACACAAATACACAGTTCTCTTTTACTGATGTTAACACAGTCTGCAGTCTTTCATGATATTACAACTCACAACTGTTTACTTCTCATAATCTTGACTCACTCCTTTCACTGTCTTTCTTCACTTTCTCTGTTTCTCATACACTAATTACACAAATACACATTTCTCTTTTACTGATGTTAACACAGTCTACAGTCTTTCATGATATTACAACTCACAACTGTTTACTTCTCATACCCTTGACTCACTCCTTTCACTGTCTTTCTTCAATTTCTCTGTCTCTCATACACTAATTACACAAATACACAGTTCTCTTTTACTGATGTTAACACAGTCTACAGTCTTTCATGATATTACAACTCACAACTGTTTACTTCTCATAACCTTGACTCACTCCTTTCACTGTCTTTCTTCACTTTCTCTGTCTCTCATACACTAATTACACAAATACACAGTTCTCTTTTACTTATGTTAACACAGTCTACAGTCTTTCATGATATTACAACTCACAACTGTTTACTTCTCATAACCTTGACTCACTCCTGGTATGTGTAGTGCAGTAGCTTAGCCCCGACTGTCATGTGCTGTGCACCGTGCTCGGCGTCACAATATATTAGTACAGTTTTACAAATAATAACGTTAAATGTTTATTAATTAAAATGCGCACAGAAAATATTACAAAAGCACCTGAAATGAAATGCCATTTCGATTTTGTTTTAAAATACCTGTATTTACTCAAATGCCCAGTTCATTTATTAATGTAGTGGATATGAGGAGGGAATTTTTGATCTGCACTTTTTTAGTCCACATGATCAATCTGTTGAACATATCAATGTACGGACGGGGTGCACTTTCACATTTCCGGACAGTGACGTTTTGTTTGTGGTTTGTTTGTACGTTCCGGTGATTTTGGAATTTAAAAGCATTTTAATCCTCATCACAGAGCCTCTAAATTAAACTCGGATCCAGTGCGAGTCAGTCCCAATGTGACGAGAGTGAGTGAGAGAGAGAGAGAGGGGGGGGGGGCTTAAGTAATGAAATATTTACAACCTAGCACGGACTTCACAAATCCTCCCCCAAAATGCTGCACGTTTTTCAAATTCCACTGCAAATCAATACCGTTAGCTATTTTACAATGTGGATGCACTTGTGTTTTTTCACGACTATCTGGCCACTTTTTAAATGACGTAATAATCGTAACACTTTCTGCCCACAATCGTTCATTAATATGGTTAGGGGTATTCAACACACGGAGACAACGTGCACACCACTATCTCTACCAATTATAGTGTGTGTGTGTGTGTGTGTGTGTGTGTGTGTGTGTGTGTGTGTGTGTGTGTGTGTGTGTGTGTGTGTGTGTGTGTGTGTGTGTGTGTGTGTGTGTGTGTGTGTGTGTGTGTGTGTGTGTGTGTGTGTGTGTGTGTGTGTGTGTGTGGACAGCATAACTCAAAAACGAAAAGTCACTTAAAAACCAAAGTTGGTATTTAAGTTTAATGTCCTTCAAGGATGCGACACGAAGATTTTGAAGAAAATATCCCCACCCTAAACTACCCTTTACATGGAACATTTTTCGAAAATTTTGATTTTCTTGAAAATGGCTCTAACGATTTTGATTAAAATGTTATATGTTTGAGATATTTTATGACAAATGAAATTTATATCTTGAATTTTCTGGCTATAGCCCCTCTAGTCGTATTTACTCTGGACGACCTTTGCATAACTGGTAAACCGTTAGAGATAGACCAAATCATACTATACAAAAAATGTAGATATTGCTAAAACACACAGTTTATGTCTCAATAAATTTTCTTTTAGGGCGAACCATTTCGGAGATATTCCTTGTTATGTGTGTGAGCTTCGGAAAACTTAGGACTTTCGTGAAATGGAACATCGTTGTTCATTTTTTTATATGTTAAGCGTGCAAAGAGAACGGGGTCTCAAAGCTTTAAAACATTTGACTATCGCGCAAGGAAATTAGCAATAAGATAATTTGTACAAAATTTTATCTCGACTAACACGAAGAAGATATAGTAATAAGAGTATGTAAGAATGGTTAGTACAAGAGAAGAGAAAGTCATGTGAGTGCAACACATCACATTTTTTAAACCTAAAGTCCACACAAATAAGACAGTCTTGAATTAAAACAAACCACAAAATTTGCGATTTGTTTTACGCACAGTTTTCTCGCGGCTCTGCATTTTAAACCAAAATGCCCGAACAATAAGATTATCAAATTCGTCGTGGATGATGACAAGCTTACAGAATAAATCCGGATGGAATGATTAGACCCCCCCCCCCCCCCCCTGCTGCTATCGATTTCCAGCAGGAGCCGAGATATCTCAAATCCTGCGCACAATATTGATCTTGTTAGCTCGTTAACTGACATATAATCCGCTAAGCCGATTTGAATCAGAATTAGCCGCAGCAGTTTCCGTGCGCTACCTAGAGGGGTGCTGGAGGGGCATCAGGGGGGGGGGGGCATTTTTACTTCTCTTTCATTCCTCTGCCACATTTGAGTCTAAAGAGCGCCGTCAATAGTAATTATTCAATATAACAACATCATAAAACGTTAATATTTATGATGCGATTCAATTTGTTTTATTGAATCAACGTATTAACATAATAATCTCGTATGTTACATGGAAATTATACAAAGCTGGTTTCTAACAACATATTTACTGTAATTAACGTTTATTTTTCCCGCGCAGGTTTACTCTACAATATCGGGCGGTCCAGGGTTCGCTTCCCCGAAAATGAGTGGTGGGGGAAACAGACGAACATATGTAACAGAGTGAAGTGGTCAGTATGAGAATGAGGAAGAGGATTATATGAAATGAATGAATGGAAAGGTGATGGTGGAGCAGTTAGTGTTGTGGGAAACCGGAGAAGCGGGAACAACACCCCATCAGGGGTCCCTGGGATCGAACCCAGGTGCTCTAACCGCTCGGTCAGGTCGCCGCCTCATCACTTAACGTCTACTGCATGTCGAAGAGTTACTTCAGGAAAAATAATGAGATATTCGAATACCAACAGAAAAATAACGAACAAACGTAACAAAAGAAACATAAACAAACTACATTATTTATAGACGCAGAAGAAGTACAAAAATTCACTTGGCAGAAGAATAAAATGCAGCAATAGAGATGAGGTAACGAAGGGTTAAAAATAGCACAAATAGTGAATAGCGACGTCTTTTTGAGGGCACAAATAAACAAAAATAGCGATACTAATGACGTAGGAACACAATAGGAGCGCAGGAGAGGCTCTTAAAAGGCCTGCCAACCTTAGGATATGCAGCCATAAAACACGACCAGGGTCGTTAAAATGCTAGACAAGGTTAAAGGGTAGAAGCTTTTATTGCGTCAGAAAGTTTATTGGATAAACATTTTCTCGGAAGACAAATTTGATAAACCACACGAGAAGGAGGAGAAGGGGACCTTAAAATCGCGACTTGAATGATGAAGTGAAGACAAAAAGTGATATGATTGATGAAGTGCAAGCCTCGAGATTGAAGAAGACGCTGGTGAGACAATGTTAAACAAGCAAATTTGAATATTGCACATATGAACAAGGCGTAAAGTCTCTTCATTCCAAATTAGTTTACAGATGTAGACGAATATTAGGAGGACCGAGAATTTGCTAACGTCTATGGTCCGCTGGTTCGATTCCCTAGGTAACTGCTGGCAGGGGTTTTCACCATACATCGCCCAATCACCCAGATTGGCAGTCGATTAGCCTAGAGCTCCGTCGGGCTGAAGAACTACCAACACCTGTTAGGGACCCACTGCAGCAATTGCGATGCATTGACGCCACCTGTAGGTTACTTTCATATAATCCTTCCATTAGCTGACGTGAAGGAATCCCATGAGTAACGGACAACACAAAACATTACAAAGGTAACTTATTTGTCTGTTTAGGGTAATGTAAAAAAAGCATGTAGACAATAATCCTAATGAACATCAGCTTTAAAACAGTTCAATTACAAGGAAATAAAGAATAAAATAATTTGTGCAAATGTTTATCTCAACTAACACGAAGAAGATATAGGAATAAAAGTTTGCAAGAATGATTACTAGAAGAGTAGAGAAAGTCATGTGAGTGTAACACATATTTTTTGCATAGTAAGATTTTGTCTCTCTCTTAAGGTTTACCACTTATGCGAAAGTCATCCAGAGTAAATAGGACTACATGGACTGTAGCCAGAAAATTCAAAATGTACATTCATTTGTCATACAAATATCTTGAACATATGACATTTTAATCAAAATCGGTAAAGCACTTCTTAGAGAATTAATATTTTCTGAACGTGTTCCATGTAAAATGTAGTTTGGCTTTTAACCTTGAGACACAAACAGCCCGAAGATACATACACACATACACGAACATTTTTCTGAAATGTTTTATTTTATTTATATATTTATTTATTTACTTACTCACTCACTCTCACTGACTGACTCACTCACTCACTTAATTTGATTTCTTAGGAACTCAAAACATATTTTAGATGAAATTTTGACATCGAATTTTAACTGGAATATGAAAAAAGTTTTTACTGTACAGAATGTAAGCACACTCCATAAAGTATAAAAATCGACGTCAAAATCTTGTCATGAAAGAATCTTTTGATTTATTTCCTTTATACTTATACTGTAATCAAGTTTGTTTGCACCAAATTGTATGTAGAGAGAAAATTGCCAAAATTAGACATGTTGGCGTGATATAATATAATGACTAGGGTTTTTTCTCCAACATTTGAACTAAGTGGTCATATGTTAGGAAGCATCTCTAGGTTGGCTAGCCTGCTGTTAGCCTTCCCTACACTATGGTTCATCACTAGATCACAGAGGGGGCAATACCCACTTCCGCCTCTGTGACGGCAGATGGCATTAGGGTGCCATCGAGTCTATCTGATTCATTATCTGTGGATAGATAGCGCAGCATTCACTATTGTCATCTATTTTTTCATTTTAACTGTTGTTTTAGACTTAAGGCGAAAGTTTACATCTTAATATTAAACATCCAATGACAACATCCTTGACAACTGAGGGAAACCATGAAAGAAACCCAATCAGATTGGTCAGACACGGGATTTGAACCCACGTACTCCCGGATACGGACCACAAACGTTACTGCCTCGGCATTAAATTTAAGATTAGCACGATAGGCTCCTACTATGCACACTTCAGCGATTCTGTGTTGGAGAGACTTTGAGTAGCAGTGGTGAAGTAAAGGATAAAGTGACCATCAAGACATCAAGTTAAAAACATGCAAATTAGTGTAAATATTGCAAGACTAAGAATTAGCGTAAACAAAAAGTGTAGTAGTGCTATTGTGTAAGTGCAAAGTGACAAGTCAACCAGAATCAAGCAAAGAAAAACAGCGAGGTACGCGTAAGTTTGTGTCGTATTTACACGCGCAAGACCACCTAGAGGGGCCATTGCACCAGAGCCACCACCTACTGGCACCCCCCCCCCCTCTAATCCACAACCGCTCTCCTCCCAGGAGCCCTCAACTGACCTGGGAGGTATTTCAGAAATATTTAGCTTACTAAACTCCCTACATTTACCAGCACTCCTGCCAAAACTACAACGTATTATAACGAAATTCAGAAGCTGCATGAGCACTTGGAAAAAAAACTCGAAACCGCCACATGCCTACTAGGATAGGTAAATGGCTACTCTAATGGGAGGTATATCTTCAACGTGGGCTCTCTTGTGGTATTTCCAGAAAACAATATGAAATTGAAAGCTACCTGAGGTGCAACAAAATAGAAGGCTCATTTATATTACGAAACAAAATTACGACCAGAGCTTTCATTTAAGCTCCAAGGGTATACCATATTTCGGACTGGCAGATCTGGGGGAAGGGACAAACGTAGTTGCTCATGCTTCTGTTACGGTTCCAAAGGTGCAGAGCGCTTAAAACCTCAATCAACGATAGACTGATGGTCTTGGTAGCACTTTACCGGCCCCCAAACTCTCCCTTTTTCGTGAGAAATCTCAAAGAAATCCTCGATATAGGAGAGCATGTTATTATTGCAGGAGATGTATACACCCCCTTCGACCCCACCTTTTGGCACCGTTTAGTGCATTTTGACCCCCAAATCTTGGGCTTCGTTATTATAAAAAAGCGGCCATTTCACAAAATTTTAACGTGTATCATAGCTGGACTCGGACCATCTTCCAGTACACTTCGAGATTCGGGGCACCATCACAACACAGGGGCCTCGAACCGAGAAGTGGACAGAAATCAACTGGGAGAAATAGAACATGCACAAGATGGCTCAGCCCAGATTATCATACTCCAATGAGACGCAAATAGAGAACTTGACGCATAGCCAAACGAAGTGCTACCACATACACCAGAAGTTCACCCAATTCTGCACGTACTCCGAGATGGAGCTTCTCAGCTGATGAGGCTCTGGGGGTAAAACAGCCAGTCCGAGTACAAACTGCTAGCACAAGGGCTACGCAAAATCATTCGACACCAAGTTAAAATCAACAAAATTGAACAGTGGGAAAACAAAATGCTGAGTACCACCCATTTGGACAATTCCTTGTGGAAATTATTAAAGGCATTTAAGACCTCCTCGAGGCTCCACGCTCAACTCGGCCTGTTCATCTCCTAAGAGGAGAGAACCGAGGTATTTGCAGATCATCTCACGAAGAGATTCTCCGACGATCCCAAAACCGACGCAGTCCAAGAAGACATCAAACACTGGGTACAAGCCTGGGTGGCGCAGAAGCACGAGCAACCACTAACACAAATTACACCTGAGGAAGTTTATACACACATTAGAAATCTGCCTACATAAGGAAAGTCACCAGCCCAGACAGGATAACTAATGAGGACCTCAAAGACATCTCGAGAAAAGTCCTGGTGCAATCAACAAAATTGTTTAACGCATGCCTTTAATGCAATTACTGCCCCCAGAGTTGGAAACGGGCCAAGGTCATCATGCTACTAAAGCCAGGGAAGAGTACCAGGCACCGTCCCATAACTCTCCTGTGTAACATTGAAAAATTGTTCAAAAAACTTATACTGTTTCGACTCAAAAAACAAATCTCGGAGGCGGAAGAAATCTCCACTGCACAATTAGGATTTAGAAAAGGTCACTCCACTGAACTACAGCCAATAAGGCTTGCTGATGATGTTACCAAACAGCTTAATAATTGGGCTTCCACGTTGGCGCTATTCTTGGACGTAGAAGCTGCTTTTGATCGATGCTGGTACTATGGCCTGATGTACAAATTGTTCCAAAACTTTCCTGGCCTCAGAGACTATTTATTTGTAATTGACAGCTTCCTAAAAAGCAGAGACTTCTACGTTCAAGTGAACCGTTTCTGCTCAGATGTTCGGGTTATGCAGGCTGGCGTGCCACAAGGGGCAATCATGTCCCCCTTTTTGTATATGTCTTCCACTAACGACTCTCCTGTGGACGGCAGATGCAAGGTCGTGTTGGCTTCATGACTGTATCGGCAACAGGACAGAATAATTTCAAATAAATAGCCAGATATTTCATATGTTAACGTTCGGGCAAGTTAGTACCCAAGATTAGCACCTTCTAAGAATTATTTCATATCCATTTGTGTGACTATATTTCGCCTGTGTTACTTGCAATTTACAATTACAAGGGGTATTGGATGAATCATTCTACTATGATTTCATACAGAATGTGGAAGGTAAAGGAAATGAATTAATTCCTCACTGGAGTTTAGAAGGTTCTGGTAAACCAGTTATTGGAAAAAAGCGCGTAGAAAAGTGCAAAGAGCAAAGCTAATAAACATTTTTACCTTATGCACAGGGAGAGCAGTTGCACTCGTGGTTCAGTTTGTTCGCCTCGGGTTACACATTATTACAAGAAGCCAAGCCAAGCCAAGCCCAGCCCAGCATCTGCAGGTTACATTAACTTTTCATACCCAAGGTTAATATTTTCACAGAGAATAACTGAGTTAATCCCCAGATTCTTTGGAAAATACATGAAAGTCATGTCAGCTGCAGATGTCTTTTAACAACCTCTTTAGAATCTGCAGTTAGTGTTATTGACGTTTGTGCAGTTTTAAAAACCTTATATTCTCGAGAAATTAATAATAACAATGTAACCGCTAAATGTGATACAGACTATTAGGGTTACAGATATAGAGAGTACCTTAATCTATATTCCACCTAAAAAATTGATATTGAGATTTCACCGGAAATGAATGTTCCTTGAATGCAAAAACGTATTTGTTAGAAAAAGGTCCGCGTGTGCATGTATGTGTGTGTGTGTGTGTGTGCGTCTGCGTCTCTTAACAGCACAACCCAAAAACGAAAAGTAGGCTAAATACCAAACTTCTAAGCATGCAACACAATGGTTTTGAAGAAAATGCCCCCACCTTAAACTACCCTTCATACCGAAAATGCCATACATTGAAGATATTTCTATGTCAAATGAAATGCATCTTGAATTTGCTCGCAATGCCCTCTATGCTCTGGGTGACTTTTGTATAACTGGTAAACCATAAGACATGCACACAAAACATGTCGCTCTTGTTAAAATACACCATTTATGTCAAACCATTTTTTGTGCGAAGAAGCATTTCCGAGATATTTCTTGTTATTTCACCAAATTTTCCAACAGTTATACTTTTCTCAAATATAAAGTTGTTATTCATTATTTTATCTCTTGGATATAGAAAGAGAACGGAATTTCAAAGCCCTGAAATAGCGACCAAGTTTAAAACATTTGGCTATCACTTAAAGTCTATTGTATTTTCCTTATACATAGAAGAAATATAGTAATAATATAATTACTTTCTCTACTGGTAAGTAGGGGAAGTATTGTATTCCACCCAAAAATTCGATGTCGAGATTTCACCGGAAATATGTTTTGAGGCCTCGTGAATCCAAAATAAAAAGCATTTTTAGAAAAAGGTCCGTGTGTGTGTCTGTCAGTCTGTGAACAGCATAGCTCAAAAGCGAAAAGTCGGTTAAAAACCAAACTTGGTATTTAAGTTTAATGTCCTTCAAGGATGCGACACGAAGACTTTGAAGAAAATAGCCCCACCCTAAACTACCCTTTACATGGAAACTTTTTCGAAAATTTTGATTTTCTTGAAAATTGCTCTAACGATTTTAATTAAAATGTCATGTTTGAGATATTTTGATGACAAATGAAATGTATATCTTGAATTTTCTGGCTATAGCCCGTGTAGTCGTATTTACTCTGGACGACTTTTGCATAACTGGTAATCCGATAGAGACAGACAAAATGTTACTATACAAAAAATGTAGATCTTGCTAAAACACACAATTTATGTCTCAATAAATTTTCTTGTAGGGTGAACCATTTCGGAGATATTCCTTGTTATGTGTGTGAGTTTCAGAAAACTTAGAACTTTTGTGAAATGGATCATCCTTGTTCATTTTTTTATATGTTAAGTGTACAAAGAGAACGGAATGTGAAAACTTTAAAACATTTGACTATCGCACAAAGCCTACTGTACTCTAATATTCTCCTTGTACCTACAAGGAAATAAGCAATAAGATAATTTGTACAAATGTTTATCTCAACTAACACGAAGAAGATATAGGAATAAGAGTTTGTAAGAATGGTTAGTACAAGAGTAGAGAAAGTCATGTGAGTGTAATACATCAATAGTTTTCTTTTTGTCCCTAACACACATAACCTTATTTGTGGAAGAACATAGCGTGCTTTGTGACCAAGCAATAGACACAAATAAATAAAGCAAGTTCTTTTATGTGCCCTGTTTGCGCAATAAAGTATATATATTACAAGCTTTGTGCAGGACCTAAAATTTATTGATCTCTTAAATGCATCTGGTGTAGGAAAACGCAATAAAAGGGTGCATGTCCGTACCGTACCGCAGCCTGTGTGAATAAAGTTGTTTTACGGCTCCCCGTTGAATCAACAGATGCATCTCTTGGCTTATGTGTGTCGGCTCGCTCTCGCCTTAAAAATATTCGCACAAGTAAAATGTTTTTTTCTCAATAACATCAACTCTTTGTATCATGTTCTACTGCTATGAACTTTATAAGGGATGATAGTGGGAACAATTACAAGTTATACAGGAGTTACACACATTTTGTCTTGCGTGTTTGTCGGTGACCATTTCCTACGAAGGTATTCTAGTTTTCTAAAACAAGCTGGCAACACTACAGTTTGTGTGTCACTTTCCCTAGCTCAGTACATAAAATAACACAGTAACGGAGCTTCTTGAGAACACAAACAGACACCCTGTTGTGTCCTTGTGTGTTTACTGCGCGAGTGTAGGCCAATCACAAGCCTTAGCTCCTAAAACATTAAAGCGAAACCGAAAGTGCCCGTTCGGTTTACATTCACAAACCAGCTAAATTCTCAGACCAACCTCAACACAACGTTGTCAACTTACTCCCCGTCTGAAAGAGCTGCTTGGAGTATTCTTTCACGTCTTTTAAGTAATTAATTAATTCGAAACATGTGTGATATTCCATGAAGTTATGTCAGAAATAAGTTACTCTACGCATCTTACAAGTAAGAAACTGCTATCTTCGTCCATCCTTGTGGAATTACATATATACCTTAACTTATATATTTAAACGGGCAATTCTTGTATATATATTTTATTCCGAGCAACTTGGAAACGGCTCTAACGATTTCCATCAAATTTTGTATTCAGATAGGGTTTTGCTTTTTAAGTTCATCTATATAGGCGTAATTCCCGAAAAAAACGCGATTTTACATAAAAAATAACATTTTTTATTCCCGCTTCCACAGAGCAATTCTTGTATATATCTAGGGTTTTTCTTTTTAAGTTCATCTATATAGGTGCAATTCCCGAAAAAACGCGATTTTACATAAAAAATAACATTTTTTATTCCCGCTTCCACAGAGCAATTCTTGTATATATATTCCCGGTATTTCAGAAACAGCTCTAAAGGTTTGGTTAAATTTTTGTATACATGCATATTACCTTCACAGTGTTTTTTCTACTCACTTTTAGGTAACACATTCACATCTCTTTCTCTACCCACTCCTATATAAACAATTTTCCATGAAAAACCTGATTTTACACCAAAGAACATTTTTACCTCCACTTTTATAATAAGTCATACCATGTTCTGTGTGTTTGAAATAGAAATACTGTTACATTCACACTGTTTCCTCTTCTCACTTTTAAGTAACACAATTCACAGTGGTTTCTCTACTCGTCTTCCATAAAGAAATCATACAATTTTCTGTATGTTTGAAATAGAGATGCTGCATATTACATTCATACTGGTTTCTCTACTTACTTTTGGGTAACACATTCACATCGCTTTCTCTACTCACTCTTCTAAAAAGAAGTCATACAATTTTCTGTATGTTTGAAATAGAGATGCTGCATATTACATTCATACTGGTTTCTCTATTTAATTTTAGGTAACAGATTCACATCGCTTTCTCTACTCACTCTTCTAAAAATAATTTTCCATAAAAAACGTGATTTTAGATCAAAATCATTTTATCCCACTTTTAAATAAAGTAATACAATTTTCTGTATGTTTGAAACAGAAATGCTACCTATTATATTCATACTGTTTTCTCTTGTCACTTTTAGGTAACACATTCGCATCTTTCACATCTCTTTCTCTACTCACTCTTCTATAAACAATTTTCCATAAAAACGTGATTTCTCACAAAAAAATGTTTTTATCCTCACTTTTAAAATAAGTCAAAATTTTTATTTTCTTGAAAATGGCTCTAACGATTTTGATTCAAATGGCATATGTTTGAGATATTTTTTATGACAAATGAAATGTATATCTTGAATTTTCTGGCTATAACTCATGTGGTCCTGTTTACTCTGGATGACTTTTGCATAACTGGTAAACCGTAAGAGATAGACAAAATCTTACTATACAGAAATGTAGATCTCGTTAAAACATACAAGTTATGACGAAATGAATTTTGTTGTAGAATGAGCCATTTCGGAGATATTCCTTGTTATTTGTGTAAGTTTTGTAATACTTATTCGCAGTTAGATAATAAGATAATTTGTACAAATGTTTATTTCAACTAACACGAAGATGATTTAAGAATGGTTAGTACAAGAGTAGTGAAAGTCATGTGAGTGCAACACATAAGATTTTTAAATTGCCATTGCTTGATAGTGCTGGTGAGTAAGGGAGTATGGGGTTGTTCCGTGGTGGTTATAATTAGATCAGTATGTACACATGGGGATGAAGTCATGTAAGTACCATTTATCACCGTCCACCCCTTGCAGGGGTGTGCGCATACATACAAACATAACATCCTGATTGTGTGGGCCTGGCTGCCTGGCTTCCTGGCTAAACGCGTTAGCTACGTCTTCAGGAATCACAAGTGGCCTCAAGTTCATATAACCAAGCTATTAAGTGCTTCATATCGCAAATATTGTGATAAAATGACAAAGTCCATTACTTCTTCTGTTACTCTGTTCTCCTCTAACCTGAAGCCGAGACACAGTTCTCTTTTATCATCGTTAATCCAATCTGTAGTTCTTTGTGACCTTACAACTGTTTTGTCTTCTGGTAACGTTGGCACGCACTGCTCTATCTCTCTGTCTGACACTGTCACGACACAATCGCTCAACACTTACTATTCCACTTTGTCTCAAAAACTGTTCCTTTCTCGCCAGACGCCAGACGCCAGTTCGAGTCGAACGGAGGTGAGGTGAATGTTCCTCCGGTCGAGTGTCTTTACCGCAGTACCTAGCCGTCATACGGCTTTACCTGCGCGATGGTTTTGACGGTGTCACTACAGGGATGTTTTCACTGGGAAATTTGTTGGGACAGGGGTTTTTATAGTAATTGTAGGTAGGGATTGGTTCGCAAGTGAGCTGTGCGCGAATTTTACGCGCTAATTCCTACCAGGGTTCTGGCCGTCAGTCACTCGCTGAGAGGTGACTGAACTGGTGATTCGCTCTGTTTTGAGTACAGATTGCATTTTCGCCTTTCCCATCTTGGATTAGATCGCCGGACTTAAGATGTCCTTCGGTAATCTTTTGGATGGTAGTCGGCGCGGCTGTCTCTGGTCGTATTGGCCCAGGGTATTCACCAGAGGGTTGGGGTGGTTCTGGAGTTTATTGTACATTGTTCGAGCGCGAGTTTTGATCACGTCGACAATGTACGGGATGCCGGAATGTTCGTGTAGGATATGGGCAGGAAATCTTCGGCCTGTATCATATATCATCCTTAATGCCCGGTTCTGCAACGTCTGGAGTCTGATGAAGGTGGATCTTGCCACCACTCCCCAGATCTCGCATCCGTACAGGACCAGAGGCGGGACGATCGCTCGATACAGCCGAAGCTTCAGGCGTAGGGGCATGGTTTGGGAACTGAGGATGGGGTACAACTGCCGCAGGACAGCGTGGCCTTGAAGTACTTTGCCCCTGACGTGATGTCTATATGTCAGCCGCCGGTCCAGCGTGACCCCGAGATACTTCGCCGTAGTGACCCAGGGGATCCGACGGCGCCGAAGCACGAGGTCCAGCGGGAGCCGGTTGGCTATCGTATTAGCCAGGAGAATCGCAGAGCTTTTCTCCGGGTTAATAGACATACGCCAGTTCTCGCACCATCTATTGATGGCACAGAGGTGGGCTTGCACTTGTCGGTAACTGTAGCGCGGGTTCTTGTTAGTAGCGAAGATCATGAGATCTTGTCGCCCCGCAATATTTTATACCGGGAATGACGTAGCACGGATCGTTCTGGAAGTTGACCTTTTTCTAGAAGCTGTAACAAACAAACCAGCAGTTGAGGCTTCACGAACGTTTTAGGTAGTCAATTAGGTTTTATGAATAACTCGTGGACATGAAAACGGTAGCTTAAAGAATTGCTGGTGTCTGCCCACCAGAGCAAGGTGAGCTGCAGAAATGTGATACTTAAGTAGTCTATGTACCGCAGTGATTCATATACCAGTGTTGCCAACTAGTGTCTGTTAATTGCCGTCGATTCTTCAACCAGTACTATAACTGATTAATTGCACTTTCGTAATGAGAAAAAAGAGTTGATGTTGCAGATGACTGTGTTGTGTTACATTGCAATTTGTCCGAAAGTAAGACTACGAATTTATGTAGTACAGTTGGAGTAGTTATCATCTGTAACATTACAATATGCCCAGATCTACCTGTCTACTTGAACTGAAAATGTTTATTAACGTCACTTATGACAGAGTGAATTCAACTGCAATACTTCTAAAGAAAAATAATTTTAATGTACTTATTTCGTGTGATGCTTAAAATCCCAATTATCTGTCAGCTACCACACCTGTAAAGCTAATATAATTTGAATACACCAAAATTGTCAGCGACAGATTGATGTGAAAATTTCTTTAGAAGAGATATCATGTTCTATCAATGACAGGCAGAAGCAGCTCATGGTGAGGTTGAGAGTCGAAGCCTTGACTTCTGGAATGTCGCTCGATTGCTTGTAGCGTGGAGTGACGTGAATTTTAAAAACATTCCCCCAGTCGTTTGTTATTGAAAACGCCGACCACGTGATGTCGTTTAAGTCGGTGCAAGTGATACTACCAAAACAAAGGAGCGGGAACACGGGGTGCTGCCGTGGCGAAATTAAATTCTGAAAAGGTTGTGAGCCAGAAATAAAGGACTCTCTGAGAAGTCCGCGCTACTCATTACTGCGGCCACACATACAGGCGCGCGCGCACACACACTCGCACACACACACACGCACGCACGCACGCGCGCACGCACGCGCGCACGCACGCGCGCACGCACACACGCACACGCGCACACACACATACATACACACAAACAGGCAGACAGACGCACACACGGACCTTTCTAAAAGAATACCTTTTTTTGGATTCAAGGGACCTCAAAACATATATTTCCGGTGAAATCTCGACATCCAATATTTGGATTGAATACAATACTTCATCTAGTTTACTATACGCAGTAGACAAAGTAATAAATGAGACAAAGTGCGTGTTTTTACGAGGTCTATATTTTTTTAATAATAAGATTTCCTTTATCGCTTACGCTTTAACAATAATAGAAAAGTCGCCCAGACAACAGAAAGCTTCTGACGACAATCCAAGTTAATTCAAGATATACGTTTCATTTGTCATGAAAATATCTTAAATATAAAGTATTTTAATTAGAATCATTTGAGCTATTGATAAAATCAAAATTCTCAAATATGTTTCCTTATAAAGGAAACTAAACTGTTTGATTCTGAAGAGATTTCACCGTAATTCCTTTGTTAGAGTACGTTTGACCTACTTTTCACTCGAAACAAATGAAGATGGATATGCAATGCAATGAAACAAAAGCATATTGTTCAGCAGGGCGGGTCGCCTAGTGAACAATGTAAATATTCACAAAAATAGCACTCAAACTGGTGACGGTAGGTACATGGGAAACATGCTCCCGTAATTATGAAATAAAATGCGCTCAAGACTGAGCCATAATGTGTGCCCTGGGATACATAATTTTACCTGTGAAGTGTCGACCGCAGTCTGAGCCGATAATTGCATGCCACGAGCACAGAAAGTATTGCATTTCGATATCACGGTGAGCTGTTTTACAAACCAAGTCACTTTCCGTGGCATTTTCACCGATTTCCACATGTTATCTAAATTAGCTTTCTTGTATTCGCGGTTTCTGATTCCTTATCATCAGTAATGCCACGAGTGTTTGTCAAATAGTCGATAAATTCCTGGCTGAGGAGAATATTTACCTAGAGAATTTTTGTCTATCACGAGTTGTATTTATTAAGACTATTTCTCGAATAAAAGAACGACATATCCTCCCATTGCTTTGTATATACTACTATCAGTGCCATCCGCCTCTGACCAGCAGGCCTGGTTCTGCTTGCCTTAGTCCGTGAAGGGGGAAAATAACATGTCAAGGGGAAGCGAGCGTGTGAAGCCCCGCCTGCTATAGCCTGTGAAATGTTATTTAAATGCTGCATTGTAATTACTATCCCCTAAAAAGAAACATGAAGCAGGCAGACATACACCGGCGTCCATTGGTACTGCCTTCTAAGTTCTCATATCGATACTCCAGATTTGTAAGACGTTGGCATTGTCACAAGGTAGAGCATATGCTGTTAATTTATAATTTCTTTCACTGCAAAATTGGCAGAGTGACTCCAAACATATTTCCTGAAGTAAATTTGTTGAAACATATTGTAACTTTTGGTGTGGGTGTAAAGTAAAGAAGACAGATGTAGTCGAGATAAAGAAACACTTTTATTTCCGTAAACAGTAACTTTGTACACTCGTTGCAACAACAAGAAAGTCTTTTCCCATTCACCAACAGTACGGCTCCGAACTCGTAACACAAAGAACTGTTCCTTCTCCCTGGTGTGACTCCTCGACGATTCGCATACGTCTCTTCTTTCCGTCGGCACGACTACTCAACCTTCACATACGTCTGACTGACTCTTCTCACACTTTACCGCTATTTATATCTCCCAGGCACTATTCTGGAAGCTTCAGGAACGTTCACTTATTTTGCGGTGAAATACAAAGCAGACATTTCTAGAGGCCTCTATCACTTTCTCTCTTTCGGCAAGCGCTCAACAATGCGGCCATTCTCTGTCTCTTTCCTTCGGCTCCTTTGCGGTAGTACCGACAATAATGCGATGGGTGACACTGCTGCTGTCGGCAATTAGATGCGGCGGGCGCGGTGACACTGCTCCCTCCTCAGAGCTGGTCGTCCCGACCAGCACTATCACTGCGGCATCTCCCTTGCGCCCCGGTGGACTAACCCATCGAACCTCTTCTCCAGGAGGCACGATCCTAGGTATCGCTGTTGGATAGTGTCCCTTGGTCCGGGTAGGACGATGTATGATATCCTGCTTCGAAATTCTGCAACAGTACCGCCGGTCTTGGCGGTCCCTCGTCCAGTTGCCCTTCTTCCTGGTGTGTTGACGGGCCATCCTGCGCACTTGGAAACGGTTCACTGAGTACCATGTCCGCCGACCTCTCTGGCGCACCTTCGCAGCCACCTTGCTTCCGATGGGTCCGGCAACAAACCCCACCACATCCGCGCGAGTCGTGTCCACCGCTGCACTCGTATTCACTCGTGCTCGGCACGGCCTCTCCTGTATCCTGCCGTCCAAGATGATGTCCATCATTCTTCCGTTCACGGCACTATGCGTCAGGTGATTGGATGGCTCCGACGGTCCCCCCATGTCACACGCCAAGTCGGTTCTCGCGTGTTGCTCGTTTGCTTGTGCGCTTCCCTGCTGATGGTCCTCCACGTCATATCCTGGTTGGTTACGTACCCGACACACTCCTCCAGAGGATCCTCGACGACGTCCCTGAACTGCCCCTATGTCTTCCCCGAGACGGACACTTTCGTTATCTGAAACGGGCACAACTGTCGCCTCGGCCACTAGGTGCTCCCTCCCCGGGTCTGTGCTATTCCGTCTGCCCCTGGCATCCAGTACTTTGACGCTCTCGTCAACTCTTACTACCAGGGCGCCAAGACGTTCCCCGTCGTCCTCCACGACGTCCACATGCTGGCAGAGGTCTTCCACCTTTTCGCCGAGTTCTTCCACGCCTTCCGTCACGCCAATCAGTTCGCCGAGTTGTTCCACGTCTTCCGTCATGCCAATCAGTTCGCCGAGTTGTTCCACGTCTTCCGTCACGCCAATCAGTTCGCCGAGTTGTTCCACGTCTTCCGTCACGCCAATCAGTTCGCCGAGTTGTTTCACGTCTTCCCTCACTTCATCTGGAACGGGCGCAACTGTCGCCTCGGCCATTAGGTGCTCCCTCCCCGGCTCCGCGCTATTCCGTCTGCCCCTGGCATCCAGTACTTTGACGCTCTCGTCAACTCTTACTACCAGGGCGCCAAGACGTTCCTCGTCGTCCTCCACGACGTCCACGTGCTGGCAGAGGTCTACCACCTTTTCGCCGAGTTCTTCCACGTCTTCCGTCACGCCAGTCAGTTCACCGAGTTGTTTCACGTCTTCCCTCACTTCATCTGGAACGGGCGCAACTGTCGCCTCGGCCATTAGGTGCTCCCTCCCCGGCTCCGCGCTATTCCGTCTGCCCCTGGCATCCAGTACTTTGACGCTCTCGTCAACTCTTACTACCAGGGCGCCAAGACGTTCCCCGTCGTCCTCCACGACGTCCACGTGCTGGCAGAGGTCTACCACCTTTTCGCCGAGTTCTTCCACGTCTTCCGTCACGCCAGTCAGTTCACCGAGTTGTTCCATCTTCATCTCTTTCAGCTCGGCAGCGAGGTTGTCGTTTGACGTTTCCATTTTGGCAGCGAGGTTATCGTTTGCCGTCTTCATCTCTTTCAGCTCGGCAGCGAGGTTGTCGTTTGCCGTCTTCATTTCTTTCAGCTCGGCGAATAATTCTTTCATCATTGCCATCATCCTGGTTTCCGAATCTCCTTCCATCTTGGTTCTAACGTTGCAACTTCTAACGACGATGTAATGAAACTAGAAGCAATTCGACGAATCCCACTTCTGACACCAGTGTGACTTTTGGTGGGGTGTGAAGTAAAGTAGACAGATGTAGTCGAGATAAAGAAACACTTTTATTTCCGTAAACAGTAACTTTGTACACTCGTTGCAACAACAAGAAAGTCTTTTCCCATTCACCAACAGCACGGCTCCGAACTAGTAACACAACAACTGTCCCTTCTCCGTCGGCACAACGCTTCACATCGTCTGACTGACTCTTCTGTCACACTTTACCGCTATTTATATCTCCCAGGCACTATTCTGGAAGCTTCAGGGACGTTCACTTATTTTGCGGTGAAATACAAAGCAGACATTTCTAGAGGCCTCTATCACTTTCTCTCTTTCGGCAAGCGCTCAACAATGCGGCCATTCTCTGTCTCTTTCCTTCGGCTCCTTTGCGGTAGTACCGACAATAATGCGATGGGTGACACTGCTGCTGTCGGCAATTAGATGCGGCGGGCGCGGTGACAATATGAACAAAAATTTCTTAAAGTAGAAAACCAGAGAAGCATAATTCTACATTTAGGTGCTGAGACATATGACATTAATAATATCGGTGCTGACTGTAATGCTAGTGATTGCGAGGAAAATAATAAAAGTAATAACAAACATCAATAGCTACTGCATTATTATACAAGACAGTTTGGTATTATTTACAGGAGGGGGGAAAAAAAAAAAGAAACTGGAGATATATTCCCAAGCATGTTTTCCACTAACATACTAACACAAGTTAACTTTTAATACGAAATTAGATAATATAAATGAACGCACGCTTCTTCCAGCGCAGAAATGATGTAAAACATGTGTTTATTCCGTATGAATTGCTTGGAACGTCGGCCTCGCGTTGTGACGTCACGAATCGCATATGCAGGCCTGTTACTTAGAGGTGGCCTTGGTTCTGCCGATCTGACAGACTTTCAGTCACGTACACACACAGTCGCGTGAGGCAGCCTGAACATGAAAGCCTTTGTTTACTCGCCGGCCTGCTTAGCTTAGCGCCCGGTGTCGCAGAGAGAAATTCACTTTATACCCTGAATTTCCTAGGAATGCTCTCGGAAGTTCTCTTCTTTCTAATGACTTTGTATAACTAATAAACCACAAGATATACAAAATCTTACTGTATATCACATGTAAATCTCGAACACAAAATTTACGTCAAATAATTCTTTTTATAGAGATAGAATTTGTTAACTGTTCCCAACTTTCCTCTTCTCAAATATTCCCTGGCCATACAAAGACAACGGAATTTCAAAGCCACCACATAGTGACTATCCCTTAATCCTATTACACACCTCCTTTCCCAGTGATTGAATGCAACACCTCACACTTTCTTACAAACGTACACGCTACACCTCTTTCTCGTAAAATCAACAAGTATAAAAACATCCATTTTGTGCTGTAAATAGAGAAAAAGTGTCAGCGATAAATATTTGATGTGTCACATTATTAAACTCAGTGCAGACTTGAGGAGATCGATTAATCGATATATGTAGGTAGAAAGGTCGCCTTCTTAGGGATGCGCAGGTTCTTTCAGATGGTCGTGAATGCAGTGAACTGCATATGAGGATGTAGATTTTAATTAGAAGCCTGAATAGAGTCGCGCATCCTGGTAATGAGCGAGCGAGCTAGGTATAAGAGATGCGACAGAGATCAATATCGTTTCGTGGACTCCATATTAGCTACTCAGGGGTCACAGTTAATAACCCCTCTCTACAAATTAGCATTCCTTACGTCCATTCTGCCTCTTCCCTTGTACAAACTATACCCCATCTAGTTCATGTTAATAGAGACAAACATTTGTACCAATTACCATAAGTGATATAATAGTGTGACCTAAATGATAAATACTCAAGTAGAGTGAGAGTGAGTCAGACTGTCGAATTATATTTATATGGACTATTTCATATACAGCTGCTTGTCCTGTATAATAGTGACCTAGTCTAGCTCCTTCTATTATCACAAGTAATATGATAATACGTGTGATCTAACTGATAAATTCTCAAGTAGAGTGAGAGACAGTCAGACTGTCGAATTATATTTATATGGACTATTTCATATACAGCTGCTTGTCCTGTATAATAGTGACCTAGCCTAGCTCCTTCTATTACCACAAGTAATATGATAATACGTGTGATCTGACTGATAAATTCTCAAGTAGAGTGAGAGTGAGACAGACTGTCGAATTATATTTATATGAACTATTTCATATATAGCTGCTTGTCCTGTATAATAGTGACCTAGTCTAGCTCCTTCTATTATCACAAGTAATATGATAATACGTGTGATCTAACTGATAAATTCTCAAGTAGAGTGAGAGTGAGTCACACTGTCGAATTATATTTATATGGACTATTTCATATATAGCTGCTTGTCCTGTATAATAGTGACCTAGCCTAGCTTCTTCCATTATCACAAGTAATATGATAATACGTGTGATCTAACTGATAAATTCTCAAGTAGAGTGAGAGTGAGTCAGACTGTCGAATTATATTTATATGGACTATTTCATATATAGCTGCTTGTCCTGTATAATAGTGACCTAGTCTAGCTCCTTCTATTATCACAAGTAATATGATAATACGTGTGATCTAACTGATAAATTCTCAAGTAGAGTGAGAGTGAGTCAGACTGTCGAATTATATTTATATGGGCTATTTCATAAATAAAATATGAATTTAAATACTATACACTTGAACAGAATATGTTAAAATCCATAAAAAATAACCGAAAATAATTCATTTCGGTAAATTTAGATGGACTTACTAAGTACTGCCAATTGAGGAAAATGGAACCCAAAAATTACATGGACTTCGATCTGTTCTTGTTATTACAACACACCGGTTTATAATGTAAAATAAATTTCACTGTATTTGTAACATTAACAAATAACTTCTCTTCGAGAAAAAGATATTACTTAGTAATTGAGGGAGTCTCAAAACGTGTATTTTTGGTGAAATGTCCACATCGAATTTTCGTGTGTAAAACAATAGGTAGTTCCACGTTATAAAGAAAGCAAACATTTGGACGCCAGGTTCCCCGGATCTTACCTAGAGCACGGGTTCAATTCCCGTTGTCAAATTTCTTGACCCATGGCGTTTGTGATAGTTCGTTTCAGGGTTCTACTTGTCGGCGGGAGTTCGGCGGTGCATTGCAGCTGTTACGGACACACACACACACACACACACACACACACACACACACACACACACACACACACACACACACACACACACACACACACACACACACACACACACACACACACACACACACGAGCGCGCGCACACAAATATATTATTATGCATATTCAGGATGTAACAGTAAGATATGTTAATACATTCCGTGCAGATAAAAGCTGAAAAATGTTATTTAAAAATAGGCCCAGAAATTGTTTTTCTTTTTATATCACTGTTTCTTCCGCCGAACGTCATAGAAGAATCTCGACGAGAGTGCCGTGGGAAAACCGGAAGCCACAACAAATGTCCACAACTGTCTCCATTGTATCCCTCAACCCGCCGTCTCATGCGCTCTCTAATGTACCTAGTTTGTCTTGGAGAATTTCGTATTGTCCAGCAACCTTCCCCAATACCAGCACCAAGAGTATCTAATATGGAACAGGACTTCCATAAACAGAATTTTCAAATGTCCCCACAAATAAAATCTACTGCATTTAACTCGGAGGCCACGGAATTGGCCCACATCTTCCTATCCATCTACAAGGAAACCTGCTATTCACAACTCGATAGACAGAAACACTGAAATGAGGAGGATCTCCATCGTACAAGAAGTACATTTTTCGTAAACTAAACACCTGTTCTGTTGTGGTTTTATGAGTACAGGGTGTGTTACATATGTCAACACATCACAGAGTTGCAGAAAAAGAGTTGTACCATGTTCATATTACGCTTTTACTTGCTCTGCTACTCTGTAGAGAAAATATTGTACTCCAGAATTCACCGGAAATATGTTTTGAGGCCCCCTGAATCCAAAAAATGCACTTTTAGAAAAAACGTGTGTGCGTGTGTGCGTGTGTGTGTGTGTGGACAGCATAACTCAGAAACGAAAGGTCGGTTAAAAACCAAAGTTGGTATTTAAGTTTAATGTCTTTCAAGGATGCGACACGAAGATTTTGAAGAAAACAGCCCCACCCTAAACTACCCTTTACATGGAACATTTTTAGAAAATTATTTTCTTCAAAATGGCTCCAAAAATTTTGTTTAAAATGCCATATGTTTGAAATATTTTAATGACAAATGAAATGTATATCTTGAATTTTCTGGCTATTGCCCCTGTAGTCGTATTTACTCTGGATGAATTTTGCATAACTGGTAAACCGTTAGAGATAGACCAAATCTTACTCTACAAAATATATAGATTTTGCTAAAATACACAATTTATGTCTCTGATTTTTTGTAGGCAAAACTGTTTCGGAGATATTCCTTGTTATTTGTTTCAGTTTCGGAAAACTTAAATTTTCGTGAAATGGAACATCGTTGTTCAGCTTTTTGTATGCTAAGCGTGCTAAGAGAACGGGATCTCAAACTTTTAAAAGAGTTAACTATCGCACAAAGCCTACTGTATTCTAATATTCCCCTTGTACCTATAAGGCAATAAGCAATAAGATAATTTGTACAAATGTTTATCTCAACTAACATGAAGAAGATATAGGAATAAGAGTTTGTAAGAATGGTTAGTACAAGAGTAGAGAAAGTCATGTGAGTGCAACACATCAGATTTCCTCTTCCCCTCTCAACACATACTCGCAAGCAAAAGGATAATTGTCCTAACAAGATGTATAACTACGAACTGCAGAATAAAACTATTGTAACTATTAGAATAAATAAGAGAGACAAATATTCTTTTACAAAAATAGTTTGTGTAAGAACTGGTCACGTGATATTAGATTTTGACTGCCAGATTGCAAAGAGTGTGATTTCTCGCAGAGAGAGAGAGAGAGAGAGAGAGAGAGAGAGAGAGAGAGGGAGAAAGTGTGCGCAGCCGTTCCCATACGCGAATTAACACAAAGTCACATTTGGATGCAAAATTATTCAGTTAATTCGGAGTCGCAGCTGTCGTGACGTCACAGCGTGTACCACTGTGGGCCTCAACGCTTCCAAATTATTACCTTCTTTCAGAAAACTGGAACACACATTCTGTCGAAGAGAAACGAACGTCAGCATCGAATGTCAAACTATACCCTTCACTAGATCACAGTAGTGGTAGTAATAATAATAATAGTAATAATAATAGTAATAATAATAATAATAATAATAATAATAATAATAATAATAATAATAATAATATGTGTTGCACTCACATGACTTTCTCTACTCTTGTACTAACCATTCTTACAAACTCTTATTCCTATATCTTCTTCGTGTTGGTTGAGATAAACATTTGTACAAATTATCTTATTGCTTATTTTCTTCTAGGTACAAGGGGAATACTAGAATACAGTAGGCTTTGTGCGATAGTGAGATTTTTTAAAACTTTGAGATCCCGTTCTCTTTGCAACCAACGATGTTCCATTTCACCGAAGTTTTAAGTTTTCCGAAACTAACACCAATAACAAGGAATATCTCCAAAATGGCTCACACTACAAATAAATTTATTCAGACATAAATTGTGTTTTAGAGAAATCTACATTTTTGCATATTAAGATTTGGTCTCTCTCTTACGGTTTCCCAGTTCTGCAGAATTCATCCAGAGTAAATACGACTACAGGGGCTATAGGCAGAAAATTTAAGATATATATTTCATTTGTCGTACAAATATCTCAAACGTGTGACAATAAGAAAGATTGGAGCCATTTGCAAGAGAATCAAATATTTCTGAAAATTTTCCATATAAAGGGTAGTTTAGGGTGGGGCTATTTTCTTCAAAATCTTCGTGTCGCATCCTTGAAAGACATTAAACTTAATACCAACTTTCGTTTTTAACCGACACACACACACACACACACACACACACACACACACACACACACACACACACACACACACACACGGAACTTTTTCTAAAAATGCTTTTTTTTACTATTCAGGGGCTCTCAAAACATATATTTCCGGTGAATTCTCGACATTGAATTTTTTACTACTTTACGTAATAGAGAAAGTAATAGTGACCAATGAAGTAATAGACATTTGTTGCGTTTGCTACTTTGGTGTCAGAAGTGGAATTTGCCAAATTGCCACTTGTTCCCATACTTTGTTAAGGAAGGTTAAAGAATCCAATTTCAAATATTAAAGCGGTGTATTCTGCTCCTGGAATGCAACACATGATATCATGTTATATCCACAAGGGGTCGTAATGAGGAATAAAGTGAAGAGGTGAGATTTTTGGTTGAAGTTGGTCTTGTGGTTAAATGAAATGGCGAGAATGTGATGTTTGACAGAAGGGAAGGAACCTAAGTGGCACTAAAAGGACCCTCCCTCTCCCTCTGTACAAAGGATCAAGAACAGGGATCGAGCAGCAATTTCCGGGCACTGCTCATCATTTTTGCAAGAAGTGGACGTTGGATATTGACATAGCCTTTACAGCCCAGTCAGGAAATGCTAAGAGCTTTACAAACAAAGACGACTCAAAATCTCCTACTCCTACTGCTTGCTGCCTTTATCGGCTTAGTAACTCTTCACCCTGTTTACCTTTCTTTATTTCTAAAAGCAATATAGAAATCCCTTCTGCTCTTAATATCTGCAGTCTGTAACGTCATAGACCACAGCGGGACGTAGATAACTCCAAGCTGAAGGGACAAGGAACAGATTCTAAATATACCAAAGTTCGATATCTAGGTATAAGGCTTCTCCGGTTCTCTCGCTGTTTGTCCTCTGCTTATTTTCACCCGAAGCACAGCTTAAAATATTGACACTCTTTGGTGAGTTTTACTTTCTCTACTGATAAGTAGTGGAAGTATTGTATTCCACCCAAAAATTCAATGTCTTGAGACACCTGAATCCAAAACAAAACAAAAAAAAAAAAAAAAAAAAAAAAAAGCATTTTTAGAAAAAGGTCCGCGCGCGCGTGTGTGTGTGTCTGTGTCTGTGGACAGTATAACTCAAAAACAAAAAGTCGGTTAAAAACCAAAGTTGGTATTTAAGTTTAATGTCTTTCAAGGATGCGACACGGAGATTTTGAAGAAAATAGCCCCACCCTAAACTACCCTTTACATGGAAAAGTTTTCGAAAATTTTGATTTTCTTCAAAATGGCTCTAACGATTTTGATTAGTGTCATATGTTTAAGATATTTGTATGACAAAGTAAATGTATATTTTGAATTTTCTGGCTACAGCCTTTGTAGTCCTGTTCACTCTGGACAACTTTTGAATAACTCGTAAACCGTAAGAAATAGACAAAATCATACTCTACAAAAAATGTAGATCTTGCTAAAACACACGCTTTATGTCTCTTAATAAATTTTTTGTAGAGTGAACCATTTCGGAGATATTCCTTTTTATGTGTGTTAGTTTCGGAAAACTTTCGTGAAATGTTAAACGTGCAAAGAAAATGGGATCTCAAAGTTTTAAAATATTTGACTATCGCTCAAAGCCTACTGTGTTCTAATACTCCCCTTGTACCTAGAAGGAAATAAGCAATAAGATAATTTGTACGAATGTTTATCTCAACTAACACGAAGAAGATATAGGAATAAGAGTTTATAACAATGGTTAGTACAAGAGTAGAGAAAGTCATGTGAGTGTAATACATCAGATTTTTCTTTATAAAATGTACTTTTTCTCAGGCACTATTGGATACAATTGCATTAATTATTTTCATTATTATATATATAAAATTTAAAAACTGAACCTAAAAAATGACTCATTCTCCTAAACGGTATATGTAAAAACCTCAAGATTTAGAAATTGAATTAATATATATGCTAAAAAATTAATTTAAAATAATTAAAGCATAAGTTACGCGTATTGAGGTTATTAAGCGTGAAGTTACTGTTTTTGTTTATGTACTGAGCTAGTGAAAGTGACACCCACACAATCTGCAGTCGCTGGTTTAAATTAATGTAATGACTTTTTTCCACCCGGTAGAGTTTCCGAGACAAAAGTGCATAAATTCGCATGTTAATTTTCTGCTGTATGAAATAATTTTAGTAGACACAATCACACGAGCTATCAGTGTAAATAATCACTTGAAATAATTATCATTATTTGTACAATAATTCATAAAAATTTCATGAAGTAGCATTTAGGACTTCAAGAGTAGTGTTAATTTAACTCAGTAAGGTGTAATTAGAGACCATCTTGTGTCTGCACTAAAACATAACCTTAAAGTGCAGTTTGTTTATGTGCAAATAGAGAAATTAAAAAGCAGTGAATCTGTGGGTCATAATGTATTAAAGCAAGAGCCAACTGCTGTTAGGAACTTTGCTATGCAAATTTCTGCAGCGGGATGGACAAACAACGAGCGAGGTCGCTGAAGCAGGCTGATTGCCCATCAGAGCCACCTGTCGTCCTGGGGGGCAGGTTATTGATAGTTACGTCATACGGAGGAGATTACAGCACACAAGACGCCTGCCTACCGTTTGTACGGCGGCTCTGCTCGGCTTCCTAGGGACCGCATTAGTACTGCTTCTGCGCATGCGCATTACCACTGCCTAAGAAATAGCCTTTATTGCATTAAAACAGTGCAATATCACTGTAAATGAGACAAAACAGCGATATACAACACTGATTGCATTATATTCACATGATATTTAACCGAACATTCATCGTGAAACACACGTTTCGATATTCCATACACAATTTGTATGACTGTGTAAGACATTAACAACGATATCTCGCAGTTAAACTCAAACATAACCTCCTCAATCATTTCATATAATTATAGTGCATGTTTATATAAGTAAAAATCAAAATTGGTCCAATGTTTGATTCTCAATATGTCAACACTCGTTTGTCATTTACTTCTGCAGTTATCGTAGAGAGATAGAGAGCTTCCATTTGCTGATAAAATGAATCGTTTAGCCATACAATGATATTAAGTCATTGGATCCAGTATGTCTATTGGAATAATCGTTTAGCTGAATAAATGCTGCTTATCTTATATATTTAAACGAGCAATTCTTGTATATATATTTATTCCGAGCAACTTGGAAACGGCTCTAACGATTTCGATCAAATTTTGTATTCAGAGAGAGTTTTGCTTTTTGAGTTCATCCATATAGGTGTCATTCCCGAAAAAACGCGATTTTACATAAAAAATAACATTTTTTATTCCCGCTTCCACAGAGCAATTCTTGTATATGTATATATATATATTGTCACCGCGCCCGCCGCATCTAATTGCCGACAACAGCAGTGTCACCCATCGCATTATTGTCGGCACTACCGCAAAGGAGCCGAAGGAAAGAGATAGAGAATGGCCGCATTGTTGGGGCGCTTGCCGAAAGAGAGAAAAGGATAGAGGCTACTGGAATCTTCTACTTTGTATCTCACCGCAATAAGTGAACGTTCCTGAAGCTTCCAGAATAGTGCCTGGGAGATATAAATAGCGGTAAAGTGTGAGAAGGGGAGTCAGACGTATGTGAAGCGTTGAGTAGTCGTGCCGACGGAGAGGACAGACGTATGTGAAGGTCAAGGAGTCGTGCCGACGGAGAAGGGACAGTTCTTTGTGCTACGAGTTCAACTCGTGCTGTTGGAGAATCGAAAAAGACTTTCTTGTTGTTGCAACGAGTGTACAAAGTTACTGTTTACGGAAATAAAAGTGTTTCTTTATCTCGACTACATCTGTCTTCTTTACTTCACACCCACCACAAAAGTCACAATATATATATATATATATATATATATATATATATATATATATATAATATTCCTGGTACTTCAGAAACGGCTCTAAAGGTTTGGTTAAATTTTTGTATACATGCATATTACTTTCACAGTGTTTTCTCTACTAACTTTTAGGCAACACATTCACATCTCTTTCTCTACCCACTCTATAAAAATTTTCCATAAAAAACCTGATTTTACACCAAAGAACATTTTTATCTCCGCTTTTATAATAAGTCGTACCATGTTCTGTGTGTTTGAAATAGAAATACTGTTACATTCACACTGCTTTCTCTTCTCACTTTTAAGTAATACAATTCACAGTGGTTTCTCTACTCACTCTTCCACAAAGAAATCATACAACTTTCTGTATGTTTGAAGTAGAGATGCTGCATATTACATTCACAGTGATTTCTTACTTACTTTTAGCTAACACATTCGCATCCCTTTTTCTACTCACTCTTCTAAAAAGATGTCATACAATTTTCTGTATGTTTGAAATAGAGATGCTGCATATTACATTCATAGTGGTTTCTCTATTTACTTTTAGGTAACACATTCACATCGCTTTCTCTACTCACTCTTATATAAACAATTTTCCATAAAAAACGTGATTTTACACCAAAAAAACATTTTACCTCCACTTTTAAATTAAGTAATACAACTTTCTGTATGTTTGAAACAGAAATGCTACATATTATATTTATACGGTTTTCTCTTCTCACTTTTAGGTAACACATTCACATCTTTTACATCTCTTTCTCTATTCACTCTTCTATAAACAATTTTCCATAAAAAACGTGATTTTACACAAAAAATGTTTTTATCCTCGCTTTTAAAATAAATCATACCATGTTCTGTATGTTTGAAATGGAAATACTATTACATTCACCCTGTTTTCCCCTCTCAATTTTAGGTACCACATTCACATCTTTCTCTACTCACTTTTCTTTAAACAATTCATATCATATCACCGCGAAATTCGGCACATACATGTATTTTTCCTTGAAGAAAATTTTTATGATAACAGTTTTACTACACAATATATTAGTTTCAAATGACTTTCTACTCGCTTTTCTTTTACGTAGCACATTCATATATCCCCTGTTTGCCCTTCAACATACAATTCATATAATTTTCTATGACTGAAATATAAATGCAACCTATTACAAAAAAAAAAAAAAAAAAAAAAAAAAATCACAAAAACAGAGGCAAAAATTGCCGAGCGAAGCTCGGTCACCCAGGTACTTTCAAGTAAGATTTGCAACCTCTTCCGTAATATGCTTTAAGAATTTGGAGATAACTCCAAAGAAAATGAGAGCGTATCTTTTTTAAGAGGCCAAATATGTTATACCTTTCCTCCACCACCGCCACCGCCAACGCCAACGCCGCTTTCCCTTCCAGTGCCACGCCTCTTGCCCGGTATTGCAACTGTCCGTGGTCACTCCACTGCGTGTTAGAACACGATAAGAAATTGAGAGATGCTTTCATACAGTGCATACTACCAAATTCGTTTTCTGTACGTACAAGAGAATTAGTAGTAAGGTTTCTACAAATGTTTACTAACACGAAGTAGAGACAAGAATAAGTGTTTGTAAGGGTATTTGTGTAGTTGAGACCTGCGGTGTATTTATTGGCTTGTTTTACAAGTGCTTGTATGTAACACGTGGCATGATAGATGGGACGCAATATAAACCCTACACCCTGTGTGTGTGTGTGTGTGTGTGTGTGTGTGTGTGTGTGTGTGTGTGTGTGTGTGTGTGTGTGACGACCTTTCTTTACTCAAGCGGTTTAATGATTTATAGACCCTTATATCTGCAGGGAAAGAGCAACACATATTGATCTATAAATTACCTTCTCCTCTTCCAACACACAGATATCGAGCCACTTGCTGAATCAACACACACACACGCGCGCGCGCACACACATACAATCTAGATTTACAAACACCGTAGAAGACATTTAAACTCATACAGTGATATCGCAACAACTCGACCTATGAGGATTGAGAGGCTGTCGACTTATATAAACACGTATTCTAGAACACTATAGAAAACGGAAGTATAACATATTCTAAAATGTATTAACTATTAATATGTTATCTTTTGCCCAGTCTATTTAACACATTCAATTTAATTTCCATTGTCAAGCTAACTTGTCTTTTTTTCTCGTCACAAATTTTCACTGTCACAAACACAAGACTGACAGTAAGTGTGAAATTATAGCTGCACTATAAGCAATAATAATGTAACTGTAAGTTTGGCTTACCCCATACAGGGGCATATTTAGACGTGGCGATTGACCTTGTTAGGATCTGCTCGAGTGACAGGGAGGTCTAAGTTCAAAGGTGTAGAGGCACTGTGGAGAGGTTTAGGGAGGTTTTGGTAGCGATTTTATTAACCAGGAGGTCCGTCTTAAGAACACTCAGACACCTTGTCGTAGCGATGATTGGCGTAAGAGGTGTAACAGAGATCATGGGGTGTCGATTGTCCGCGTTAATAAAGCCCCTGCCTGCTTTATCAGCGTTCTGATGTTATGGATACTTCACCTGGTCTAGTTTTCAACACTTTACGATGTGTAATGAACCCTACCGTGGTGTTCGCAACCGATATGATCGTTTAAAATTTACATATAGTACTATTCATATCGGATAGTACATGATATTAATTATTTCTGTCAGATTTAACAAAACAAATTGAAATTATTGAGAGTCGAGTTTTCGGGATTCTAGTATATTGAAGTTATGGTAATTCAGATGGCTTTTTGTACCCAGTTTATTCTTAGTCTTTCAGGTGCTATAGCTACATACTAAGATTTTGTCTATCTTTTATGATTTATAGTTAGACAAAAGTCATCCAGAACTTCAGAGACTATTCGTAGAAAATTCAACACATAAATTGCATATATCGTGAACATATCTTAAACATTGTTTGTTTGAACTAGAATCGCTGAGCCATTTCTACGTAAATTGCAGTTTCTTTTGCAGGAATTTTTTGCGAAAAACGTGTCATATTGCTGAAGGATGTTCAAGTTAAATACCAGGTGTTAAGACAGTCAGGTGCAATAAATGAAATATAAGCATTCACAGACACTTACAAATATCTTTTCATATTTATTTTATTCGAGTCAGAGAGCCTGAAAGTTGTTTTCAATGAATATCGGTGTCGAATTTGTGGGTATAATGTATAAGAGCATTGTGTGCCTCGGAATACCGGTAGTGTCTGCTGACCAGAAGAAGGCGAGCTGAAGGAATGCACTACGTATAATGTTGATATAGCCTAGTGATTCATATATCAGTGTTGCCAACTAGTGTTAAGCAAAAGTCGACAAATCTCATAACAGCGGCTAAATCAAAATATATACCATAATTAGTTGAAAGATGTTTATACACTGTGACGGGACAACTTGATCCCCTTAATAACAATAATATAAATATTATTATTATTATTATTATTATTATTATTATTATTATTATTATTATTATTATTATTATTATTATTATTATTATTATTATTATTATTATTATTAATATTAATATTATTATTATTATTATTAATATTAATATTATTATTATTATTAATATTAATATTATTATTAATATTATTATTAATATTATTATTAATATTATTATTAATATTATTATTAATATTATTATTAATATTATTATTAATATTATTATTAATATTATTATTAATATTATTATTAATATTATTATTAATATTATTATTAATATTATTATTAATATTATTAATATTATTATTAATATTATTATTAATATTATTATTAATATTATTAATATTATTATTATTATTATTATTAATATTATTATTATTATTATTATTATTTTCTAACTTCACTGATTCTCTACTTCAGTTATTTGAGAAGGAATTCAACTGCAATACTTCCCAACGAAAATAATTTTTGCACAGTATATATCATATTTCCTGTTTAACAACGGAATTATTTTTCGACTGCCAAACGTATCAATGCAAAAATTTTAATATTTAAATATATTTATAAATTGGCAACAATGTCACATACACACATTTCGTAGTGAACAAATGGATTCTACGAACATGTTAATTATTCAAGCCCCCTGCCGTACCTCAGACCCCGCTAACCTTCTTGTGGTGGGTAGACTGTACGTAGTCGCATCTTCTTAGTTCACTTGTACCTAGACTTCATCCTGTCTTGTAGACGAATGTATTGCCGTGTTATCGGCCCCGGATGACATATTTGGAGACTTCTGTGTATCCAAATGATATAACTAGGGAGTTCTTCATACATATGTGCTATATGCATATTGATTGACACTTTCATTATGTATCTGTCTGTCACACGCCGTCACGTTACATCACGTCACAGTGGATGGACTACGTCATATCCACCAGAGGATTTCATTTCCCCTCCAAGTTCCTTATCTCATCACCTTTAACGTATCTTGTTAATTATTGTACAAACCTGCCTCAAGTATTTTACTCTGACAGTGTGACTCACTCTCACTCTACTTGAGAATTTATCAGTTAGATCACCTGTATTATCATATTACTTGTGATAATAGAAGGAGCTAGGCTAGGTCACAATTATACAGGACAAGCAGCTATATATTTAATATTCCATATAAATATAATTCGACAGTCTGACTCACTCTCACTCTACTTGAGAATTTATCAGTTAGATCACACGTATTATCATATTACTTGTGATAATAGAGGGAGCTAGGCTAGGTCACTATTATACAGGACAAGCAGCTATATATGAAATAGTCCATATAAATATAATTCGACATTCTGACTCACTCTCACTCTACTTGAGAATTTATCAGTTAGGTCACACGTATTATCATATTACTTGTGATAATAGAAGGAGCTAGACTAGGTCACTATTATACAGGACAAGCAGCTATATATGAAATAGTCCATATAAATATAATTCGACAGTCTGACTCACTCTCACTCTACTTGAGAATTTATCAGTTAGGTCACACGTATTATCATATTACTTGTGATAATAGAAGGAGCTAGGCTAGGTCACTATTATACAGGACAAACAGCTATATATGAAATAGTCCATATAAATATAATTCGACAGTCTGACTCAATCTCACTCTACTTGAGAATTTATCAGTTAGGTCACACGTATTATCATATTACTTGTGATAACAGAAGGAGCTAGACTAGGTCACTATTATACAGGACAAGCAGCTATATATGAAATAGTCCATATAAATATAATTCGACAGTCTGACTCACTCTCACTCTACTTGAGAAGTTATCAGTTAGATCACACGTATTATCATATTACTTGTGATAATAGAAGGAGCTAGGCTAGGTCACTATTATACAGGACAAGCAGCTATATATGAAATAGTCCATATAAATATAATTCGACAGTCTGACTCACTCTCACTCTACTTGAGAATTTATCAGTTATATCACACGTATTATCATATTAGTTGTGATAATAGAAGGAGCTAGGAGATGCTGCACAGACTTACTTGACAATGAACTATGTAAGGTAAAATATGTTGGTCTGAAGGAATTGTCTACTTCTGTTTCACAAATATTTTGCTCCACAGATCGCTTAACTATTTTTTCTCTGATTAACTTAGCAAATCAAAACTGGGATCTGGCGGTTTAGATAATCTCAATGTTACAGATACGACTACGCCAAAGTTTGAACATTTTCTGATATGTCCAGATGATATGTGTGTAATTCCGATTTGCCATGATAGAAGCGTGACTTCTTTCCTGTTTGACACAAACGTGTGGATCGTTAACCGTATCTATCCACCACTGCCATGAGTTTAAGGAGCGAAGTACTATCAGTCCTTGTCCCAGCAGGAATGATACGTGTGTGGCTTAAGTTTGTGTATGTGGGTTTGTATTTTTATGTTTTTGTATGTCTGTGTGTGTTTTTCTATCCACATGTTTGTTTGTGTGTGCTTGTTTATGTGCTTGTATGTGTGGGTTTGTGTGTGTCTGTGTTTGTAACTCGAAAACAACAAATCGGTTAAACACAAACTTGGTACCAAGGATGCAATACCATGATTTTCAAGAAAAGTCCCATACACTAGAATACCCCTTACATGGAACATTCCTAGAAACATTTTATTATAACGAGTTTCATTAAGATACAATGCGTTTAAGATATTTTCATGACAAGCGAAGTGTATGGTAAATTTCCAGAGAATAGTCTGTGAAGTTCTCTTCGTTGCCTATTACTTTTGCATAACTGATAAACTCTAGACCGCATCCACTACACAAAAACCGAAAGATCTTGCTAAAAGATCTCCACAAATTGCTGTTTTACTACATATAGTAACTAGACGAAGTGTTGTATTCCACCCAAAACCTATATAGCGAGATTTCACCGGAAATATATGTTTTGAGGCCCCTGAATGCAAAAAAGCACACATTTTTGGAGAAATATGTGTTGTTATTGTTGTTACCTAATGCTGGATTTCTGACAATGAAGCCATTAATCCTCTTGCTCTCCAATATTTTTCACTGATGAATGGGGCGCTAGAAGTGGCCGGGCATGTTTGAAGGTGGTCTCGGTCCATTTCCTCTTGCAGATCACATAGAGGACAGAGTGGTGAAGAATATATCCCAATTCTGTTTAAATGTTTTGCCAGACAATCATGTCCTGTAATCAACCTGAAGGTTGCAACTGCCGTTTTTCGAGGATACTCAGGAATTACTGTTTCAATGTTTGGTAGTTCCCATCTTTTATTTTTTGATTTTTCTCAGTAATATTTTGCAATAATTTTTTTGAATTCAGAGTTGACTAATCTTTTAGCTGCATAAAATGGTAAATTGACTATTGATTTCTGCACATTGCCGGTACCTTTTTTGCAAGAAAATCAGCTTTCTCATTACCACTCAGTCCACAGTGAGCCGGTATCCATTGGAAGACTAGGTGCTTTTTGAAGTGCTGTTAGATGGGTAAGGATTTTCCAACATTCTATAATTGCTTGGTTTTTTGGTGACAACTTGGAAGTAATTGCTATAATTGCTGCCCCGGAATCTGAGAGAATAACTGCTTGCTGAAAATGTGAAATTCTGTACAAAAGATTTTGTAGGGCCATTCAAATTACTTCAATTTCTCCATCAAATTTTGTAGTTCCATAACTTAAAGATTTGTAATAGGAAAAGAGGTGAAATGTGACTCCAGCACCTGCTCCATCTTGGTTTGATATCAATGATCAATCAGTTTAAATATGGAGCCATTCGTGTTCTGGAAATCTAGTATGGATTGTCTCTAATGCCAATAATTTTAGAACACTAGTTGGAGTATCACTTTTCTTAACTTCTTCTGTCAGGTGTAAATAATATGTGATGTCTAATGTTTGTGTCGGATTGACTTTAGATATGAAGTTTTCTTTTAAATTAGCAAGGTCTAAATTCTTCTTGATGTCTTGAATTTTGGAAAGAAAGCTCTCTGTCCTGAGTCTTTAGTGTATGTGTAAAATTTCTCTTGTGCCATGTATTGAACGGGAGTCTGATCAACTTTTCGTGTTGAATAAGAGCCGCTTTTTCTATTTCATATTCAATGGGGTATTGGTTGGTTAGTATTTCCATAGCTGCTATTGGTGTGGTTTTGATAGCACCTGTAATTAATCTCAGGCTTTGGTTTTGAAAGATTTGAATCTTTTTTGTGTTTGCTGTTACAAGAACTTCACTATCAGACTGTGAACAGCACAATTTAAAAACAAAAAGTCCGTTAAACCCAAAGTTGGTATTTAAGTTTAATATCTTCCAGAGATGCGACAGCAAGATTTTGAAGAAAATTCCTCCAAAAAATTAACCCTGAGAAAGCTTTCGTTTTCATAAAATTGACTCTTAACGATTTTCTTTAAAATCCATATACTTAGTACATTTTATGGCAAATTTGTATAATTTAGAAGGAAAAATAAAGTGACAAAGGTAACCGGACTGATTTTGTCATTTTTTCACAGTATACTTTCAATTTTCAGACTCTAGCCCATGGAGTCCTGTTTACTAGATTTTGTTAAAACAAACATTTTATGCCAAATGATCATTTTTGTGAAGTTAACTATTTCGGAGATATTCCATGTTAATTGTTAGTATTTTGCAATACCTTAGCGCGTTCTGGAATGGTAGGTCGTTATTCATTTTTATGCCTTGGTCATGTATTATGTATTCCCATATTCCCCTTGTACCTATAAGAAAATTAGCAATAAAATAACTGGTATAAATGTTTATATCTATTAATATGAAGTAGATAGAGGAATAAGAGTTTGTAAGAATGGTTTCTACAAGAGCAGAGAAAGCCATGTGAGATTTTTCTATTTGAGAATCACAGAAATACAAGATAAAGATTTTTCTCGGTTTGTCCTTATATAAAATGGATCAGTTTTAATCCGTTCTCCAAACATTTAGGTACTTACAAGAGGCTGACAACAAAGAGCGCATTTTCTTTACAACTGTTGGGCCTAAAGGGATTCAGTCGCTAGGAATTTCCGAGAACACGGGCATCTAACAAAGGATAGTTCAGCTCAGCGTGACGTCACACTGAAGGCCATTCATGCAGCGCAAGTTCGAACAATGCGAATAAGCAAGTCCGAGCCATTGTCCACTAAACTCTGTGTGGCCCCCACACAAAAGACCTCCTGGTCACAAGCCCTCGAATTTTACGAGAAAAGAAGAGTGCTTAGCGCTTCAAGGCAAGCTAACTTGATTTCTGCTCCCGGCGACGACACAAAAATTTCATAAATCCAAGATCTGATAGCAAAAAGTTCTCATGTTTGACTCCCAACAATCCTTCATTAGTTTACCTACTACTTTACCTGTATAAGAAGGTATAGAGTTTAATTCCAGCCAAACGTCGGTCTCCAGATTTCATTAGAAAAACACGTTTAATTTTTGGTTATATAATTATATAATTACTATACTTAGTAGAGAAAGTAAAACTAACACAAAACATATTCATTTCGATTAGTATAGTTGGAGTTACTCAGTACTGCCAACTTAGGAATATGGCGCCGGAGAGTTACAAGTATTTCGATCTTCTTTACACAAAGCCAGAGTATAATCTGAAATAAACTTCACTTTATTTTTAAATTATCAACTCACATGACTTTGTCTACTCTTGTACTAACCATTCTTACAAACTCTTATTCCTGTATCTTCTTCGTGTTAGTTGAGATAAACATTTGTACAAATTATCTTATTGCTTATTTCCTTGTAGGTACAATGGGAATATTAGAATACAGCAGGCTTTGTGCGATAGTCAAATCTTTTAAAGCTTTGAGATCCCGTTCTCTTTGCACACGTAACATATTAAAAAATGAACAACGATGACCCATTTCACGAAAGTTCTAAGCTTTCCGAAACTTACACACATGACAAGGAATATCTCCGAAATGGTTCACTCTACAAGAAAATTTATTGAGACAAAAATTGTGTATTTTTGCAAGATCTACAGTTTTTGTATAGTATGATTTGGTCTATCTCTAACGGTTTACCAGTTATGCAAAAATCGTCCAGAGTAAATACGACTACAGGGGCTATAGCCAGAAAATTCAAGATATACATTTCATTTGTCATCAAAATACCTCAAACATATGACATTTTAACAAAAATCGTTAGAGCCATTTTCAAGAAAATCAAAAGTTTTGAAAAATTTTCCATGTAAAGGGTAGTTTAGGGTAGGGCTATTTTCTTCAAAATCTTGGTATCACATCCTTGAAAGACATTAAACTTAAATACCAACTATGGTTTTTAACCGACGTTTCGTTTTTGAGTTATGCTGTCCACAGGCTGACACACAGACACACACACACACACGCACCTTTTTCTAAAAATACTTTTTTTGGATTCAGGGGGCCTCAAAACATGTTTTTCCGGTGAAATCTAGACATCGATTTTTGGGTGGAATACAATACTTCCCCTACTTACCAGTAGGGAACTAAAGGAACCATTGTTAAAAGCAGTTGTTAAGTTTAAATGGAGTGATACTTTCATTGTAATGAGTAATAAATTGTTTTTCAGCCACATACGGGATACAGTTGGCGACAATATTTTGTGCAAAACAAAAGAATGACCAGGTGATAGTTGTTATCTATATGATAATTTACGTATGAGATAGTCTGTGAGAGTTGATACCTTTGACAGACTGTATACCTTACCAGCCCACAAATTAGGCATCAGACATTTATATTGTTGGATTAAATGACAAACGAACGGAGAGTCAAACCTGCAATTCAAAGTGAAAACTCAGTGAAATAGTTATTGCATTTTATTTGTTATATACGACGTTCAAAAGCCCAGCACAAAGAATTCTAAATAGAATCCAATTTCTAGAACAGAGATGGGAATAAATGTGACAGAAACAGAAGAAATAACAATAATAACGCTATAAGAATAAAAAAATATTAAAATGGGTATTACGTTATCTCTTTGTGCGGACTCTTCTTATGTTTTTGCCCCCCTCTTTCTCTATCTCTATCTCACTCTATGCCGTTCGCCTAAAACAGAAGAGAGCAAAAAAATATTCTGGCAGCAAACAAAGATTCTGAAGGGCTTTTCTTTTGTTCTTCCTGCAGTACTTCTCTTTCAGAAGGAAATCTCATCAGGTTTTCCTGTATATCTCATTTTAAAAGTCTTATATAGTTTTTAAATACAAAAATGCTGATCTTTGGAGCAAGTGGAGAGCTTAAGGACGAAGGAAAAGACGGACGCCAGTTCTATACATGTATGTGAATGTAAAAGAGGATTATAAACTCCGCTTATATTGTGAGCTTGCTTGCTGGTAAATCTTGGACGTCATATTTCCCTTCTTGTTTTTGTCGAGCTACTTCTAGAGGGATTTTCTTAAATACGTACATAGGTACCTTCCGTTCAAGTAGGTTTCCTGCTGCGTGCACAGCTTCTACAGCAATTCACCAAACTGAAGCGCTACTAATAATACGAATAATAGATCGAGCTAGGCTAGGTCACTATTATACAGGACAAGCAGCTATATATGAAATAGTCCATATAAATATAATTCGACAGTCTGACTCACTCTCACTCTACTTGAGAATTTATCAGTTAGATCACACGTATTATCATATTACTTGTGATAATAGAAGGAGCTAGACTAGGTCACTGTTATACAGGACAAGCAGCTATATATGAAATAGTCCATATAAATATAATTCGACAGTCTGACTCACTCTCACTCTACTTGAGAATTTATCAGTTAGATCACACGTATTATCATATTACTTGTGATAATAGAAGGAGCTAGACTAGGTCACTGTTATACAGGACAAGCAGCTATATATGAAATAGTTCATATAAATATAATTCGACAGTCTGTCTCACTCTCACTCTACTTGAGAATTTATCAATTAGATCACACGTATTATCATATTACTTGTGATAATAGAAGGAGCTAGGCTAGGTCACTATTATACAGGACAAGCAGCTATATATGAAATAGTCCATATAAATATAATTCGACAGTCTGACTCACTCTCACTCTACTTGAGAATTTATCAGTTAGATCACACGTATTATCATATTACTTGTGATAATAGAAGGAGCTAGACTAGGTCACTATTATACAGGACAAGCAGCTGTATATGAAATAGTCCATATAAATATAATTCGACAGTCTGACTCACTCTCACTCTACTTGAGAATTTATCAGTTAGATCACACGTATTATCATATTACTTGTGATAATAGAAGGAGCTAGACTAGGTCACTATTATACAGGACAAGCAGCTGTATATGAAATAGTCCATATAAATATAATTTGACAGTCTGACTCACTCTCACTCTACTTGAGAATTTATCAGTTAGATCACACGTATTATCATATTACTTGTGATAATAGAAGGAGCTAGGCTAGGTCACTATTATACAGGACAAGCAGCTATATATGAAATAGTCCATATAAATATAATTCGACAGTCTGAGTCACACTCACTCTACTTGAGAATTTATCAGTTAGATCACACGTATTATCATATTACTTGTGATAATAGAAGGAGCTAGGCTAGCATGAAGTAGACAGAGAAAGGAGTTTGTAAGAATAGAAGAGTGAGTAGGGAATCGTATGAGTGCAACATATCAGATTGTTTTATTTAAGGGTTGTCTGTGAATACTTTGCTCGATTTTTGTGTATGTTGTTGGTCCCATGGGGCAGAAATAATTCTAGTTTTAGTCAAATACACCCAATGGCTTGGAGGATGAATCAACATCAAGACACACACACATGCGCGCGCGCGCGCGCACACACACACACACACACACACACACACACACACACACACACACACACACACACACACACACAGAAGCTCTAAAGGCAAGACGCACATGTGCTCTGTATTTTTGCAACCCTGGTGTAGTTCTCGTATTGTAAAACAAGGATTAAAGGCAGAAATTCAACAGAGTGCAGCTCCGGGCTAGCGGCAGGAAAAAGAACTAAAATTGCATGTAGAAAATAAACTCCGTATTTATTCTGGTAAAACAGACGTCAGCGGGAAATCGTCCTCTGGCGCTCTAGTCCTGAAAAACAAAAGACAAGGTTAATGCGTGGTGTTGTATTAAAACTAGTCATTTGTTTTATACCTAACGTCTCATTTTGATGCGCTTTGTCAGGTTAGGTCAATATTTTACATAATGTATTTTACTTATTTTGTTAGTCGTGAAATATTAGTCATTCATGTATCGTTTTATGTAATTACAGCATTACCAACCCTTATTTCACAACTTATTCTACCAACTAACTTTGAGTGTTAAAATAAATAAAAATAATTTAAAAAGTTGCTAAATGTAAAATTATGACGTACTAGAGATCGTAGTATGATTGTTGTTTCCTTTGTTTCAATACTTATAGAGAAAATTGGAAAGTATTGATAAAACTACTGAAAATCTTTATTGTTTCACTTGATATTTTGTACGAAGTGCTGAGAGTTCTTTATTTTCAGAATTAAAGAGTTGATTCTTGTGTTTGAATGCTGCTGCACTTGTGATAATGCTTATTTCAGGTTTTCTTACAGGCACATTGGACATTAAGTTGTGGTGATGATAACGTCAGTGGTATCTTATTGCGTGATTCATTTTCTGGCACTGCAGCCAGAGAGTAACTTCACACGAGTTATGCGTAATAAATAAGCACTTTTAATTTGCATAAATGTTCTTTTATAGTGTATATTTAATATGACTTGGTTAGCAAGGAGACACCCCGAAAGTCCCGGAAGTCTTGGGTTTAATTCCCGTGGTCGAATTTTCTGGCCCATTGGCTTCTTCGGTGGTTTACCGAGTGGATAGTTGAATGTTGGGAAGAATAGTTGCACCCTGTTGATCCCAATTGTAGTTCTCCGTCACCTAGGTAACGCGGTACAGGATCTACGAAAAGTTTGACATCCATTGATATTTTGAAATGTTCTCTTCGAAGAACATACATTATACATTATTATAAATTTATAGCATATTGCTTCAAATATACTTTGAAATTGATTTTGTACTTAATTGCTCCTCCTGTGGGTTTCAAACACAGTAAATTTACTCTTTTGAGATACTTTTTACAAGATTCCTACACCCTTACACGACAATGTACCTATTCCAAGATTCTGATAATGTTTCACGAAGTTTTCGGCAGTTACTCCTCCACCTTGCGACCTAATATGGATATAACTGACAGTTCTATCTTCCCGGGACGATGGAACCCTTGTCCTACCTCTTCGGTCTACGTCCAAACATACGCCGCTTTTGCTATATTTGTTTATTGTCTGTGCCACAGATGTTTTACTTATCCCCAGCTATATTGCAAGTGTCTGTTTCACTTACAGCAGTTATGGAAACCAATCGATAGCCATTTAATATCTTTCTTTACGTTTTTACCCAGTTTTATGCAACAATCTCTCTTCGTACCAGAACAAAATGGAAGCTACAGCGCAATGGCAGCACAGCAGCTTTCAGTGGTGCTATCTGTAGTAGTAGCAATACACCATAAACAGTCACCACTGCGACTTCGCTGGCTCATTTGTCATGGTATTGAATCCATTGTCAAATAGTGCTAATTTAAACTCTTTTTTCTAATTTGTTTTCAAGTTATAAACATAATGCCAATTGTTAATAAACAGTATATGATAACAATGTCACATTTATAAATATTCTTCACATACGTGGCTTACTGGTTCTGCTTATTCCCCAATATTAGGGTCCGCACTTCCTTTGTTTCCCCTTTATTAGTCATATGAATCCATTATCACCACTACGGTGCACAGTTAAAGCTCATATTCCCCTTGTACCTACAAAAACTAACACTAAGATAATGTATACAAATGTTTCTCTATTACCATGAAGTAGATAGAGAATAGTTTGCACAAGAGTGAGTAGAGAAAGTCATATGAGCGTAACACATAAGAATCTTGGAAATCGCACTTCCATATTCATACACAATGCCTGGTAAATATTTCCAAAAGTTCAGTGGAAAATTCACAGATTGCATCTGTTATCGTCGACAGTGGCGCCGCGCAGTGAGAGAAGCTTACTTGTCGATGATGAACAAAAGGCGACAGGCCGGGTATTTCATCACGTGAACTGTCATACAGGAAGCTAACTTGCTGTAATCTCTACCTAATATCGGAAATCTCAGAGAGAGGTCAGCACTGACGTTATACGAGACAGTAAAGATTCTCCCCCGGGACTCTGGGAGTGCACTCGGGAAGGCAGGCGAAGGTAAACAACTTCTCTTGTACAGTCAACACAGGAATATCGCGCACACCTTCCCGTCTCCCATGAACGCTCCATGCTAATTCGAAATTCACTTGTATAATATATCTTAGGTAAGGTTACCTCTCACGAGTGCTTTGTTTTAACGACACGCGTGGCTTTCCATATGTCAATTTGCACACACAATCTCAAACATGTTATAGGAATTTGAACACTAACTTTATAACAACAAAGTCGTCTTTCCTGTAAGAATATTGTGACGCCAGGCGCGACGCACAGCAAAGGACGGTCAAATTAGCGTAAAGTACCCAAGCTTATTTATAAATATATTACATTTATACATAGTCCGCGACATCAGTAATCTAGATTCAGTTCCCCTGAGGATGGTGGTAGGTTCCGTAGTCGAAAGCTTGGGTAGTTACCCAAATTTGACCTGGGTGTTAGCCCGGGAAAGCTTCAAATCAGTAACTGTATTTACCAGTTAATGTCTAAGCAGCCGCATGATAAGCGGAGAGTCTGTGGTTCAAATACCGGCTGTGGCATTGAGTACTTATATGTCCATATCTTACTCTTCAAAACCATGTTTATTTATCTTCGCAGTATTTTCACTGCGCAGCGAAAGTTGTGCAGGAACATACTCAAAGTGAAAACAAGCTAGCAAAAATAGTCAAAAGTCAATCATATCTCACAACTGAACATTGATGAATTCCCGTTAAATCTATGTTTCATTAAATAAACAAGTAAAGTTATCTCCTTGATGCTTCTGTTTTGCCTGTTAATAGTTTAGAAGGTTTAGGCAGAAAGCTGCTTTAAGTTGAAAATGTTACAAAATTCATTCTTAACTGTAACTGAGCCAACAGGGTGGAAGGGAAGTCATTACATTAATTTCAACCATTGATAGCTGTCGATAATTGCAACACATTTTGCATCTTAAGTTTTTGTCTCTGACCATTTTCCTATGGAGATATTTTAGTTTTGTCAATAACAAGCTGGCAACACTGCAGATTGTGTGGGTGTCACTTTCCCTAGCTCAGTACATAAACACAGTAACAGTGCTTCTTGAGAACACAAACAAATACCCTGCCTTGTGCTTCCGTGTTTACTGCGCGAGTGTAGGCCAATCACAAGCGTCACTTCCCAAAATATTAAAGCGAAAGAGAAAGTCTACTGTATTCTAATATTCCCCTTGTACCTACAAGAAAATAAGCAATAAAATAATTTGTACAAATGTTTATCTCAACTAACACGAAGAAGATATAGGAATAAGAGTTTGTAAGAATGGTTAGTACAAGAGTAGAGAAAGTCGTGTGAGTGCAACACATCAGATGTTTCAGGAATGACACTTATATAGATGAAGTTAAAAAGTGGAACCTTGTCTGAATACAAAACTTGATCGAAACTGCGAGAGCCCTTTCCGGGAAACGCGAGCGTTTAGAGATATTCGATTTAACTGGCTAGTTCAAGCTTTAGCGGCTGTTGCGGCGAACTTCATTCATAACCTGAAGAACTTTAATGGGCAAATAAAATAGTTTGCATGGTTTTCCCAAGGCAGTTTACTTTGTGTCCAAGATAGTCTCTAGACGCATAAAAATCAATAAGGTTATGTTACGGGATGGAAATACAAGCATGCTGTTGATATGAGATAAAGGAATCACTGGGTTAGTTCACGTGGAGCTCCAGAGAGTGCGTAGGAAGCGCTACAAGTATTCATGACACATTAAAATGCAAACACTTCACATTATTGGTAATCATTTGAGCGATAACTGGACGTAACACCTTATGTTAGTTGCTGGAAGGCAAGGAACATCACACCATTTAAGCACCTATTATATTTCACATTTCTGGTTCACAGTTTACATTATCAAACGGTCATATAATCGACGTTTAACTATACAGAGTGTCCTGTTCATCTGTTTCCCACTACAAAACATTATGCTCGTTGGTTTTCTCTGTCTTCTGCCACCTATTGTAACTAGACGGAGTTTTGTATTCGACCTCAAAAATCGTTTTCGGTTAGAGGTCCTCTGAATTTATTAAAAAAAAAAAACATTAGAAAAAGGTCAGAGAGTGCGCGTGTGTGTGCGTGTGTCAGTTTGTGGACAGCGTAACTAAAAAATCTGATGTGTTGAACTCACATGACTTTCTCTACTCTTGTACTAACCATTCTTATAAACTTTTATTCCTATATCTTCTTCGTGTTAGTTGAGATAAACATTTGTACAAATTATCTTATTGCTTATTTCCTTGTAGATGCAAGGGAGATATTAGAATACACTAGGCTTTGTGCGACAGTTCTTTTTGACCTTTGAGATTCTGTTCTCTTTGCAGGATTAACGATGATCCATTTCACAAAAGTTCTAAGTTTTCCGAAACTCACACACGTAACAAGGAATATCTCCGAAATGGTTCACCCTACAAGAAAATTTATTGAGACATAAATTGTGTATTTTACCAAGATCTACATTTTTTGTATAGTATGATTTGGTCTATCTCTAACGGTTTACCAGTTATGCAAAAGTCGTCCAGAGTAAATACGACTCCAGGGGCTATAGCCAGAAAATTCAGAATATACATTTCATTTGTCATAGAAATATCTCAAGCATACGATATTTTAATGAAAATCGTTGGAGCTATTTTCAAGAAAATCAAAATTTCGCAAAAATTTTCCATGGGTGCGCCTATTTTTTTCAAAATCTTCGTGTAGCATCCTTGACAGACATCAAACTTGAATACCAATCGTTTTTGAGTTGTGCTGTCCACACATACACACACTGACAAATGCAGAGATACACACACGGACCTTTTTCTAAAAATGATTTTTTTTTTCGATTCAGGGGATTCCAAAACTTATATTTCCGGTGAAATCTCGACATCGAATTTTTGGGTGGAATACAATACTTCCCCTACTTACCAGTAGAGAAAGTAAAAATGAAAAGTCGGTTATACACCAAAATTGGCATTTAATCTTAATGTCTTTCAAGCATGCGACACGAAGATTTTGAAGAAAAATACTTCACCCTAAACTACTGTTTGCTTGGAACATTTTTCGAACATTTTGATTTTCTTGAGAATGGCTCTAACGATTTCGATTAAAATGCCATATGTCTGTGACAAATTAAATGTATATTTTGAATTTTCTGGCTGTAGCTCGTGTAGTCGTATTTACTCTGGATGACTTTTGCATAACTGGTAAACCATAAGAGATAGAGAAAATCTTTCTGTACAAGAAATGCAGATCTTGCTAAAAAACACAATTTATGTCCGAATAAACTTTTTTTGTGAAGTGAACCATTTCGAAGATATTCCCTGCTATGTGTGCGAGTTTCGGAAAACTTAGAACTTTCGTGAAATGGATCATCGTTGTTCATTTTTTTATATGTTAATCGTGCAAAGAGAACAGAATCTCAAAGAATTAAAAGATTTGACTATCGCTCGAAGCCTACTGTGTTCCCATATTCCCCTTGTACCTAGAAGGAAATAAGCAATAAGATAATTTGTACAAATGTCTATATCTATTAATAGAGTAGAGAAAGCCATGTGAGTGCAACATTATACACGCTTGTAATGTTAAACGCCCTGTATATATGTGAGGTTTTAAAAGTTATTAAAGTGTTAGGGGTTGGCCAGGATTGTTGAATGATTGATTTGCCCACTGGCGAAACTCTTAGCTAGCCTATGTATGTTCCAGACGTTAACGATTTACATTTTTGCTCGGTTGAAAAGTTTACGACTTTGCCGCCTGTTGATTAAGTTCAGACCTGGTGCGTAGGCAGGCGGGCAGGCAGGCGGGCAGGCTTTAATGCCCCTAATGAAACTTTTAAACCGAAGAAGGAAGTTCCAGGAAGTTCTTGGTGGTAGGCGTGCCCCTTGACTACACGCTGAATAGCCGAGTTAGCTCTTTGTGTCTACTTCAACTCATAACTTCGGAACTCTTAGAACAAACATCAGTAATAATATGTCCATGGTTTCATAATGACGTGTTGCACTCACATGACTTTCTCTACTCTTGTACTAACCATTCTTACAAACTCTCATTCCTATATCTTCTTCGTGTTAGTTGAGATAAACATTTGTAAAAATTATCTTATTGCTTATTTCCTTGTAGGTACAAGGGGAATATTAGAATACAGTAAACTTCGAGCGATAGTCAAATCTTTTAAAGCTTTGAGATTGTGTTCTCTTTGCACACGTAACATAAAAAAATGAACAACAATGTTCCATTTCACGAAAGCTTTAAAGTTTTCCAACACTCACACACATAACAAGGAATATCTCCGAAATGGTTCATCCTACAAGAAAATTTATTGAGACATAAATTGTGTATTTTAGCAAGGTCTACATTTTTTGTATAGTATGATTTGGTCTATCTCTTACGGTTTACCAGTTATGCAAAAGTCGTCCAGAGTAAATACGACTACAGGGGCTATAGCCAGAAAATTCAAGATATGCATTTCATTTGTCATACAAGTATCTTAAACATATGACATTTTAATCAAAATCGTTAGAGCCATTTTCAAGAAAATCAAAATTTTCGAAAAAATTTCCATGTAAAGGGTAGTTTAGAATGGCGCTATATTCTTCAAAATCTTCGTGTCGCATCCTTGAAAGACATTAAACTAGAATACTAACTTTGGTTTTTCAGCGACTTTTCGTTTTTGAGTTATGCTGCCCACAGACCCCCCCCCCCCCCCACACACACACACACACACACACACACACACACACACACACACACACACACACACACACACACACACACGGACCTTTTTCTAAAAATACTTTTTTTGGATTCAGGGATCTCAAAACATATATTACCATTAGAGATAGTAAATATCGCTAACACCGCGAATTTCCCTTCTCTTTTAGGTTAGAGTTCGCCATTGCGCATGGCTGGTCCAATAGTAGTTGATATCTGAAACAAAAATTTTACTGGACTTGCTTAATTCTAATATTTTCATTATCTTTCTAATTTTCAGAAATGGACTACGTGTGGGCTACATCTTCCAGAACGTGATCAACTGATGTCTGGGTAAGCCTAATTGTCTTCTAATATACTCTAAACTATTCTTTTACGAAATCCTGAAATTTAATGTCATATCTTCACTGTTAAATCTCTTTGGAAGTGAGTTGTACGTCAGTAAACATGGACATGTTTCTCTTGGTGTTATTTCATGTAGGTCCTTGTTCAAGTGAAGATTGCTCGATATTCTTACACTGTTTGTATCTACAAATGAATTTGTGTTGGCAACACTGACCGGAAGAGATAAATTATCAGGAAATCGATTATTTCGGACTATGAACTAGTTACTGAAAGTCTACTTTCCATTGCACCTACATTGCACCTCCTTGCGGTTCCGCAACCTACACTCGGAACATCTCAAGTATCCATAGTGTATTATATATTATATATTGATATTTTAATTAAAGAGGTGAAGCCAGAAACTTCGGGAAAAGAGCAGCCTGTGTCAGTTTCATGAGTAGAGAAAGTTATGTGAGTGTAACGCATTAGGTTTCGGTAACGTGAAAATCGTCACATCCTGCATTCCTTGCATGTCATCAAGAAGTAAAACAAAAGTAATACAGGACAGAGGGGGGGGGGGGGGGGGGGGGGAGAGGGGGAGAGAGACCGTAGCCAATAGACCTGACGTCGGTATGTATGCAATCTCTGGTATGAATGAATGAATGAAAAAGTTATTTGGGCATGTCTTTCGACATGCCCTGGCTGTTCAGGGGCACCCCTCTTCAGCCTAGTGATTGCGTTTTTATTTTTGGTCGTGTGGCGGATTTCAGTGGCGGGTGCCTGTATGCGTGTTGGTGTTGTGGGTTTGTGTTTGGATGGGTGATGTGTGTTTTGGTCATCCCTAGCTGCTTGGCTTGTCGTCTACCCAAGAAAGAAAAAGAAAAGCCCAGGAAGTATAAGTCTTTTGTGCTAGAAGTTTTGTCACGTTTGTATGTCTACTGCAACAGCTCTTCGGTTACTTTTGTATGTTTGTGTGTTTGTGTGTTAGGTTTATGTGTGTTTTTATTTTAAGTGTTTATGTTTATAATGTGTTTAGATGTTTTGGAAGTGTTGAAGGTGTTGTTGTAGTCTGTCTTCTTCTTGTTGCTGGTATTTGTCGTAAACGTCGATTAGTGTTATGAGAGGAGGATTTTTGAGTTTCTCTGTTTGTGTTATGGTTTTCATTTTTTGTGCGGTGTTGATGAGTGTTCTTCTGTATTGTCTGGTGTGTGCGTTGTGTATGTATTTGATCATTAGTTTGGCTATGTGTGTGTCTATTGGTGTTGTGTGTGTGTAGTTGTAAAGTGTGTTTGTCTTGAATGAGGGCAAAAGTTTGTGGGCAGTTCTGATGCACCTCCTCTCAAAGGATTTTATTTTGTCCATTATTTCGGTCGTGATTAGGGGCATGGTGGCTACGGCTGCATAAGTCAGTTGTGGTCTTATTAGTGTAGTGTAAAGTTTTCGTAGTATTTGTGGTGTAAGTCCTCGTCCGTTTAATCGTGCTAAGTAAGTCAGTGTTGAGTGAACGGGTCGTGTTTTGTTGAGTAGTCGCGTGTAGTGTGTCTTAATTTTCAATTGGTTATGAATATGTATACCCAGGTACTTTATGATTGTTTTGCATGGTATTTGTTGATTGTTGAAGGTGAGGGTGGCTGTTTTGTATGAGTGTTTCATGATTTTCCTTATCACAATGGCTTGTGTTTTGTCTGTGTTTATGCTGATTCGCCATTTTTGAGTCCATTGGAGGAAGGTGCGGAGTTGTTTTTCGAGATTTGCTCTGGCTCCGATCAGCGTGGCGTGTGTGCTCCAATACGCAGTATCATCTGCATATTGGGCTAGGTGTAGGTTTTTTTGTGTTGGTTGTGGTGTGTCGGATGTGTAATCTCTGGTCGGCCGGGTGGTTTCTTATATCCTGTTGCGTGGTCGGTCGGTCGGTCGGTCGGTCGCCTGGGGGAAGCGCACATTAGACTGACTATGTAGTTAGATTGCCGTCACGCGAAACACCTCAAGAATACAATCACATTACATTCTCACTGTCCAGTTTCACACGTCCTTCCTACTTCAGAAAAACCTGTCTCAAATGTTCTAAAAACGTATGTTAAATTGTTAACCTTTGAGCTGTTGATTGGTCCATTATCTTTATGGTTTAGACAACGCCTGTCCAACATTAGAGGATTGGGGGCCCAAATATTTGGACAATTCACGCAAAACTCAGATATATTTAAAACTAAAATACAGCAAACCAAATTGTTGAAATAGGATATATTACCAAAATACATGTAAGCACTCAGGATTGTCCAACTCCTTTACCAAGGCAGGCGTGTCCACTTCTGTCACTAGGTTTAATAAGATTCTGTACTTTCATGTCAAAGAAAGCACTTTCACATAGATAAGTGCTTCCATACATGGAGGTAAGGTACAAATCGACATCTCTAACTTGTGGAAATCTGCCTTCTGCAAGTATATACTTGACAAAGTCGAGCCATGTCTCAATCCTGGCTTCAGGAAAATGATTAGCATCAAGTTCAATGTCTCATTGTCAAACTGTGATGTGTTGCACTCACATGGCTTTCTCTACTCTTGTACTAACCATTCTTACAAACTCTTATTCCTATATCTTCTTCGTGTTAGTTGAGATAAACATTTTTACAAATTATCTTATTGCTTATTTCCTTGTAGGTACAAGGGGAATATTAGAATACAGAAGGCTTCGTGCGACAGTGAAATCTTTTTGACCTTTGAGATTCCGTTCTCTTTGCACGATTAACATATAAAAAAATGAACAACAATGATCCACTTCACGAAAGTTGTAAGTTTGTCGAAACTCGCACACATAACAAGGAATATCTTCGAAATGATTCACTCTACAAGAAAATTTATTGAGACATAAATTGTATATTTTAGCAAGATCTACATTTTTTGTACAGTATGATTTTGTCTATCTCTAACGGTTTACCAGTTATGCAAAAGTCGTCCAGAGTAAATACGACTACAGGGGCTATAGCCAGAAAATTGAAGATATAATTTTCATTTATCATAAAAATATCTCAAACATATGACATTTTAATAAAATCGTTAGAGCTATGTTTAAGAAAATCAAAATGTTCGAAAAATTTTCCATGCAAAGGGTAGTTTAGGGTGGGGATATTTTCTTCAAAATCTTCGTGTCACATCCTTGAAAAATATTAAACTTAAATACTAAGTTTGTTTTTAACCGACTTTTCGTTTTTGAGTGATGCTGTCCTTAGACTGATAGAGACACCCACGCGCGCACGCGCACGCGCACGCACACGCACACGCACACACACAGGGACCTTTTTCTAAAAATGCTTTTCTTTGGATTTAGGGAGTCTCAAAACACATTCCGACGTGGGATTTTTGGGTGGAATAGAATATTTCCTCTAGTTTACGATACTTAGTTGAGAAAGCAAAAAAGCTGAACACCTATACGTACGACTGAAGGAGATTATAGTAGAAATCTGAATTACAAGTTTAATTTATAGCACATGCAAGACCATTTGTCGTTTGGGAACCGCAGAGTGAGTGTTGTGGAATATGAACGTGTCCCTCTGAAGGGTTCAACGCGAAACACAAGGCTAGAAGTTAGAAAGCAAGTTGCTCAGACCTCGAGTGCGGTTTCTCCGCGCAAAATCACGTGGAAAAATCCTATAATGCGATTAAATTAGGAGTTCCTTCCTTTCCGCCAATCCTCGGAAACAATTACCAGTTGAGGGTCTGCGGTGTGGAGATAAAGAAGGACCTTGACGGGCGATGATGACAACAACTAGATTGATTCCTTCTTCTTCTTCTTCTTGTTCCTTAGAGCTTGGCTCTGGATTAGCGAGAGAGAGAGCGAGACAGAGCAAAGACTATCACATACATCTTCATCAATCATACTTCCAAAATGTGTGACAGCCGGCCCTTCTTGTGCATAAGTTTACTTCACCTGCAGATGTGCCCAAATTATCGTCCACTTTCTGCGTTTAACACTACGTCATCTGGCGGGCGGCTCGCTCCTTCTTTTGTCTATCTGCACCCACCAACATACAACACGCATTAATAGCACGGTTATCTTCTGGGAATTTAGTTGAAACCATATGAGGATAGATGAAAAACTACAAGAAATAGTTTCCATATACTAAAATCAGTTCGTTTTGAGGTTAAAGTGCAACTATTCTGTTTATATTCAACATATTTTGCATTAAATAAGTATAACTGTGGTTAGATAAATTACATAACCTTCAAATTTATAAGCTTCCTTTGTCTTACGTACGTAATATCCCTACACTTTCTTATGTTTATCTTTTGCGACAAATAAAGTAGCAAAGTTTCATTTCTATTTAGTCTTACAAATATTTTAAAACTATTTCATAAGCATAAATTCCTTGCTTTAAAACGTAATATTGTGAAACACGAAATACAATAGTTTATATTAAATAAACTAATAAAAAATAAACCACTAAAAAGTTTAACCATATCGTCCCTTTTGTATAATTCGAAATACGAGTAATCAGAAAGTTTATACCTCTAAGTTTGATTTATGCTTCTGATCAAAGTGGCGTTTGATATCGTAACGCCCCCTATTTGCTGTCTGTGTAACTTACACAAATGTTTCTTCATGAAACAGCTATACTCGCCACTGAATGAGGCGTGTCGGAAGGTGAAGGGGAGGGATGGATGGTGGAGTGAAACGAGAACGCGAGTGTTAAGGCGATTTTGGCCCCGCCACAAGTGGATTTTCCGCTTATCACTTCAGAAAATCATGACAACTTACCGTTCTCAATGTTATTAGGTAAACAGTTGGTAGTGATGAAACAGTTTAATTCAAATATATCATTTATACTCGACTATACCGAAATTTATTAATTATAAGTCTGATATCGATCCTTTAATGGACCTTCTTAAGTTCAAAGTTTCATTAAGGGACAGGCATTCCACCAATCAGAGAATTCCCATGCAACAATGACAAAGCGCAATATCGATTAACTCTCGAAACGTAACTAGCGCGAGTTTAGAAAGCGCTAAAGGCAAAACGCACAAATTAACCTCAATTCATCATCAACTTCCAAGAATATTGCATTAAGCCTAGTCCTGCAAATTAATTTGCAATAAATAACTTATACATAAAATAAAGTTTCTCTGAAAACCAATATATTCAATTTGCCTTCTATTTTTTAAATATTACGTAACATTCCGAGGTTATCATTTTCATCATACAGCTGTGACGTACTAAAGCGCGTCTCACTCTTAAAAGACAGTACACGTTAAATGGAGCGCAGTGTTGCAACATGTACTATATGTACGTATACCTCGAAGGTCGTCCGCTCGTCCGCTCAGCTGCGACATGTGATCGAAACAACTGAACAACTGAACCTGAATAACACTATTGTTTATTCTCTCCCTCTGACGTTTTTCACCCTGCTTCAAACGTGACATATCCTTTGTTGCCGGGACCATAAATAATATTAGGCGAAGGCGAAGTAGCATCAGCTAACGAGTATTAGCGCATTAAACAAAGCAAATATGATCATACTTTCAATAAGTAAATCTGTTAAATCTGTATACCTAAAACCACACGATATAATATTGTAACAAATAGACAGTAATTTTGAACTGCTGGTGTTCCATCGTACCAAGAGGCTCGACACTCCACATCGCGAAGGCACGTTCAAAGACAAAGACATTCTTCTGAGTCAATGACACTACCAAGTCATCTTATGAATTATACATATCCAAATAGTGAAATATGTATACTGCTATTTAAGGCTATCTACGTTATATCTACCTTAATATCTACGTTAAGTTTCAGCCGCATTTCATATATCTCCTTGGTATTTTTTGTACTTAGTACTTCTAAATGCGATTTTACAGATATAAAAATGTATTATCAAACACATATGGAGAAATAAAATGACAAAAAGCTTTAATAAATTATGCTGATTACCTTTAAACTTCCTCGTCCTCCAATAGTGACGCGATTCCTTCCATTTCATTTCCCATTGATCTTGATGGACCGGGTTGTGAATTAAAATCAGATGATGGTGACTCTGAAGGGGCAGTTCTTGTTGACGAAGACGAAGACGACGAAGATGACGATGATACATTAATCAGAATTATATTCAGCGTGGGTGGAATATTTGCAAACAATAAAGAATGAACAATTCGCCGCACTCCACTTTGCACTATTCCATCAAATTGTGTTAACCTAGCGTTTTTTTGTTTTCCCACCCTTTTTGCTTTCTTTTTCGATGGCGTTCTTAGAGGTCCTTTCATTACTTCCTTTTTAATCCTATACACTGCTGCTTCTGAACACCCGACAGCCTTAGCTGTTTCTTTTACTGCCTTACTAACACTCATTTTACTTGAAAAATAATCTAACACATTCATAATTATTTGGCGTTCCTTACTTCTTAATTTACCAATATTTCGTCTCTTTCTAGCTTCTCCTTCCATAACTACAAATATTTACGAAAATATTAAACAAATAACGCAATAAAGCTCACAGATTCCACACAGTTACACACACGACTTCTTTCGAACTAATGTTAGTGCTGCTCCTTATACTATTTTCTGTGTCAGGCCTGACGCTGAATAGATGAATGCCTTTTGTTTGCCCTACTGCATAAAAGAAAGAGGTTACTGCCTTTTGGTTTATTTTAAAAACTTTCTCCAACCTTCCTCAACATTTGTTCTCGCTGGTTCCCTGATGTAAACTCAATAACAAAAAAGTTTCACACTGCGTAACTTTTGCAGTGCACATATATAAAATTTTCCGAAAACATTTAATTTAAAAAATTATAACACTTAACTGGGGAAGCATAGAGAATTCAAAGTAGGCAGGTAGTAGCACTATAGTTTACTCTACCTAAGAAAAAAATATAGATTCATTCTAGCAGTTAGTTTGTTAGTTAGTGCGTGATGAGTGTAGAAACAGCAATATCGGACTTCTATTGAAAAAAACGTTTTCTGAAGAAATTTGGACCTATAGAAATGTATAATGACTCTGAAAAGGATATAACCTGATAGAGAAAAAAATTCTGCATAGGATAATGTGTTCAAACCTGAAATTTATAACAAATGAATATTTATACCATGCTATTAGGAATCTGGCAACAGAGCTAGGGTAGAAAAGGACGCGGCTAATGGCAACTTGTATGCGCTAGATAGAGACAGAGATGTCCCATTTAACTCCATACTGTCTTTTAAGAGTGAGACGCTATATAGAAAGGAATCGAACGTTTAGCGCCTGCGCAGAACTCCAAATATCAACTGATGCAATATGTAGATCATTGTCCCTGGTGAGTGTGCAACATTTTACAATATTTCAACTATAAAATTATGTATATGGTCAGGCATAAATTGTCGTATGAAATGTAACTCTCGTATAATATATGCACTATTATTACTCATGTTGTTTGTTATCACATAGTTCACCACAGTATCGGCTGACAGTAGATACAGCACAGTTGAACGCCCGCCTCGGTAGCGTGATGGTTAGCGTGTCTGCCTCACGTTCAAGAGGTCGCGAGTTCGAATCTCGCTTAGGGTAAGTTATCCGTGTAAGGTTTTTTCCCGAGGTTTTCCCTACCCTGAGAAGACGAATGTCGGGTAACTTAAAGCTCCATGGACCTCGGGCTCATTTGAGCATCATTTCACCCATTTCATTTCATTCATTCGTCCGATATGACACAATGTTGGAGGACGTTAATTTAAAAAAAAAAGCATAGTTGAAAATACTAAAGTTTTTGCACACAGGAAATGCAATCAAAAAATTCGGCTATTGAAAAAATATGTCTTCATGCAAGGTGTGTTCCAGTACTGATTTATTTATATTAACACATTTTTCGTTCAATTTCTATTTTTTATTTCCTAAGGAACCTAAATAGTTTTAGAGGAAGAATTATGTTCCAACAGGAAATTCTGTGTAGCAATTACACCAGAATGCACATTTTATGAACCCATAAGAATGGTTAGTACAAGAGTAGAGAAAGTCATGTGAGTGCAACACATTACTTCCAGAGATGGAAAAGAATGCGAAAGGTTGCACATACCTTCAAACCTTTAGCCAAATGGTAGTAAAAATGTTGAACGTTAGTATACGAAAGGTCATGCAGCGCTTCGTCACGGTCAAGTAAAAGAAGATGGGCGGGGGGGGGGGGGGGGGCAAGTGAAATGTCAGAGAGTGCAGTGGCCGTGGTCAGTTCATACGGTCTGTACCCGCTGCTTATTCTGTTGAATATTCCATGGACATCCGCGAACAAATCTGACCAAACATTTCCTGCAATCCCATGTAGATAACATTCCAGCAATATCTTCAATATACTATATGCAGTACGTTTATGGCGCTATCAGACTCTTTCTGTATCTCTCATTCCTCTGTTTTACACTTTTGCACATTATTGCTCATCTTTCAATTTTTCTGTGATTCGTATGAAGCTGTACAAACATAATCTCAAATGTCTAAACATTTAAGTAGGTTCATGCTTTATGGCTGCTTTATTTCGGTCACAAAAACAAGAGAAACTATACTAAAAATGTGATGTGTTACACTCACATGACTTTCTCTACTCTCGTACTAACCATTCTTACAAACTCTTATTCCTATATCTTCTTCGTGTTAGTTGAGATAAACATTCGTACAAATTATCTTATTGCTTAGTTCCTTGTAGGTACAAGGGGAATATTAGAATACAGTAGACTTTGTGCGATAGTCAAATGTTTTAAAGCTTTGAATCCCGTTCTCTTTGCACGCTTAACGTTTCACGAAAGTTTTCCGAAACTGAAACACATAAAAGGAATATCTCCGAAATGGTTCATTCTACAAAAAAAATGTATTGAGACATAAAATTTGTGTTTCAGCAAGATCTAGTTCTTTTTATAGTAAGATTTTTTCTATCTGTTACGGTTTACGAGTTATTCAAAGTCATCTAGAGTAAACAGGACCAGTGGCGGCTTGTGACCTTTTAAACCTATGTGCTACTACGCAGTGGCGGCTTGTACCTTGCAAACTAGCTGAAGTAGTTCACTTAAGCGTACTGAAAATACAATGCAAAACGGGTGTCTCCCGGTCCAACATTTTTGACCAAAGTTTTTGTAACCAATAGAATTGCACACAATACCATTTGGTCCAATACAAATGACAGTTCACGTAGCAAGCGAGAGAGAAATAAATATGGCAGATGCAAACACCGGGCAAGTGAAATGCCCGATGTATCCCAGACAACCACCCACCCAGACAAGGTGACTAATGAGGAACTTAAGCATCTCCCGAGAAAAGCCCTGGTGCAACTGACCAAAATATTTAACGCCTGTCTGCAGCAAGGCTACTTCCCCTCCACTTGGAAACGAGCCAAGGTAATTATGCTCCCAAAGCAAGGGAAAAGCACCAGACAACCGCAAAACCACCGCCCCATTAGTCTCTTGTCTACTATTGGTAAATTGCTCGAAAAAATTATACTTTCTCGACTTCAAAAACATGTTTCGGAATCCCATGAACTTTCAAAATCACAGTTTGGCTTTCGAAAAGGACATTCTACTGAGTTACAGCTTCTCAGGCTAACTGATGACGTAACAGAGCAATTCAACAACGGGGCTTCAACGTTGGCGCTATTTCTGGACGTAGAAGCCGCATTCGACCGGTGCTGGCACAATGGCCTTATTTATAAACTGCACCACAATTTCCCGGCTCTTCAAAATTATCTATACTTGCTGCACAATTTTTTTAGAAAAACGGAAGTTCTACGTCCAAGTGGGCCGCTCCTCCTCACGGGAGCGAGTGATGCGGGCTGGCGTCCCACAAGGGGCAATCGTGTCACCCTTTTTGTACATACTATTCACCAACGATTTCCAAGTGGACGCCAGATGTAAGGTCGCCATGTATGCTGACGACACTGCAATATACAACCACCATAGAAATCCACGATTCGGCCTTGCAGAATGCAACGTTATGTTAACAACTTCCTCTCATGGCAACATGACTGGAAAATTAAAATTAATCCCAACAAATGCCAGCTGATTCATTTCTCCAAGCGGCATCACACTTTGGCAACGGACCTAACGGTCGGTGATCAGGTATTGCACTGTCGTCGGCAATTTAAATACTTAGGGGTTACCTTGGACCGCACAATGTGCTGGTCCACCCACATAAAAAATAGCGCCAACAAAGGCATACAGCGGCTAAAGTTATGCGCCCCCATCTTCCGCAGCAAACAGCTGCAATTGAAGTCCAAACTCGTCCTGTATAAAGCTTTCATCCTGTCAGTGGTTCTTTACGCGTGTATGGCCTGGGCAAACGCCTCAAAAACTGCCCTGAAGACTATCCAAAACCTCTCCCTCCGAAAAATCCTCTCTGCTCCCATCCTAACCACTAACCGAACCCTTCACCAGGAAACCCAGATCCCATCCATACCCGAGGCAATAACAAAAAGAGCCGCTGTCGCGTGGGCGCGCATCAGGAATCACCAAAATGACGTGATTGCCAATATTGGCAAGGGCGAGCCAAAGCATCGTAAGCATGCTAGAATTAAAATGTTTTAAATATTGCATGGCTCGCCGACTGATGCGCATCCATGCAACCCAGGCCCTAGGCCTCGCACTCCGGAAGAGGTCTGTGCCTCGGAAACGCCTCAGGAGCTGTAACCTGGCCGCACAGGAAAATTGCGGAAAAACTGTACATAGTGAAATGTATATATTGCAGTGTAAATATGTATATACGAGCGTGTGTGTGTGTGATGGGACATATGTGTGGTATGCCCAGGAGTGAGTGAGCGTATATATCCGTATATATAAATAAAATAAAATTTAAAAAAAAAACTATCAAAAACAGACAATCAAAGGACTCAGAATACCTCCAAAAACTGTTCTCGGTGGGCTAAAGCCGCTCACTGTTTGGGTTTTTTGATAAGAAAAAGCAAACAAGAGTACTCATGTAAATATTATAAATTGTAATTAATGTAAATTTTTAGCCTGTAAGCCGGGCCCCTTTGTACCGGCACCAGGCAAATTTTTTCGGATTAAAATAAGTTGAAAAAAAAAAAAAAGTGTACTGAAAAATGTCGTAGCAGCTCGATTTTGTTACGCGGCACGTTCCATCACCATATCTGTATGGTCCGCGTAGCAATGAACATAATGAGCATAAGGAAATTGCTTTATTTTAGCTTAAACGCCACCAGTTTCATCGCTCATAACAGATGCTCCGTCGTATGTCTGTGCAATCAATTTGCTTTTATTACCTAACCTTCAAAATATTATCCACATCCCTTAAAATACATTCCGCAATGGCATCGGCATTTTGTCCATCGGGGTTAAAAAATCCCCAGAATCGTTCTTCTGGACATCCATTAATTTCATATCTGAACACTAAAACTAATTGCGTGTGTTGGCTCATCTGACATTACTGAGACATAATCTGCATTGTCAATTTCCGTTGAAATTGCTTCACGGCAGACTTCGAGCATGCAGTCTAATAGCTCGTTCTGTATAGTTTTCGAAGTTCCTTTTAAAACTTTATTTGACTCCATATGATCCTTCACTGCATTGTCAATGCTGCTGATAAGGTCTATGAGTCCTAAAAATACTCCAGGATTTTGTGATTCTGATGATTCATCATGTCCCCTGAGGGCAAGCTCGAAGGCACCGCAAAACCTAATGCAGTCTATTATGCTAGATAAAATGTGTCTAGCTGCTGGTTGTGTTTTATAATACTCTCTTGGTCGGCTCTGCTTAATGTTGTGGCAATATTAGCTGTTCCAAGTATGGACAGATCCAACGCATTGTTGATGTGTTGCTTATTTTCACCATGCAATTTAATTAAATAGTTAAGATGGCCGAAATCTTTAACACCAGTTTTACTAAATGCATCACTATTTCCAAAAAGAAGGCAAGGAAAGCAGAATAGGGCATTCCTAATATCACAGCCACAAATCCAGTTACATGCGTCATATGCTTTCCTATTGAACTGGCGTGTATATTCCCGATTACCAGCGCCTTTCGCTTTTTGTGTCAGGTTTAAGTTGGAGACTGGCCTACCTAATTGTTTAATTTGTATTTTATCTTCTAAAGATTTAGAAGAAAATTATGTTTTTAATAAACTATCAACTGAATTCATGTCTGTTTACTATTGTCTAAAACTGTCACTCACCTCGGAAACTGAAAAACACAACGCTTAACTAGACATAAAAATACTGCATCCACCAAACACATTTAAAAATCTCGTACACAATATTATTTGTGCATGGCGGCTGGCTCTAATCTACGCTTGTATATACGAATGGTCTGACCACGTGCGCCAACACTGGTTTTGAAATACTAGGAAATCCACTATTATTGTGCATGCAGGTCATATTCACGTAATATTAGACTTACTGTACTGTATATGTCTAATTTTATTTATTATAAGGATTAAAAATAGTTACTAATTACCACATTTTAACATGAGAAAAGTTTTCTAATTAAATACTGTGCAATTTTAATAACCCAAGATCTTTAGCATCAAGCACGAATGTTGGCAATTCTGGTTTGGCTCTTTTTCGTTGAGCACAGAAAGGCGCAGTTTGTGGAGGATTTCGGTGCATGTCGGGGAGGAAAAACGGTAACTTGCGCACGCGTACTTGCCTTTTCTCGATGGTGTCCTTGTGCTAAGCACATCTCATACTTCATTGGAGGTTGAATGCTGACGTGTAACTCAGCGGACCATTTAAATCATTTAACAATACACAACGGAGTGTCTGTTTCAAGATACCATTTTCTTGGTGGGAGAAAATAATAAAATGAAGTAGGTAACTTACTCTCTCTTCTTTTAACTATGTGCTGTAGCACATAAGCACATTAGGGCCGGCCGCCCCTGAACAGGACTACATAGGCTATAGCCAGAAAATTCAAAATACATAATTCATTTGCCATATCTTAAGCATATGGTATTCTAATCAAAATCGTTAGAGGCATTTTTAAGATAATCCAAATTTTCTAAATATTTTCCATATAAAGGGTAGGTATATACGTGGCATATGCGTAAATAAATTAAACAAAAATCTAATTTTAAAACCCTATAGCTGCTTATATTTCAACAAGTTTCAACATGTTTATCATAAATACATACTTTGACGCTGAACCATTAATTAAAAAGGATTTTTATTACCTCTCTTCAATAAACTTAATTAGAAAATCTCATTAAAGTGATGCAGATAGTGAAATACGTATTAAATGAGAGCTGAAAGGGATTATGTAATGCCTGAATTCAGTAACGGATAATGCATAAAACCTCTGATTCACGTACGTGCGTACGTACGACAAATTCACACACGTATAATAAAGAGTTATTACATGTGAATGTAGCGGGGGTCTCCTAGGCCCATCTACCAGGACGCGCTCCCAACGCAACGTTAGAATTTAGGGGAAGAGATAATGAAATTTGTTAATTTTTTCGCTAAGGTCATTGGTTGAAATTTGAAGTTCTTATGCAGATGATTAATTTGAACTAGTGACATAGGTATAACTGGAATAGTAATGACAGTGGATACAGAAGGTAATGTAACTATTTTAAGACACACACACACAAGCACACAGTCCGGCTTGTCTATCACGATCTGTGGGAAGCAGTAAGAAGTATAACAGAAGTAAGAAATAGCATTTTCAAAACACACACACACACACACACACACACACACACACACACACACACAAGCACACAGTCCGGCTTGTCTATCACGATCTGTGGGAAGCAGTAAGAAGTATAACAGAAGTAAGAAATAGCATTTTCAAAACACACACACACACACACACACACACACACACACACACACACACACACAAGCACACAGTCCGGCTTGTCTATCACGATCTGTGGGAAGCAGTAAGAAGTATAACAGAAGTAAGAAATAGCATTTTCCACACACACACACACACACACACACACACACACACACACACACACACACACACACACACACACACACACACACACACACACACACACACACACACACACACACACACACACACACACACACACACACACACACACACACACACACACACACACACACACACACACACACACACACACACACACACACACACACACACACACACACACACACACACACACACACACACACACACACACACACACACACACACACACACACACACACACACACACACACACACACACACACACACACACACACACACACACACACACACACACACACACACACACACACACACACACACACACACACACACACACACACACACACACACACACACACACACACACACACACACACACACACACACACACACACACACACACACACACACACACACACACACACACACACACACACACACACACACACACACACACACACACACACACACACACACACACACACACACACACACACACACACACACACACACACACACACACACACACACACACACACACACACACACACACACACACACACACACACACACACACACACACACACACACACACACACACACACACACACACACACACACACACACACACACACACACACACACACACACACACACACACACACACACACACACACACACACACACACACACACACACACACACACACACACACACACACACACACACACACACACACACACACACACACACACACACACACACACACACACACACACACACACACACACACACACACACACACACACACACACACACACACACACACACACACACACACACACACACACACACACACACACACACACACACACACACACACACACACACACACACACACACACACACACACACACACACACACACACACACACACACACACACACACACACACACACAAGGACACAGCTTGTCTATCACGATCTGTGGGAAGGTGTAAGAAGTATAACAGAAGTAGGAAATAGCATTTTCAGCACAGAGAGTAGAAGTGCAGTAAAACATGAAAGCTTTTGGCCGTTGCTTTGAGGGTCGGCTGGCCAGCCCAGCCCAGCGGCGGAAAGAGTACCACTGAGTCTGTTTGCAGAGCGTGTGAAATTGTGCAGTGTTGCGATGGGCGCTTGTCATTTGACAGTTGGGCGATCCAGGCCCTACGCTCGCTGAATGACCAATTATTGACAGCCCTCTGGATATCATTGAACGGCCCACTTAATTGTCGCGGCGTCTTTGTGTGCGGCACTGCAACTCCACATTTATAAAACGTAGGCACCTACTTGCATTCACATCAATGTATTTGTTCACTCTTCTGTATACCATTCACTGGCCTACTGAGCCCAAGGTAGCGGGTTCAAATCCGGACCAGACTAATGGTTTTTAAGTGTACTTAAAAACGACAGCTCCAGGTCAGTAGATATACCGGCATGTAAAAGAACTCCCGCGGGACAGCGTGGTTAAACGTGAAAATAATTTAATTTTCACTTTTTCTGCTACGTACAGCAAAGTAGAGGAACTATTGTATTCTACCAAAAAACTCGAGTCGATTTTTCACCGGAATAGAAAAAAAATCATGTTTAGAAAAAGGTCCGTGTGTGTGTGTGTGTGTGTGTGTGTGTGTGTGTGTGTGTGTGTCTGTGTGTGTCTGTGTGTGTCTGTGTCTGTGTCTGTGTCTGTGTGTGTGTCTGTGTGTCTGTGTGTCTGTGTGTCTGTGTGTCTGTGTGTCTGTGTGTCTGTGTGTCTGTGTCTGTCTGTGTCTGTCTGTGTGTCTGTGTCTGTCTGTGTGTCTGTGTCTGTCTGTGTGTCTGTCTGTGTGTCTGTGTGTCTGTGTCTGTGTCTGTGTGTGTGTCTGTGTGTGTGTGTGTGTGTGTCTGTGTGTGTGTCTGTGTGTGTGTCTATGTGTGTGTCTGTGTGTGTGTCTGTGTGTCTGTCTGTCTGGACAGCATAAGTCAATATCGAAAAGTCGGTTAAAAACCAAAGTTGGTATTTAAGGTTAATGTCTTTCTCAAATGTGACAAGATTTTAAAGAAAATTGCACACCCTAAATTACCCTTTACATGGAAAAGTTTTCGAAAATTTGAACTTTCTTTAAAATGGCTCTAACAGCTTATATTAAAATACCATATGTTTGAGAAATTTTTAAAACAAATGAAATGTACATCTTGTATTTTCTGGCTATAGCACAAGTAGCCCTGTTTAATCTGGATAACTTTTGCATAACAGGTAAACCGCAAGACATTCAGAAAATCTTACTATACAAAAATGTAGATCTTACTAAACCACACAATTTATGTCTGAATAAATATTTTTGTAGAGTGAACCATTTCGAAGATATTATTTGTGTGCGTTGTGAGAAATTTTACTTGTCAAATGGAACATCGTTATTCATTCTTTATATGTTAACCCTACGAAGAGAACGAAGACTTGACTATCGCTCAAGTTCAAGTGTATTCCCGTATTCCCCTTGTACCTACAAGGACATAAACAATAAGATAATTGCTGCAAATATTTGTCTCTATTAATATGAAGTAGATAGGGCAATACGTGTTTGTAAGAATAGCTTGTCCAACAGTGAGTAGAGAAAGCAATGTGAGTGTAATGCATCAATTATTAAAATTAATTTTGTTGGGTTGAGGGACTTAACGTACTTTTTCTATGAATTCTTGATATAGAAGTACGTATAATAGATACTATGTAAATATTGGAGTGCAGAGCCTCGAATCGAGGACCGCCGAGGAAGAAGAGCAAGTGCGTGACAGTATTACACGAGAGGAAATGGTGAATCATCATCCCACTTCCTTTCTTCAACAAATCCTTTCTATTTGGTTCCTTTTGAAAAGTGTCAGGGTGCGAAAACAGGAAATTTATTTCATCTCTTTCCCCTTATCCTGTGTCTGTCTGTTCTTTATTCCACGGCAGCAGTAGAAAAGGCTAAACAATTAAACAGAGAACCAACCGCCCTTTGTGTTAAGCAAAAGCCGGCTGATCGATTTTACGAGGCGCTCCAAGCACGAAATGGAAACATAGTAAGATAGGATGTACTATTAGGGCACTGCATCGTCGGAACATGTAAACAAACTGCATTCCTTCGTTCACATAACAGCCACACCAATAACTTTCGTGAAATGGGTCATCGTTGTTCATTTTTTTATATGTTAAGTGTGCTAAGAGAACGGGGTCTCAAAGCTTTAAAAGATTTGACTATCGCACAAAGCCTACTGTATTCCAATATCCCCTTGTACCTACAGGATCTAATAAGATAATTTGTACAAATGTTTATCTCAACTAACACGAAGAAGATATAGGAATAAGAGTTTGTAAGAATGGTTAGTACAAGAGTAGAGAAAGTCATGTGAGTGCAACACGTCAGGGTGTCTCGAAATGTGTATTTCGATTAAGCATGTGTGAGTAATAAACGAAAATGAGTAATGAAAGTTATATGATTGTAGCAGCTCAGATTTTGCCTCTCCTTTCTTTAAGAAGTAACGTAAAAGGCCCCAGAGGTGGCTGTTTGTAGCCCATTTTGTTTGTCCAGGTTGAACGGTCTTGCCGTGCGCAGAATACGTTTGAGATATTTTATTCATCGGATTCTCTCTGCTGCTGCTGTTGCTGGTCTCTTTTGGTGCTCCTTTTTTAAACCCTACCGTCCCCTCTCCTCTCTAGAATCACAACCACAACGAAATCACAGCGGAATTACTGATGAAACGTGGAATTAATTGAAGAGGATGCAACCAACACAAGAATTCTCATCTCTGCCTTGACGTGCACGGCTCCTGGAAAAAAAACAGCAAAATAAATACAGCAGGCGTATGTTGTTTGTTTAGATATGGCTGGGGAATTTCCATTTGTACGCATGCGCAGTACACATGAGACAGCAATCTCTTGCTATTGTCCACAAATAAGCCCCTTATTTCCCCTTACTGGATCTTGCGTGTACCAGAGAGTATATACACCACGGACCTTAATGATTCTATTTTTAAAGTTCATGGGAAGTACACTCCAAAAACCTCCCTCAACCCCCCCCCCCCCCTTGCTGGAAAAGCGTGAGGCAATATATCTCAATAACACAATTATTGATAAACAAAAGAATACACATATCTTATTTTCTCCATGTGCATAGTACGAAAAAATTGATTCAAAATTTGACCTCAGATACACGCTTTCAGAAGCTCTGAATAAAAATCTGATGTGTTGCACTCGCATGACTTTCTCTACTCGCGTACTAACCATTCATACAAACTCTTATTGCTATATCTTCTTCGTGTTAGTTGAGATAAACATTTGTACAAATTACCTTATTGCTTATTTCCTTGTAGGTACAAGGGGAATATGGGAATACAGTAGACTTTGAGCGATAGTCAAATGTTTTAAAGCTTTGAGATCCCGTTCTCTTTGCATACTTAACATATAAAAAAATGAACAACGATGTTCCATTTCACGAAACTTTTGAGTTTATCGAAACTGACGCAAGTAACAAGGAATATCTCCGAAATGGTTCACCCTACAAGAAAATTTATCGAGACATAAATTGTATATTTTAGCAAGATCTACACTTTTTGTACAGTAAGATTTTGTCTATCTCATCCCATTTACGAGTTATTCAAAAGTCATCCAGAGTAAGCAGAACTACATAGACTATAGGCAGAAGCTTTAAAATATACATTTTATTTGTCTTATAAATATCTCAAAAATTTGCGAAACAATTTCCATGTAAAGAATAGTCTACGATAGGAGGATTAACTTAAATACTTAAACTTTAGTGTTTGATCAACTTTTCTTTTGACTCGTGCAGTTTAAAGGCATCAGGTGACCTCAAATCGTGCATTTCTAGTAAGATGTTGGTATCTAATTTTTGAATAATTATATACCAAGATGGAACGTAGTAATTACTATGTGGTAGGGATGAATTAATTGAACGTTATTTGTGGTGAACCTTAGTTATGAAGCAGCCTGTACTAGAGCAGGTATGAATGTATTGTAGGTCGATAAGTCGTCCTAGACACGACGTAGACAAAACACTGGCGTCTCCATTTGTTCATCAAACAACTGCAGACATCAAATCCAGTATGTTCGTTTCTTGCCAGTTACAGACATCAATTAAGATGTCTTGCAGTCAAACAGCTTCAAGCAAGGGATAAGTTACAGGAAGATCTGAACACCGTCTTACCAGCCCAACACAATAGAAGACCTCTTACCTAGCCAATATAGGTGCCCCAAGAAAAGTAAAATATCCACATAAATTATCAGTATTATTTTTCCATTGCTTGTGTTGGGTTTGTAAACAAAAGGATCAACCTCATTTCGAATAAATTTTATGACAGTTAAAGATTTATTGACAGCAAGCAGTCGATAAACGTATAGTTTCAAAGCTAGAGACTGGATTTCATAGAGTTCATCATATTGTGGTCCTTGTATCGTTTTTCTACCAAACGTGCTCTGAAACGTTCAGATATCTTTCTTCTGAACACGTATCCACACTTCACAGTTCACTCAACTTCCACGAATCTTGCATGTTTCCTCAAGGAATTATATTCTTCATGCACAACTTCTATCCATTTTGTTGCATCTGGGGAATTAACTGCCTGATGATACGATGATGGCTCCTTGGTTTCAGGGCTTCCTATGAATTTGGTTGTACTGTCTCAGTCTTTTGTTTTGAAGAACCTAGTGTCATTCCGTGTTCTTCATTTTGTTTTTGCAATCTTCATTGAAGTTTGGAATTCTTAGGTTTTCTTCGAATTGATCTTCACGATCTATCTCGACCAAATCATGTGACTGACTGATTCTTCTTTAAAGGTGTAATCACGTGATTCTGCGATAACCACGGATGCATGCCCGATCAATAAACCTTTCTCTACTCTCATGAATAATTTTGAATGACGTTTTTGTTTAAGTACGTGAACAAATACTTCGCATCCTATGTCTCAATCTTGGTTTTCTCCCTGTCCATATTTCATAACGAGTCTTCTTGCAATTATGGTTACTAATTATTACCCTGTTCCTTATTAATGTATCACTATATATTAATTCATCCCAGAAACTGGTAAGTTACTTTCATGGATTTGCGATCTAGTACTGTCGTTCAGCTTTGTTGTGGCGTATATGTCAGTTTGCTTTTGAGTTTCAGTTTTCCATTTTTAAACTCTCTTAAAGCATCTGCTTTATTATCTCAGTGTTTCCAGTTATAGGCCCCAGGTTGGCTGTTTATCTTGTATAGCCTCAGTCTCTCGCCTTGATCACAAATACAACAACCATCTTTGTCAAAAATCACCTTCTTACCATTTTTAGTAATCTGCTTCACTGACAAAATTCCGTAATTAATTTCTGGTAACAGTAGTGCATTTTGGGCTCCAAATTCATCTATTAACCCGGGGTGTTTTTCTAATTTTGCCCTTATGGTCCCTTTTCCCAAGGCTGATATTACAAGCGTAATATTCTCAAAAAAAAAAAAATCTATCCACCATTGTCATACCACCTAAGTGGCCTGGTTTGTTGCAGTTGAAATAAATAAATTGGTTTCTTCTCTCCTCTTGTAACTTGATGCTGGAAGTTTGGCCTTTTCTTCTTTTTTCTTTCTTCGGCGTGAAGGGTTTCATTTTTAACAACACGACCGATTGCTTGTTGTTGCCGTTTTCTTGACGCCTAGCGTTCTCCACAAGTAATTGTAGCACTGGTGAAATTACCTTCTGCTGAGTTGCATAACACTGAAGTTACCGTATTCCAGTCATCAGAAAGTCCACAAAGAATTGTCATTCCTAAATCAGCGCCTTCTATTTTATCACCCACAGTCGTTAAGTCGGTAACTGTTTTATTTATTTGCCCTAAATATCTTTCCATTGTTTCATAATTACTCATTTTGCACACGTATAATTTACGCCTAAGCGAAACTTACTGTCTTTTGGAGCGTATAACTTGTATAGTTCATCCCATACATAGATGGGTCAATCCACGTCAAACCGAACACCCGTAAAACACGACTTTTTCGTAGGAGGTTCAAAATTTTTTTTATGAATAATAGGCATAAAATAAGGAGACCCTATTTTTTTATTTCCGTATTTTTAAATTACTTGCTTAGTTATGGCTATTAGAAACTAAGCAATTTCTGCGCGCACCGTAATATAAAATCACTTGTTACTGTAAGTTCATATAGAGTTGAGAGTTGGGGTTTGGCGCACTGGAAAGGTTAAATATAACACTTTCAACAACTTTCGATCAATCATTATTATACATAAATTTTGGACTGTTTTTTGTGGTATATTTTGTAAAACCAAAAATACAATTTAAATTGATGTGTTAAAAATCTAAAAAAATAGGCACGTATTCCCTGACACTTTATCTATAAAATAAGATGTTGAAAACTTGCATTAGTGCATTTGCTACAATTTTTTTTCTGGAGGCCTGCAAGCGCACACGGACGAGTAACAAGTCAGGTGACTGCAGACAGCCTGCGAATTGCCGCGTCAGCTATGCTAGTCATATAACTTCTTACTAAGGCAGTAGAGTCAGTACAGAAAAATGTCTCCACGATGTACCTTATTACTGATACTCCTGTGGCATCTGATACGTGCTTTTGAACTTTTGAATTTTTTTGAAAAAATCTTCTGATGTAAGCAGTTCTTTGCTTTTAGCTTCTTCCTTTATGTGCGTCCATACATTTGAAATAATTTCTCTACTCTGACTGTGAAATGTTTTGGTCCCTAATTTAGAACGTACAGGTGGCATAATTGATTTACGCTATGATCACAAATTCACTATATTCACTCCTTATCGCAAAGGTCTATGTCTTCAACTGCACGCTGCACTAAAAAGCACCTTTGAATTAGCAAGACATGCACACATCACTACCTTCCCCCTCCTTCCCCCTGTGCATGGTTTCATTCACAGAATTATACAATATGAGCTGATGAAACAGACAAAAGCTACGGATTCGCCAACAGTACTTCCAGTCAAGGTCAGGGGCCAAGAACGATGGGTCCAGCTGTGCTTTAAAATTACACTCCTTCATTCCTTTGTCAAAAACTGAAGCTTTAGTGAAACAATTTCTTTCGAAGAAGGAGGTAAAGCTGTGTGTTTTATGGAAACATTAGTTTAAAATGCATATTTTAAAAACATTTTGAAGATGCTAATAGTGTACATGTAATAGTGTCAGCTAGCGGTGTTCTCCTTACTGTACTGTTGTAACATTCATGGAACCTCAAGCAGTGAACAGTTGCCATAATGGAAGGTGACAATTGTGTGAGGTTACGGTAGCCGTCACCGCTGTCACACGAGTCCGCTGCACTGATTTGCAAAGTTAATTACAACTGAACTATTAGAGACTCCATTCTGATTTTTTCTGAGAATATTGAATAAACTTCATTGTATTTTTAGTTGTTTTTTTTTCTCCAGATTTTTAAATAGTGGAGTTTGTTATTATCTAACTTTAAAACATTAATCTATGGCAGTGACGTAGCAATGCAGAAGGACTGCCGCAATGCAGAGACTGCCCAGCCTATCAGGGCTCACCATTTACCCACCTTTCACCTGTTTGCCAGTATATAAGTTGACTAGCTGCTACATAGTGGTCCGACTTAACAATGGGGCTTCAACGTTGGCGCTATTTCTGGACGTAGAAGCTGCATTTGACCGGTGCTGGCACAATGGCCTTATTTATAAACTGCACCACAATTTCCCGGCTCTTCAAAATTATCTATACTTGCTGCACAATTTTCTAGAAAATCGGCAGTTTTACGTCCAAGTGGGCCGCTCCTCCTCACGGGAGCGAGTGATGCGGGCTGGCGTCCCACAAGGGGCAATAATGTCCCCTTTTCTGTATATATTGTTCACCAATGATTTCCCAGTGGACGCCAGATGCAAGGTCGCCATGTATGCTGACGACACTGCAATATACAACCACCATAGAAATCCACGTTTCGGCCTTGCAGAAATGCAACGTTATGTGAACAATTTCCTCTCATGGCAACATGACTGGAAAATCAAAATTAATCCCGACAAATGCCAGCTGATTCATTTTTCTAAGCGGCGTCACACTTTGGCAACGGACCTAACGGTCGATGGTCAAATATTGCACTGCCGTCAGCAGGTTAAATACTTAGGTGTCACCTTGGACCGAACAATGTGTTGGTCCACCCACATAAAAAATAGCGCCAATAAAGGCAGACAGCGGCTAAAGCTGTGCGCCCCCATCTTCCGTAGTAAACAGTTGCGACTAAAGTCAAAACTTATACTATATAGGTCATTTATTCTCTCGGTGGTCCTGTATGCATGTGTGGCCTGGGCTAATGCCTCCAAAACTGCCCTCAAACAACTCCAAACCCTCCAAAACCTCTCCCTCAGAAAAATCCTCTCTGCTCCACTCCTCACCACCACCCAAACTATTCACCTCGAAACTCATATCCCGTTCATCCCGGAGGCAATAGACAAAAGAGCAATGGCGGCATGGACGCGCATTAGGAACCACGAAAATGACGTGATCGCTAACATCGGCAAAGGCGAGCCGAAGCACCGCAAACATACTAGGATAAAAATGTTCTAGAAGCGGCTCGGCTCGCCGACTAATGCGCGTCCACGCAACCTCGTCCCTAAGCCACATACATGTTCCGGCAGAGGCCCTCGCCTCGGAAAATATTCAGGAGCTGCCACCGCGGGACAGTGTATATAGTGTCAAAACTGTAAATAGTGTAGTGCGCTGGGACGCATATTTCTGGTGTGCCCAGTGAAGATGTGTGTGTATGTGTGTACGAGTGTGTGTGTGGGTGAATGCGTGCGTGTATGTGTCTGTATATAATTTGTAAATATGTACATATGTATATATAACCCAAAGACGAAACAGACAAAAGACAAAAGAAAACTATTCTCGGTGACCTACAGATGGTCACCGTATGGGTTTTTGTATATAGCGAAAACTGTAAATATGAACAAAGTCAACTGTAAATCAATGTAAATATAGCCTGTAAGCCGGGCCCACTGTACCGGCACCAGGCCAATACTTTTAAAATAAACTAAACTAAACTAGTGGTCCGACTACCCGCCCGCTCCCGGTCACCGCACCGCCGCCTACACACACTGGTCCCTTTTCAGGGGCCAGCGTCATCATCAGGGGAGTTCCACGGGACATCCCTGAGAGGCATGTTCTACATGCAGCGCGAGAACAATGGCCCTCAGCAATGAGAGCTTCTCGCATCATCACCTCTCAGGGACCATCAAGCCTCCTACGCATAATCTTCGCCGACACCACCGACTACGCGGCCGCTTTAAGGATGGGCTTGTCCCTCCTTGGAAGGCATCTCCACGCCGAGCCTGGACGAACATCCAGACATGTGCCCTGTCGTCGCTGCTGCCGCTTCGGGCATGACGCCACCTCTTGCTACGCTGCCCCACGGTGCCATTACTGTGGGGCCTTTTGCCTCACCCAGGACTGTACTCACCATGACCTTCGCCGACGTCGACGGTACTGCGCCACCTGTAACGGCTTTGGCCACTTTACAGGCCAGGCGCAGTGCCCATTCTACCCACGTGCCTGGATTACTCAACCACCACCAGCCGCCGCAGCTTCACAGCCACACCGCCGGACCACACAACCACCACCAGCCGCCGCAGCTCCACAGCCACACCGCCGACCAGCCCCTAACAACACAGCAACACCACCATCGCAGCAGACCACATCCACATACGCCACTGACACCACAACACCAACCCATATGGAACTTCGCAGCAATGAAGCCCAGCAACTCCTCTCTCTGGTCACCGGTCTTGACGACCGTCTACACAGAATAGAGGATGCTTGCAAACAGCTAACCACGGCAGTCACTAAACTAGCATCGGCAGCTACAACCCCGCCGACACCTATCAACAGTGAAACGCAAGAACTCACCTCTGTAATGGAGGAGATTAGAGCTACCGCCGCAGAGAGCATTCCTGCACTTACGAAGGCAATAGCAACATTGAACCTGAATGTCAACAAGCAGAGACGGGTCAACCGCCAGCGCTATGCTGCGATAGCCCGCCAGCTTACGCATCACACCACAGGTTTCAACGCTGCAGCTCGGCTACTCCACCAACTCCGTGCAGCCGTCATAGAGCTCGACAACGCTGAAGATATTGAAATAATACAGCGCAAGCTGTTGTGGATCGAAGATAACATAGAGGACACAACAAAAGAAACCAAATCCATCAAGCACAAACTCATCCAGATCCATGAGTTCATCACGCTACCAAGATCCCCCATAGCTCCCCCAATGACAACGCAACAAAGTCGCAGGTCTGTGCCAGGGCATCCGTCATGGCATTAGACCTGCCTTCATTCACCACCCACCCCACCATTACTCACAATCATCCGGATTGCTTCATGCGGTACCGGACACCACGTCACCCCCCGATGAAACAAATAAACAGAATCACCACAGTAAAAATTTTTAGTAAAATAATAAATAAATAAATAAAAAAAAAAAAAAAAAAAAAAAAACATAGTGGCACAGTTTGCCTGTGATAACGACCACGACAAGATGGTCGAAACGTCGGCATTTTATAATTTGACGCGGCAACAACCGGATAGCCAAGATATTTTAAACGATGGCCGTGGAAGCTTGAGAGAATACATTAATCGTATAAAATATAATATTAATAATAATTAATAAAATTTTCTAATAAATACCTCACGAAATACTGCGATTTATATTTAATTTGAGCCAAAGGTCAAGTAGTTTGCTTCATTGCAATCGGAGGTATGATTGATCGAAGAGTGAGGAGCGCGCGATTTTTGGGACATTTCACAAATTAATCTTTTTTTTGCCATATTTTGTTTGATTTGACGTGGAATGACTCACATATCTTTTGGATTCGTTAAATGCCGTATATATATGCATCTTCACATATAGAGAGAGTGAGTTTTGCTGTACTTTACCCTGTCTTGAAATATACGTTCGTCTTTCTTTTGTAGAAGCGCTTTCTTCTGGCTCCTTTACTGTCCACAAATCCTGCTCCAGTAATACCATCTTCATCTACTCGTATGACCACAACGAATACTTAGAACCATTTACCTTTTCAATTTTCTTTTTCTCTGCAATGCTGTCGATCGGAATCAAGTATTAACGAGCGCTTCGTCGTTACACACAATTTAGTTCAACTTCGATCGCAAATACTCACTTTAAAGCATTCCTCAGTCTTTATTCAGATGTTGCCATCTAATTAAACACACAACAAATGAACCCTACAATAACTTAAAACATGTTTTCGATTAGTGTAGTTGGAAATCTAGTAGTTTCAGACAGGTACAACCTGCCATCTACATATCAATTTGTCCAAATCATAGATGGCAGCACAATGCTATTTATATATTTTATTCTAAAAAAGAAACAAATATAGTCAAGCAGTACAGAAAGACATGAATAAAATAAATGTGGAATTTTCAAAATAATAAAACTTTAGGAATATAATAATCCTGTTTGTAAAAGTTTTGCTGTCTTGTTAATTGATAGCAAAAGCATTATGGTGTCTAATGAGTTAATAACTATAATATGGCTATAAAAGTAATGTCACACTCGCTACCCACTGCCGCTATCCTTGAGCGGGAACGATCTGGTGCTTGTGGCGGTATACGACCCGCCGGATGGTCACTTCTATGAAGCGGACATCACGGCACTCCTGAACCTACACCACAGGGTTTGCATTGCAGGCGACTTCAACGCAAAACACCCAAGCTGGCACAGCCGCACCCAGAACGTTAAGGCCCGGGGATTGTACCGTCTCATTAGCGGGAACCCCGCCCTTCACGCGCACGGGCCGAGAGGTCCAACCTACTACCCGGCACGCGGCGCCGCGGATATCATCGATTTCATGGTCACCAAAAACATACCATTTCACTTGGACCTCTCTGTGATTAACGATCTGGACTCCGACCACAACCCTGTTGTGGTGGATGCAGACGTTAATCTTACTGCCCTGGGAGTGCCGGACTGGGTGGATGAAGTCGACTGGGATGCAGCCGTCCTAGCCCTTCAAAACTCTGTGGAAGCAAATCCTCGAATAGACTCGATAGAGGCTCTCGAGGAGGCAGCCACGGGGTTTTCTACCTCTGTCCTAAACGCGGTGCGTGCTCACACGCATCGCATTCCTACCGAAGTACCAAACCCGACATCTATCCCTGTCCCACTAAAACGCCTCATTCAAGCAAAGAATGCTGTCAGACGGCTATGGCAGAGATTCCGACATCCTAGGATAGGAGTAATACACCAGAGGTTCAAATCCCTGGTGAGACGACTCCTAAGAAAACACAGGCAAGCAGCTTGGGACGAAACAATGCGTCGCGTAAACCTCCAAGAGAGGAAACCGTGGCGCATCGTCCGAGCCTTGAGGAAAGACAAATCTGCACACCAGCATCCAGTGCACAGCCCTCGGGGAAGACTTGTCTTTGAACCGAGGGAAAAAGCAGAGGCACTAGCAGACTATCTGGAGACTCAGTTCCAGCCTAGGGTAGATCCTCAGAACGATGACCATACTGACCTCGTGGAACAAGCGGTAGAAGACTTCCTAGAAGTCCGACCCGCGGGCCACGAGGAGTTCCACATCCCGGTAGTTACCCCTCGCGAGGTAACTAACACCATCCGGCACCTAAAACCTAGTAAAGCCCCTGGGCAGGACCGTGTAACAGCGGAAATGCTCCAGCACCTACCCCATAGAGCCGTGATGCACTTGACCCGCATTTACAACGCATGCCTCAGCATGTGCCACTTTCCAGCTGTCTGGAAACAGGCGCGTGTGGTATGCGTTTTGAAGCAGGGAAAGAATCCGGTTTTTCCATCCAGTTACCGTTCCATCAGCCTCCTACCAGTTGTCTCGAAAGTGTTCGAGAAACTGTTCCTGTCCCGCCTCGGACCTCTTTTTGGAGGAAAAAGGTCTCCTACCGGAACACCAGTTTGGTTTTCGTTCTGGTCATTCCACGACTGAACAACTACTGCGTGTAGCCGAGAAAGCTTCCCTGGCTTACCAGGAGAGAGCTAAAACGGTGGCAGTGTTGCTCGACGTGGAAAAGGCATTTTCTACCACTTGGCATGAGGGGCTTGTCTACAAGCTCACACAGCAGGAAATCCCCCCTCCATACATTTACTTGGTGGCTAGTTTCCTACAGGAACGTAGCTTCCGGGTGAAGGTGGAGGGATCATTCTCCAGAGAGAGGCCCATTGGCGCAGGAGTCCCCGAGGGCAGTGTACTGTCACCGGCACTCTTCGCAGCTTACATGGCCGATCTCCCGACGCACCCCAACACACACATCTGTCAGTATGCGGATGATCTCATGATCTTCGCTACTAACAAGAACCCGCGCTACAGTTACCGACAAGTACAAGCCCACCTCTGTGCCATCAATAGATGGTGCGAGAACTGGCGTATGTCTATTAACCCGGAGAAGAGCTCTGCGATTCTCCTGGCTAATACGATAGCCAACCGGCTCCCGCTGGACCTCGTGCTTCGGCGCCGTCGTATCCCCTGGGTCACTACGGCGAAGTATCTCGGGGTCACGCTGGACCGGCGGCTGACGTATAGACATCACGTCAGGGGCAAAGTACTTCAAGGCCACGCTGTCCTGCGGCAGTTGTACCCCATCCTCAGTTCCCAAACCATGCCCCTACGCCTGAAGCTTCGGCTGTATCGAGCGATCGTCCCGCCTCTGGTCCTGTACGGATGCGAGATCTGGGGAGTGGTGGCAAGGTCCACCTTCATCAGACTCCAGACGTTGCAGAACCGGGCATTAAGGATGATCTATGATACAGGCCGAAGATTTCCTGCCCATATCCTACACGAACATTCCGGCATCCCGTACATTGTCGACGTGATCAAAACTCGCGCTCGAACAATGTACAATAAACTCCAGAACCACCCCAACCCTCTGGTGAATACCCTGGGCCAATACGACCAGAGACAGCCGCGCCGACTACCATCCAAAAGATTGCCGAAGGACATCTTAAGTCCGGCGATCTAATCCAAGATGGGAAAGGCGAAAATGCAATCTGTACTCAAAACAGAGCGAATCACCAGTTCAGTCACCTCTCAGCGAGTGACTGACGGCCAGAACCCTGGTAGGAATTAGCGCGTAAAATTCGCGCACAGCTCACTTGCGAACCAATCCCTACCTACAATTACTATAAAAACCCCTGTCCCAACAAATTTCCCAGTGAAAACATCCCTGTAGTGACACCGTCAAAACCATCGCGCAGGTAAAGCCGTATGACGGCTAGGTACTGCGGTAAAGACACTCGACCGGAGGAACATTCACCTCACCTCCGTTCGACTCGAACTGGCGTCTGGCGTCTGGCGTACCCACTGCCATAAACAGCCGCTGAGGAGTATAATCTTGCTGCCTCCTTACTACCCACTACCAGCAGCAGCAGCGAGTTCGAGGCGAGTCGTGGTGGCAGCAAGACGTCGGTCCTCAGTGTTCTTCGGCGGAAAACGGCAAGAGGCAGTACCACTCTCCGGCAAGCATCGCTACGATATTCATTGGCATTAATACGGCACAAGACCACGCGTTCGGAGCCCAAGAGTCCAGGAGCGTGGCCTGAAGAAGCTTGGAAAGCAAGTTAAGGGCACGTTATTCCTGATTTCGTGACCTGAAGAAGCTTGGTAAGCAAGCTAAGGGCACGCCTCTCCGAAGTCGACGGCCCTTACCCAACAACACCACCTAACCTTATTCCCTCCCTCTTACCTTCCCAGTGGTGAGGTTTGGAATAACCTACTGAGCTAGCTCAGTAAGCCAAAGAACGTAAGTTCTGTAGTCCACTAGGACTACACTTAGGCACAAAGGTTATCCAAACCGCGCTTCTTAGCAGCCACCTCCTCTCACACCTAAGTCTTTCCTGGCCCTAGAAGATGCCCAGGCGTCATTCTACGGCCAAACCTCCTAAACCCCCTGATCCCCAATCTTCCCGCCGACGCGTCCTGACCAAGAAAAAGAATTCACCGCCGCTTACACAACATGCCTTTTCTTCAGCAAGTGATGCAGAACTTAACCACGACGAAACACATGACACACGCACTCAACAAACACCAACACAAACACCCCCACGTACACCTACACCAACAAAAAACACACGACACCGCACACACTCTGTAAGCTCCAACAGCAGCTCAGCCTCTCAAGCTCCTGACATAATTGACCATGACTCAGACACCAGCATTGAATCTACAACAAACCTCGGCAACCGCCTTAACACACTACTGACACCACGCACGACTTACATACCACCCACACCTCACGGCTACTTCACGATATACATCATCAACAGCAACCCAGACAAACAGAACACATGGCTCGTGAGGAGCTTGATGACAAAGACACAACAGAACACAGACTCACTCTACCGCGCCCAAAGACTGCAACAAAAAACTTTCGCACTGACCTTCCGCAACCAACAACAAGCAGTGACTTTCACCCAGACCATCCCCGTTCACAACTTCGGAAAGTTTGCGTACTATGCAAACTCCCCACCACAAAACCGACCCACACCCAACCCTGACACAGAACCAAACAGACCACGAAAAACCCTGACCGCCGTAGTAAAAGGAATACCCTACGATATAACTGATGACGAAATACTACAAAGCATACAAGAGACATACCCAGAAATAACACGCGCTTCCAGGATCATCAGCCAAAACAGACAGACGCAACTCGTACGAATATTCAGCACATGTATCACAACTATAAACACAATACTGAAAGAAGGCGCCATCATTGAAAAACAAATTTTCAGGGCAGAGCCTTCCAAGCACACGGATCGACACGTACCCTGCCGACAATGCCAGACATATGGACATCACGAAGAAAATTGCACCAATAAACCCATTTGCTTCCACTGTGGACACAACTCTGACACGCGACGATGCACACATCCTATCCGACATAACACCCCTTACTGCTCCACCTGCCGACAAAACGGGCACTACACCGGGCAAATAAAATGCCCGATGTATCCCAGACAACCCCCGACACAACCTGAACACACTGCCAAGACATACATCTTCCCCCACAACATCCCCACACCACCCAAACCAACACACGTGACTGACTGGCCCGAAACAAATTTCCCAAAGATCCCCGAAACTAAAACACACATGACGAAGCACGAGACAGTAAACACGTTCCAAGACGTAATATCCCAATCCGAACAACAGATAAAGTCCCTACAAGACCAACTCACAAACATACAGAAAAACATCACCAAGTACATACGCGAAATTACAAACACGACAATCACACAAATACTAAGCACATTGATACCACCAATATACGACATCACTCCAACTGCATACAGAGCACGATTCCTACAAAACCTGACTCAGACTGCACAAAAGACACTTAAAAGGGCAATAAACACGACGAGAGTTGGCAACCAGCTGGCTATCTTTATAAATGAAAACACCTAACAAAGACACACGAATGACAACACCAATCCCCATAAAAAACTAAAGCACACAGTAAATACAAACACACTGACATACACATAACAAAACACATAACACACAACACAGACAAAAACTAACCGAGAGCCGTTGCAGCAACACATAAACACAACCACACAATACAACAAAAACAAAATCTTTTCTTTTTTCTCGGAGGGCAGAAGCCATCACCCCACACACAGACACGAACACGTCAACCCACACAACCACACCTACAAACACGCAAAATCAAAATTATCATTACGCACCCCAGATTGATCTCTCCGCCCCGTACCCAGTTTCAAAAAATCTAAATACGCGGCTGAAGAGGGACTATCCCTAAAACAGCCAGGGCATTTTTTTTCACAACATGCCCAAATAACGTTTTTCATTCATTCATTACCCACTACCTCAATTCTCACCCGTCACCCTGCAAAACCCTACATCCCGTCATGCAGTGGTTAAGCCCTAAAAGGGCAGGTACACGAATGACACACCTCGGGCTGTTCTCAGCCTGCCAGATAGCGTCGTCGTTGTCATTGTTCTTTAACTCCCTAAGGATCTGAACAGGGTAAGCTCATCAACTGTCTTTTTCCTATTCCATTGCACTCATTTCTACTGATAATTGGACCGCGCCGTAGCTGAGTGGTTAGACCATTAGCTTCTCATCAAAGGATCCCAGGTTCGATCCCAGACGACCGCATGAGATTCGTAGTGGACGAAGCGGCGCTGGGGTGGGTTTTCTCAGTGCTCTCCGGTTTCCCCCGCCGTCTGTTAATATACTGTCACCGCGCCCGCCGCATCTAATTGCCGACAACAGCAGTGTCATCCATCGCATTATTGTCGGCACTACCGCAAAGGAGCCGAAGGAAAGAGACAGAGCATGGCCGCATTGTTGGGGCGCTTGCCGAAAGAGAGAAAAGGATAGAAGCTTCTGGAATCTTCCGCTTTGTACTCCAGCGCAATAACTGAACTTTCCAGAATAGTGCCTGGGAGATATAAATAGCGGTAAAGTGCGACAGGAGACAGTCAGACGTATGTGAAGCGTGGAGTAGTCGTGCCGACGGAGACGGACAGACGATGTGGAGAGTTGTGCCGACGGAGACGGACAGACGATGTGAAGCGTTGTGCCGACGGAGACGGACAGACGATGTGGAGAGTTGTGCCGACGGAGAAGGGACAGTTTGGTTACGAGTTCGGAGCCGTGCTGTTGGTGAATGGGAAAAGACTTTCTTGCTGTTGCAACGAGTGTAAAAAGTTACTGTTTACGGAAATAAAAGAGTTTCTTTATCTAGACTACATCTGTCTTCTTTACTTTACACCCAACAACAAAAAGTCACAATACTTTCATTATCCACGTTAACTCGACTTAAAAGAACTTTTTTATTGGCCAACTCTGGCGCGGTAGCTCTGAAATTTAGAAATCCCGGTTTTGTGATTGGATAAGCTTCAACTGGTGTCCCGAGTTTTTGCACAATAAACTCAGTTTACCTTTATCTCGGTTATTTTCCACACGCGACCTTGAATAACCATACTACTAAATTGTTATAAAAAGAAAAATGAACATTGCGTTGGCAAGACGGTTAAAGATTTCTGTCACATGTTTAAATATTCAAGTCCCAGAAGTACCACACCTAACAAAGAAAACACACAAGTTTTGGGGAAAAACATTATTTGTCTACTTTCAGCTCGATACACTTTTCGCTCAATAGCTTCCTTCTCCTACTCAAGCTCTGCTACAGGCAAACTGCACCTGGTCAAATCTTTCACCACCAAGACATTCTTCAAGTTTGGAGACAGAAAATAATCAAAGGAAGGTAAATCTAGTGAACAGAGTGCATGAAGAAGCAATTCAATTTTGGGTCCATCGTGATAATGGACGTGTCAACTGGTGCATTATCTTAATGAAACGAAACCTTCTTTTTCACTAAATACGACCTCCTTTTTGCTCGATTTCAACAAGTGCAACAAGTTCACACAATTGCCTTTTTTGGAGCCGATTCTCACTTTGTGGGCTGTTCCTTCGTCTCAGGTGTAAAGCGATAGACACATGGTTATGAATCAACGTAAAAGCTCGGCGTTATTGCGGTGAAGCATCACCAAACACTCGAGTGAAACATCCTCACGATGCTGTTTTTGTTCCATTGTGACTTAATGCGACACCCATCTTGCGCAGAGCTTTCTCGTGTCCAGTATGCGCTTTATGAAATGCTTCCTCGCGCACTTTCAGTCGACAGTTACTCAACACTGTTTTCTGTATTTTTCTTGACAATTTCTGATGTAGCCATCACACTGCGGTGATTCGTATGACGTCAGTTAATCTCTGTCATCCAACATTTGACTGTTGTAAACGAAGAAGCAGACTCTCCCAGACACACAGTAGAATCTATCTCAGCTTTAATATTAGTCGGACTAACATATTTCAAATGGAAGTATTTTATCACATAAAAGTTGTTCATGTTTACAAATTCGCTGAGAACATTCACTATTGATGTCTGCCAAACAAATGCTAAACAACGTAACATCGTCAAACTTGAAGCTTGAGCTTTATAAGGTTGGTACTTCGTACCATAGCCAACAATCACTGTCGATACGTCAGATCGGGTAATTCTGGGACAACAGTGTTACGAATTCAAACGCAAGACGTGCAGTATGCATGTTAAATGAATACGTTTGAGAATAAGAATCAGAGAAATAAATAAAACGCCACTGCAGGGGTGTTTAGCAAACTCGGAACACCGTCCTAGTAAAACGCACATGACGTAAAGTAAGGGAGGAAGTTTGGAGGATTGAAAATACTGGCATATTAGCATTTTCATTAGAGGAGGCCGAGTTTTCGCTAGACAATGTAATTAGTCGCCCAGATCCCATCATGCTCATCGCGTATACATACAAAGTTCATTAAAACTTGCACGTCTAGCGAAATAAAAACAAAAGGCATATGCGCTGCGGGTCGGAAATTGTTCAACTTTTAACATGTTTGTGGGCCCAATGATTGTGTAACAGCACACGTAATTTACAAAAATAGAAAAGGCAAAGCCAAAAAGCTGGCACGCTCTCGTTCGTTCCACTTTACTCTAAATTACAAATTTTCCACAGAGCTTGTTCTTCGGCATACATCTACATACAAGATCAAACAACGAATGCGTTCTTTTGCACACGCGCGCACCCCCTCCCCTCCGCCACCCCCCCGTGCCGCGCCTCTTTTCATCCTTATAAACACGAATTTACAACCACAAAAACTGTGCGACCTGTTTCACATAAAAGGTGCACCATAAATCGCATGATGAACCCTTTATCTTCATTAATAGACCCAAGTACATACATATACACGAGGATTTAAATTATTAAGTGTCTAGCCTCTCCTCGGACTTAAAATCAAAATATTGACATATTATTTATTATAACCAGCACTAGAACAAATATGCTTTAGCTTTCAATCTATGTGAGTATGTATTGATAGTGTGGACAGGGGAAGGGGATGAGACAGTCAGGGGTGTAACGATAATTATAATTTCAAAATATACCAGGTGGCCCACTGCGCCGAAAGTAGATACCCGTTCGTGCGCCAGAGAGGGCAGTGGCGTTTCTACCTTTCAGCAGACGTGCAGTGAGAGGCAGTTGGACTAGCGTGGTTTTCTTTCTAGCTTTCCTAGCATTATTCATAAGCCCTCAGCAGTGTCAACATTCCTGATCTTCCGTTTCCGTATTTGCAGAAATTTATTCTAACAGACACGCTGGAATGGAATAACTTAATATCATTTTATGATTAAACGACTAGTTTTAGCAAATGGAAAATGCACAAATAATTCATCTTTTAAAGTTCTATCTCTTAAAGTTAAGTACACAAGCAAATAGTAACAGAGTGGTGACAAATTTAGTTTTGCTTTCTATACTACGTAAGTGGAGCAAGTATCGTACTCCATCCAAAGATTCAATATTGAGATTTTAACGGAAATGTATCGTGAGGCCTCTTCAATAAAAAATCTCATGTGTTGCACTCACATGACTTTCTCTACTCCTGTACTAACCATTCTTACAAACTCTTATTCCTATATCTTCTTCATGTTAGTTGAGATAAACATTTGTACAACTTATCTTATTGCTTATTTCCTTGTAGGTACAAGGGGAATATTGGAATACAGTAGACTTTGTGCGATAGTCAAATGCTTTAAAGCTTAGAGATTCTGTTGTCTTTGCACACTTAACATATAAAAAATTAACAACGATGATCCATTTCACGAAAGTTCCAAGTTTTCCGAAACTCACACACATAATAAGGAATACCTCCGAAATGGTTCACCCTACAAGAAAATTTATTGAGACATAAATTGTGTATTTTAGCAAAATCTATATTTTTGTATAGTATGATTTGGTTTTTCTCTAACGGTTTACCAGTTATGCAAAAGTCGTCCAGAGTAAATACTACAGGGGCTATAGCCAGAAAATTCAAGATATACATTTCATTTGTCATTAAAATATCTCAAACATATGACATTTTAATAAAAATCGTTAGAGCCATTTTCAAGAAAATCAAAATTTTAGAAAAATGTTCTATGTAAAGGGTAGTTTAGGCTGGGGCTATTTTCTTCAAAATCTTCGTGTCGCATCCTTGAAAGACATTAAACTTAAATACCAACTTTGGTTTTTAACCGACTTTTCGTTTTTGAGTTATGCTGTCCACAGACTGACAGACAGACACGGACCTTTTTCTAAAAATGCTTTTTTTGAATTCAGGGGGTCTCAGAACATATATTTCCGGTGAAATCACGACATCGAACTTTTGGGTGGAATACAATACTTCCCCTACCTACCAGTAGAGAAAGTAAAAAGGCAATAGTAGAAACATTTTCGTGTGTGTGTGTGTTTGTGTGTGTGTGTTTGTGTGTGTGTGTGTGTGTGTGTGTGTGTGTGTGTGTGTGTGTGTGTGTGTGTGGACAGCATAAGTGGAAAACGAAAAGTAGGTTGAAAACCAAAGTTGGTATTTAAGTTTAATATGCAGGACGAAGATTTTGAAGAAAATTATTTGTGTTAGTTTTGTAGTATACGTTTTACGTTTTTAAATCTTAGCCTTGCAAAGAGAAGGGAATTTTAGCTCCTTAAAAGATTAGCTATTGCCCAAAGCCTACTGCATTCTCATACTCCCCTTGCACCTACAGGGAAATAAGCAATAAGATAATTTGTACAAATGTTTATCTCAACTAACACGAAGAAGATATCGGAATAAGAGTTTGTAAGAATGGTTAGTACAAGAGTAGAGAAAGTCATGTGAGTGTAACACATCAGATGTTTTATTGATATATCTTATCATGCACTACATATGGAAATGATAGAGGAAGCTATGTTTGAGTTTAGCGTTAGGAAGTGGCCGTCACACCGACACAACCAATGCCTTGTATATTACAGTAGTGCCACTCTTGCATCAGAGGATTGAATTAAAAAGCAGTGGACGTTATAGAATTTGTATCAGAGAGTTTGGGAATTTATTGCAGGGCGCAGTAAATCGCCTTGTGACGAAAATGACAGGGGAATATTCCGATTGGGTTTAAAACAATTTCTGCTCGACTTGGTGTCAATACGCATTGACACATTTAAAACACGAGGAACACTTGTTTGTAATCCTGGCCCTGAGGTAGTAGCTACAAAACGAAAACCTCTTTCCAAATCCGGATTTGTGCTGCACAGGGAGCTTAGCGACGCCCCGCCGCGCCCCCCCCCCCCCCCTCCCCCTGTGAGTATCAGCCGAACCGACCTCACGAGATCTAGGTATTTCCACTTGTCCTGCTTTCCTTATTACTCACAATATCTCCACTTGGCTTACAAATCCACAGTTCGATTCCCTGCCCACTTTCTGTAATTTCTTTTAAATTCTATATTTTAGTTTACCTTTTTTTATTAAAGGCGTGCAGTTGATAACGAATGATCCAAAAGACTATGAACCGATATAACATTCTGGGCTTGTTAAAACCTTAGATTTTCTGGATATCCTTTTGCTCCCTGTTTTACTTTTAATATTCAGGGAGGTTTTTGGAGGACAACTTAGATGTTCGAAGTTTGTCGAGGATGTAAAAACATAAATCTGGCCTATTTTTGTTGTCATTATTTTGGATTGCCTCACCATAATTCTCCTAGGAAGCTTGATTCTGAGATTCAACAATCTCTATTATCATGTGAAACTACAATGGGAATTTAAATTAACTTTAATAAATATGATGTAAATCATTACTTAGATTTGACACAGACCTATAAATATTTTAAAAGTATTGAATTAATTGCACGTTGTTATTTTGCTCCACGCGAGCCGTGTCCGTCTGTCTAGCTCTGTGGTCAAACAAAATAACTCAGAAACGGACACGCTGGAGATAGTTAATCTAGTAAACTCCGTCACCGATAGATGGAACCCTGTACGTATCTAGAACATAAAAACCTTATGTACGACGTATGTAATAATACAGCTGAAGTTATTAAAGGACAAATGTTTGTTATATGTTTCGTTTCTGTTGCTGGATTGTATGTTTGATTTAAGATAATCACAGAACCGTTCCACACTATGTCAACATGACTCTAAAGGACTGTAGTGCCGACCGACGCCAACGGCAGCACAACAAGGCTCGGGGCCGGGTTAAATGCTCAAGGTCAGGCTGACTCACGTTACTGTCGGTGAACACGTGACAATGAGTGTGACAAGTCAAAGGAGTTTTCGTGATTATTCGAGAAGTGTTCGGCGGCCGGCATATTTGCAGAATTTCGAGGAAGGCTAGTATTACGTCATCCTCGCTATATAAGCAGGCGAGGCACAGAATATGTGCAATTAGTTTTCAGGTTTAGGGTTTCTGTCAGCTCCGTGTATAGGGTCGCATCCAAAGGAACAACCCGAACCAGTTAATGAGTGTCGAGTGATTGTATCGTCGAAGTCCGGCCTTTGAGAGACAGAAGGTGAAGAAAGACAGTGAAAGGAGTGAGTCAAGATTATGAGAAGTAAACAGCTGTGAGTTGTAATATCATGAAAGACTGTAGACTGTGTTAACATCAGTAAAAGAGAACTTCGTATTTGTGTAATTAGTGTATGAGAGACACAGAAAGTGAAGAAAGACAGTGAACGGAGTGAGTCAAGGTTATGAGAAGTAAACAGTTGTGAGTTGTAATATCATGAAAGACTGTAGACTGTGTTAACATCAGTAAAAGAGAACTGTGTATTTGTGTAATTAGTGTATGAGAGACAGAGAAAGTGAAGAAAGACAGTGAAAGGAGTGAGTCAAGGTTATGAGAAGTAAACAGCTGTGAGTTGTAATATCATGAAAGACTGTAGACTGTGTTAACATCAGTAAAAGAGAACTTCGTATTTGTGTAATTAGTGTATGAGAGACACAGAAAGTGAAGAAAGACAGCGAACGGAGTGAGTCAAGGTTATGAGAAGTAAACAGTTGTGAGTTGTAATATCATGAAAGACTGTAGACTGTGTTAACATCAGTAAAAGAGAACTGTGTATCTTTGCAACAATTGCAAGAAGATAAAAAGAGACGAAAAGCAACTGAGGGACTTTGTGGATTTTATCACTCTGGTGTCAGAAGTGGGATTTGTGGAACTGTGGTTTTGTCACAGTACACACGGGTACTCAATACACAGTGATACTAACATTAGTAAGAAAATTACAGTACATCTTTTTAGCAAGCGTGCGTTTGTTTCATCGACGTTTTCTACAAATATTTATGTCTATTAACATGAAATAGATGCAAGAATGCTCGTTTTTGGGCATATTTTGTATAAGAGTGAGCAGTGATAGTAATGTGAGTGCACATCTATAATTCTGATTGATTATTATTATTATTATTTGAATGGGGTTGAACTACAAATTTGTATTGTTGCGTGTGTAGTGCATTGTTCAGCGACTGTTGGTAGAAGGGTCGCGCGAGGAAATTGGTAATGGACACGTGTTAGAAAACGGTTGGTTTGCATGTCACACTCGATTTGTTGCTCTCCTTCGTTTCCCGAGGTGCACAAGAACACTTAGTCGATGTAAATTTGGGATTAAATTCTGTAGGTAGGCCAGCGCCCTTTTTGTGAGATTAGAAACAAACCTCCCTCTTTTTGTTTCCGACAGGATTCCGTTATATGTACTAGAAACACTCATAAATAACATGAACAAGCTTCATCTGCAAGAGATAGAATAATATTGTTCTTTCTCTGCCGTTTAAGGTCAAAGTACCTGGGCGACCGAGCTTTGCTCGGCGTTTTTCGCCTCTGTTTTTGAGAAATCTTTTAATCTTTTTTGTGGGAGAAGATAGATAAACCTGAAAGGAAAAAACGTTAACTAAATAATTAACTTTGTCGCAATTGTTAAGAGTCAAAAAGTACTTGTAGAGAATACACTGAATGTAATACGCAGCATTTTTATTTCAAACATGCACAAAATTGTATGACTTATTTGCAGAAGAGTGAGTAGAAAGACATATGAATGTGTTACCTAAAAGTGAGTAGAGAAATCACTGTGAATGTAATATGCAGTATTTCTATTTCAAACATACAGAAAATTGTATGACTTATTTCTAGAAGTGAGTAGACAAAGAGTTATGAATGGATTACCCAAAAGTAGGCAGAGAAAGCATTGTGAATGTAATAGCATTTCTATTTCAAACATACAGAACATGGTATGACTTATTTTAATAAGTTGGGATAAAAATAATTTTTGGGGTAAACAATGTCTTTTATGGACAATTGTTTATAGAAGAGTGAGTAGAGAAAGAGATGTGAATGTGTTACCCGAAAGTACTTAAGTAGAGAAACCACTGTGAATATAATATGCAGCATCTCTATTTCAAACATACAGAAAATTGTATGACTTATTTGTAGAAGGGTGAGTAGAGAAAGAGATGTGAATGTGTTACCTAAAAGTGAGTAGAGAAAACACTGTGAATATAATATGCATGCATAAAAAAATTTAACCAAATCTTAGGAGTCATTTCTGAAATACTGGGAATATATATACAAGAATTGATCTGTAGGAGCGGGAATAAAAAATGTTATTTTTTATGCAAAATCGCGTTTTTTCGGGAATCACACCTACATAGATGAACTTAAAAAGCAAACCCCTATGTGAATACAAAATTTCGAACTCTGTTTTCGGCACTTATACCGTGTGGACATGTTCAGTCTTGTAATCTTTCGCCAAGGACCGTAGTTTGAACTCAGTCATTGAACATGAGTAATAATTTAAAGTGCAGATAATTGTCAATGGCAAATATTGTGCGCACATTTGTGTAAAACTCTAACACGCAAACCGCAACTACGATCGCAACTTTGCGCTAATTCCCTTGTAACTGTGTGGGTTAGATATATAAAATACTTATCTGTTTAGATAGATGTTCAAGCTACCCCTAGCCCTGAGAACAACAATAATTTATATACCTCTTAAAGAGAAAGTATTTTATGACTTGACTTTCTAACCGATACCTAGAAAAGTGAAAGTCGAATATTGATGAATTAATAAAAGCACAGTTTTTGTATCAATTTGTAGGGGGATTGACACCCAAGCTTTTTTATAAAATTGCTTCTTTTCAATAATCAAATCTCAGAACATGTGTTTCCGATGAAGTATCGGTGTCGATTTTTTGATTGCAAACTTCCAACACATAAAAACAGTCCCCCGAATGTGAACACTCATTTCTCTTTAAAACCTAGTAAATATTAGGTCAAGTTTTGACACAACTCGAAATTGAAGCTAGAAGCATATTTGTAAAACACGAAATAGAAAAATACTGGTTAGGTTAGTAACGATGGCATCGGATGAAAATGATTTGTACAAATGAACCACTGAAACACATGTACATCGTAATAACGTTTGTAGGGGCCCGCCCGGCTTCTACTATACGTCGAAACTATATCTCTGTTAAAATTGTGTTTTGTATACGCAATTAATGGTTTTTGTGTGTGTTGCCCGTTGCTGTGATTTGGCGTTGATGTATCACCACGTATCTCGTATGTTCATGGGAATATTGCCTCAAATTGGTTTATCGCTGTTTCAATAGGAACAGCATGAAATGGGAACACCAAGTTTATTCTTGTTTTTGTATTGCATTCTGGTGTAAATATCCACAACAGGCTTTGTTGTACTTCCCTCACAGATTCACCCTCACTTCAACTTTGTTCAACGTTATTACTTCAAGCCAAGATTACCCGTACTGAAACCATGTTATACAAGTAAACCAGCTCTCCACTGCAATCAATGGGAATAATTAGAGATAGATACCGAAAATGAGAGGCAAAGTTTGTCAAAACGATAAACACAATATCATAAAAATATTTATTGGAACCTCTTTACGTATTGCGTTCCACTCAAAAATTTGATATGCATATTACACTGAAAATTACAATCCGAATGCATGTTTGTGCATCTGCCCCACTGCACCTTAACTTTTAAATGAAATTTATTTCAAAAATTATCTCGAAAATGCTTCTGACTGATTAAAATATCGTAACACAAGACTATTGGACAAGTACAACCTAAGTTCTAAATGTTGTAGTCATAAATCATCAAACCACGGACAAGGTTGGGTATTTCACCTAGTAACAAAGAAACACAAGACTATTGGACAAGTACAACCTAAGTCTAAATGTTGTAGTCATAAATCATCAAACCACGGACAACGTCGGGTATTTCACCTAATAACAAAGAAACACAAGACTATTGGACAAGTACAACCTAAGTCTAAATGCTGTAGTGATAAATCATCAAACCACGGACAACGTCGCGTATTTCACCTAGTAACAAAGAAACACAAGGCTATTGGACAAGTACAACATTAGTCTAAATGCTGTAGTGATAAATCATCAAACCACGGACAAGGTCGGGTATTTTACCTAATAACAAAGAAACACAAGACTATTGGACAAGTACAACCTAAGTCTAAATGCTGTAGTGATAAATCATCAAACCACGGACAACGTCGGGTATTTCACCTAGTAACAAAGAAACACAAGACTATTGGACAAGTACAACCTAAGTCTAAATGCTGTAGTGATAAATCATCAAACCACGGACAACGTCGGGTATTTCACCTAGTAACAAAGAAACACAAGACTATTGGACAAGTACAACCTAAGTCTAAATGTTGTAGTGATAAATCATCAATCCACGGAGAGCGCCGCGTATTTCACCTAGTAACAAAGAAACACAAGACTATTGGACAAGTACAATCTAAGTGTAAATGTTGTAGTGATAAATCATCAAACCACAGACAAGGTTGGGTATTTCACCTAGTAACAAAGAAACACAAAACTATTGGACAAGTACAACCTAAGTCTAAATGTTGTAGTGATAAATCATCAAACCACGGACAAGGTTGGGTATTTCACCTAGTAACAAAGAAACACAAGACTATTGGACAAGTACAACCTAAGTCTAAATTTTGTGGTGATAAATCATCAAACCACGGACAAGGTCGGGTATTTCACCTAGTAACAAAGAAACACAAGACTATTGGACAAGTACAACCTAAGTCTAAATGCTGTAGTGATAAATCATCAAACCACGGACAAGGTTGGGTATTTCACCTAGTAACAAAGAAACACAAGACTATTGGACAAGTACAACCTAAGTCTAAATGTTGTAGTGATAAATCATCAAACCACGGACAACGTCGGGTATTTCACCTAGTAACAAAGAAACACAAGACTATTGGACAAGTACAACCTAAGTCTAAATGTTGTAGTCATAAATCATCAAACCACGGACAACGTCGGGTATTTCACCTAGTAACAAAGAAACACAAGACTATTGGACAAGTACAACCTAAGTCTAAATGTTGTAGTGATAAATCACCAAACCACGGACAACGTCGGGTATTTCACCTAGTAACAAAGAAACACAAGACTATTGGACAAGTACAACCTAAGTCTAAATGTTGTAGTGATAAATCATCAAACCACGGACAAGGTTGGGTATTTCACCTAGTAACAAAGAAACACAAGACTATTGGACAAGTACAACCTAAGTCTAAATGTTGTAGTGATAAATCCTCAAACCACGGACAACGTCGGGTATTTCACCTAGTAACAAAGAAACACAAGACTATTGGACAAGTACAACCTAAGTCTAAATGTTGTAGTGATAAATCATCAAACCACGGACAACGTCGGGTATTTCACCTAGTAACAAAGAAACACAACAATTGAAATGGTGGGGACATGCATTTAGAATGGCAGAGGATAGTAAAGTTAAACAGATGCTAGAAGTAAGGGTACAAGGAAGGAGAGGAGTAGGAAGACCCCGGATAATGTTTGAGGACAGAATGGAAAAGATTGGAAGAAAAAGGAACAACACAATGGAAGAAATGAAGAGAATGATGAGGGATAGGAATGACTGGAGAAGATGGATTTACGGAGCCACCCCTACGCTGTAAAGGTAGAAGGGAAAGAGGAAGAAGAAGAACAAAGAAACACAAGACTATTGGACAAGTACAACTTAAGTCTAAATGTTGTAGTGATAAATCATCAAACCACGGACAACGTCGGGTATTTCACCTAGTAACAAAGAAACACAAGACTATTGGACAAGTACAACCTAAGTCTAAATGTTGTAGTGATAAATCATCAAACCACGGACAACGTCGGGTATTTCACCTAGTAACAAAGTTACACAAGACTATTGGACAAGTACAACCTAAGTCTAAATGTTGTAGTGATAAATCATCAAACCACGGACAACGTCGGGTATTTCACCTAGTAACAAAGTTACACAAGACTATTGGACAAGTACAACCTAAGTCTAAATGTTGTAGTGATAAATCATCAAACCACGGACAACGTCGGGTATTTCACCTAGTAACAAAGAAACACAAGACTATTGGACAAGTACAACCTAAGTCTAAATGTTGTAGTGATAAATCATCAAACCACGGACAACGTCGGGTATTTCACCTAGTAACAAAGTTACACAAGACTATTGGACAAGTACAACCTAAGTCTAAATGTTGTAGTCATAAATCATCAAACCACGGACAACGTCGGGTATTTCACCTAGTAACAAAGAAACACAAGACTATTGGACAAGTACAACCTAAGTCTAAATGTTGTAGTGATAAATCATCAAACCACGGACAACGTCGGGTATTTCACCTAGTGCTTAATAAATTAAATTACACAGAACAGATTTTCATGCTTTATGAACTCAATTTTATAAATGCAATATCTAACACTTAATTAAATTAAAACGATGGTTATTGCAATATTCTCTCCGCTTTATTTAATTCCGATAATATAGTTACTCCAAGAGATACTTTTTCCTTTTTAACCTCCAACAAATGTTCTGTTTGTGTTACTTTATACAAAAAGTTTTCCGATCATTCTTTACACTCTTGTCAGATGCACCACACTTTTAATAAGTGTTTAATTGAAGCATTTGGCACAAAAACCATTTTCAATTAACTCGCATATATCATAACGAATAGAAGGTGGCGCCAGTACCTTTTTTAACATCATTCCAAGCACTGAAATTAGTTCTAGAATATCAATATACCATCACATAAAGGAACAAGTATTAATTTTGTATCACAGTTGAGTATGTGACATATGAGGTAGAGAGGTGAGTAAATTGTTTGTTTAAACAAAGACTTTTGGTTTTAAGCAGGCGTCCGTAACACAGTGCTCACTCGGGCGGAATTAGAAGCCCTCAAACCCTGACCGTCTGGCTGCGGACAAGAAATGCAGGTGCCACAGCGACACTTTCACTGTCAATTATATAATAATTATAGTATTATTTTATACACTTTAATACTGATAAGTAATAGCATACAAAATAAAATCTTATTGGCAGGAAGAGATAAATGTAAATTGATTTTTTTTATGGGGGGTGAACTACGTCACTTTTCTATGTACCATGGTTCTGTAGCTGGCATATTGGAGGCATTTTATTAAAGAGGTAGGGTTTTGTGGTCTTTCAAGGATGCGACACGACGATTTTGAAGAAAATAGCTCCACCCTTTACATGGAAGATTTTTCGAAAATCTTGAAAATGTCTAACGATTGTGATTAAAACGTCATTAGTTTGAGATATTTGTATGACAAATGAAATGTATATCTTGAATTTTCTGGCTATAGCCCCTGTAGTCGTATTTATTCTGGACGACTTTTGCATAACTGGTAAACCGTTAGAGATAGACCAAATCATACTATACAAAAAATGTAGATCTTGCTAAAATACACAATTTATGTCTCAATAAATTTTCTTGTAGGGTGAACCATTTCGGAGATATTGCTTGTTATGTGCGTGAGTGTAAGAGAGAACAGACGTCAGTTTCAAACTCGCCGCCCGCCCGCCAGTCAGTCAGTCAGTCAGTCAGTCAGTCAGTCAGTCAGTCAGTCAGTCACCGACAGAGTGTGTGTGTGTGGCAGGTGGTTCTGCCACGTCCGTCCATCCGACAGATGGCGAAAGACTTGTAAACACACTTGCGTCTCAGCGTTTTCGCCGTTAATTAAGAGAGTGTCGGCAGGACGGTATATTTGCACGAGTGTCGAGTCTGAGAAACGTGGGAGAGTATCGGCCAGGGTCGTGTCAACGCCGGGGGAGGCGCAGGAGGGCGTTAAAAGCGCGTAGAGTGAGTAGCTGCGGGAAGTGAAGATGGTGGTTGGTGAATAAGGCAGGTGCTAGTTGCCGCAACTTCCCCGTGGAGCGCTTCTATGCCCAATGCCGTAGGTGCATGGGCTTTCACCACTCCAGCCAAGCATGCGAACGAAAGCTCGCATATATCAAAGCTCGCATGCTTACGCTGTGCTGGGGAGCACCTCGTCGCAAATTGCGACAAAGAGGAAAAGGAGTGTGCCAATTGCCACAAACCCCACGTAACTGTTTACAAGGGATGTGAAGTGCGGCAAAAAATCATAGACAGCCGCCGCCGCGGTCCCAAAAATGTGCCACCAGTCCGTGCAGGGGTGAGCTTTGCCGCCGCCCTTAAAGAGGCTGAGCAAATTGTGCAGCATGTGGAACATGCACAAACCACACCCGCACAGGCACAAACTGTGCAAACTACACTAGATACTAGTGTAAAGGAGAGTGTAGCTCCACCTCCCCGCCCCTCCCGCGAAAAGCGAGAGAGGAAGCAAAGAAAGGCTGAAAGACAACAGTCAGCTCTACTTGAGCAAATGACTGAGTCTGACGCAGCCACCGCCACTGCCGAGGAACCTACCCCGGCCCCAACCCAGCGAGCTCAACCGGCACGCACCACTCCGGTGGCCCCATTGACCTCACTCGGAGGTGTTATATCCTCGGCAGACCTAGAGGAATTCAGGACCCTGTCCAACTGGTTCGGGGACATGATTAAACGGACACTCCCCATTTTGAGGAGGTGTATGCAGACCATAACGGACGCCAATGTTGACGTCCTAAAAAAACACCAAATCCTGCTGCAAACACTAGAGCAGCTGTTCCCTAGATCCTCCCAGTAATGGCCTACCGCGTCGTGCGTAGACCATTACGCGCCGCTTTCTGGAATGCCAACGGCGTCAGGGAACAACGTCCAGGCATTCTAGAATTTGTACAGTCCTACGGGATCGACATCCTCATGGTGACCGAAACACACCTGCATGCTGGTATACACTTCTCGCTGCCAAGTTACGTCGCCCATCGGTCTGATCGGGTCGGCCGACAGGGCGGAGGTACAGCAATCTTCATCAAAAGCATCATCACCCATACACCCTGCCCTCTTCCTGCCCTTCAACATGTGGAAGCTACTGCCATCAGGCTTGCCATTGGTGGTGTGGACACTTTGTTGATTGCGGCTTATGACCCTCCAGATCATCGCTTCTATGAAGCAGATTACACCACACTCCTCAACCTACACCCAGTAGTCTGCATCGCTGGAGATCTCAACGCGAAGCATGGGCTCTGGCACAGTCGCATTAGCAACCAGAGGGGGCGAGGGCTCTACCGCCTCATCAGCGGAGACCCAAACCTCGTCGCGCACGGGCCGAGAGGTCCAAGATCATGCCATTACACTTTGACCTCTCGGCAGTAAATGAGCTGGATTCTGACCACGACCCTGTCGTGGTAGATTCCACAGTAGCCATGCCAGCTCTGTTAAACTCAGACTGGACACATGAGACCAACTGGGATGCAGCAGTCCTAGAACTTAACCGTTCCGTCGACCCTCGACCTCGCATCGATGATATCGAGGCGTTGGAAGAGGCAGCGTCGGACTTTTCCCACCAGATCCTAAATGCGGTACGCGCACACACCCACCGCATTCCCACCAACACCCCAGACCCTAGAACCATACCAATAGAACTCCGACAGTTGATAAAAGCCAAGGCAACTGTTCGGAAGCTATGGCAGCGTTTCCGCCATCCCAGGATAGGAGCAGTCTACCAGAGATTCAAATCCCTGGTAAGGTGACTGCTCCGTGCGCATAGAACATCAGCCTGGGAAAATACAATGCAAACTGTAAACCTACAGGAAAAGAAACCCTGGCGGATTATAAAGGCCTTGAGGAAGGACAAGGCCCTATACCAGCATCCTCTGCACGGCACTCGTGGGAGACTCGCTTTTGAGCCCGACGAGAAGGCCACTGTATTCGCGGACCACCTTGAGGTACAGTTTGAACCCCGGGAGGACCCGCAAGACGAAGACTTTACCGAACTCGTGGATGCCACCGTGGATTACCTCTATGAGGAACCACGGCGGCTACATGAGAGGATCCATCTCCCTATAATCACCCCGAAAGCGGTGATTTCGGAAATCCTAAGTCTGAACCCAAACAAATCCCCTGGACATGACGGCGTCACGACGCTCATGCTTCAGCACCTACCCAAAAAGGCTGTGGTTCGTTTGACTCGGATCTTCGTTACTTTCCGGTTTTCTGGAAGGAAGCGAGGGTGGTATGTTTATTGAAGCCGACCAAAAACCCAGTCTTTCCTAACAACTACCGTTCCATCAGCATTCTCCCAATCGTCTCAAAAGTTTTTGAGCGGTTGCTCCACACCCGCCTATTACCTCTGTTTGAGGAGAGGCAACTCCTACCGGATCACCAGTTTGGTTTTCGTCGGGGTCATTCCACGTCCATGCAGTTGCTGCGTGTGGCCGAGATGGAATCTCTGGGTTTCCAGGGAAACATCAAGACCGTAGCGGTGCTGCTGAATGTGGAAAAGGCTTTCGCCACAACTTGGCACCAGGGCCTTCTGTACAAACTTAAGCAGGCAAATATCCCTCCACCATATCGCACTATCCTTAGCAGTTTCCTTCAGGACCGCACTTTCAGAGTGAAAGTGGAAGGAAAACTGTCTACCAAAAGACAAATAGCGGCCGGAGTCCCAGAGGGCAGTGTACTCTCCCCGCTACTCTTCGCAGCTTACATGTCCGATTTCCCCACGGAACAACATACTGCGACATGCCAGTATGCGGACGACGTCCTCATCATGGCACAGAATAAAAATGTGAGATATTGCCTCCCTCCCCTTCAACGACAACTCGACGCCGTCGACCGTTGGAGTGAAAAGTGGAGAATGGCTATTAGTCCGGGGAAAAGCTCCGCTCTCCTCCTTGGTAAGGTTCGCAATTGGCGACCGGATCGGTCACTTCGGCTCAGGCGGAGAAATATCCCATGGGTAACCTCTGCCAAATACTTAGGCGTTGTCCTCGATCGCGGGCTAACATACGCCCCACACGTCCGCGCAAAGGCCAAAGTTGGTCACGCTGCGCTCAGACAGCTCTACCCTATCCTCAAATCTACTATGCCAAACCACCTTAAATTAAGGATTTACCGGGCCATCATTCCGCCCATGATCCTTTATGGCTGCGAAGCCTGGGGATCAGCTGCACCTTCACACATCATCAAACTTCAGTCGGTGCAGAACAGGGCACTAAGAATGATCTTCAATACCGGACGTAGATTCCCGTCTCACATCCTACATACCCAAACAGGACTTCCCTACATCGAGGACTTGGTAAAGGAGCGATCCCGAACCATGTACTCGAAAATCAACTCCCACACCAATCAGCTGGTACGGGTATTAGGTCAATATGACCACTTAGCACCTAGAAGGAAGAAAAGCTACCGCTTACCCAAGGACGTCCTTGGATAAGGGTAACGCCACTCCCATCCTCCAACACATCATTACCCATCACCTATTCCTGCCCCCTTTCTGTATCCTGAATTAGGTATACAGAAAGAAACCTTTGCCCAGAACAAACACGCACGACAATACACGGACAACCTCCCATATCGCACAGATAAAGCCGCAGAAGCGGCTAGGTGCTGTGCGAAAAGACACACCATACAGGAGAACCTGTACGACCTGATTATGGTTCTGGTTCTGGTTCTGATTCTGGCAACTTCCCCACATTCACATACCTTCGCCGAAGGATTGAGTGGGTAGATTCCCTTACCTACCTAGGAGTAAAGCTCGACAAGGGCCTAACTTTTCGGGGACACATCAACGACCTATCAGCGCGGACCAGCGGGGCAATTGCCTCACTGTACCCCATGCTGCGGTCGGGGATGCCAATCCCCTTAAAGCTACGTCTCTTTCGGACTCTCATTATCCCTATCCTCCTGTATGCCTGCGAAATCTGGGGCATGGCTGCAGACACCCACCTCCTGCGTCTGCAACGTATACAGAATAGAGGTCTTCGTGTAATCTATTCTGTATACCGTAGATTCCCTACGAGACTACTGCACGAAGCCTCGTCCCTCCCGTACGTGGAGGACGAAATTAGGCGCCGGGCAACCAAATTCTACGACCAGTTTCCACAACATCGGAGCGCCCTGGTTAGGTCTCTTGGGGACTATATCCCCAGAGAACGCACACTTGTGCGACACCGTGTTTCCCGGCATGGCTTGCGGGCACCCCCGGTAACACAGGAGCTACCCCATCAACAGCGTAAGCTGAGCTCCTTACAGTCCTTCCAAGAGTAGTTTGGAAGTCCAAAACATTTCGCCAAATATCCATATTTGGACCACCCATCAGCAGTGCCCAACGGCAGTTGCATGCTGAATTTAACACCCGTAGAGGAGCATAAAATGTTACCTCCCAACAATCCTCAATCGTCATTCTTCACCAGCCATCCTATAACATCCTAATCCTGTCATGTAGTGGTTAAGCCCTAAAAGGGCAGGTACAAGAATGACACACCTCGGGCTGTTCTCAGCCTGCCATCTGGTAGTCTAGTCTAGGTCGCGATTTAGCGATCCCGCGATTGGCGATCTTCATCCTTTGACATCTGTCATGGTACCCAAAAAACGGGTACCATGTGTCACGGTACCCAAAAAACGGGTACCATGTGTCACGGTACCCAAAAAATGGGTACCATATGTCACGGTACCCAAAAAACGGGTACCAGGGGTCACGGCACCCAAAAAACGGGTACCATGTGTCATGGTACCCAAAAAGCGGGTACCATCTGTCATGGTACCCGCTTTTTGGGTACCATGTGTCACGGCACCCAAAAAAATGGTACCATGTGTCACGGTACCCGTTATAGTTATAGTTCCTCTACATAGTAGAATACTTTGATAGGATCAATTAAATATAGAAGCAGGATTGTTAGGAACTGTCGATTCCGTCTGCGACTGTAGAATCAATAACCCCCCCCCCCCCAGCGAGCGAGCCCAGTGTGGTATTATGAACAGGTAATTACACGTACGTACGTCTGTCTGACAGGACACACCAAGTTCACTTTTACTCTCGTCAGTAAATCTTGTGACTGCTCGCCCCCTTCACTATAATAGCAGTTCACAAAGTCACGGCGGCCGGTCGGTCGGGTTGGTTGGTATAACTGTGGCACGAAGTAACGGATTGATTTATTTCACGTAAACATTGCCAGAGAAGCGGACAATATTCTCACTTTTCAACCAAAAACACTAGAATTAGGAAACAGTAATATTTCGGCATCCAGTAAATTGTGTTGTTTATTTACTAACAGTGTGTAGTTATATCGTAAGTCAAAGTGGAATGTTTCGCCCATTCGCTCGATATCGCGAGCATTAACATGCGCGCGCACACATAACTTCAAACTCAACACAGATGTTTCAAATAAAGACATGATTCATAAACACGAAGGTACAGTCCGGTTGATAATGTTATCACTAGGGCCCGGATTTATAGGTTTTTAAAATCAACCTTTGTTATTTTTGTATGTTAAAAAAGTTTTTTTAGTTTTTTATCCTCCTGAAATAGTTTTACACTATCATTATTACCATTATTATTATTTATTATTATATTATATTATTATATTGTTATTATATAATTATTATTATTAATAATTAATTTTATGATGCTGTTTATTGTAACCCCAAGCCTCTTTAGTACAACACTATATACATTATTTATGAATGTTATAGAAATATATAGCATGGAATACTAATTAAAACATTTTCAACATTTCATACCAACTGAAAATAAAAATAACTAAGAAAACAGTTTCAGTTAACGCTTGATGTATACTTTTGTCACTTCTAATAAATCTGGAAACAAAATAAAAATTCACAAAGCACACAACAAAATTTTCACTTGCTGCTACATTGCACAACTAAATACATTTCCAAGTTTTGTAGGGTAAACCTTTCCTGTTATCCGTTAAAACATTCTTGTAGTACGAAAATGTACGCTCCACCAGCTGGATGCCATTGGAGCAAACTTCATTGAAGCCTATGGCACCTTGTCAGTAATTTGTTCTCCTTGGAGAACTGTAGATACATTGTTCATTGTTGAAAAACCAGGATTTCGCTGTAGAATTTTGGTGGCTTTCGATGCACACCATGTACCCACAGGCCCTGGCATTTCCTTGCTGAAAATGGAGTCGGCAACTTCAATTGCATCCTTTAATGACACTGATGCAGATTCCAAGCGCTCAATAGCTCCAGGAAGATCAGCAAAGTTTGCCTTAGTGAAGAGCTGTTTTAGCCTTCAGCCTTGTCCCCCACGAGTGATGATGGGTTCGGGTGGAAGAAGAGTTGCAGGTAACATATCCTTGAAAGCGACAATGCGGCTGCCTGTGAGAGGACTCTTAAGTGTCTCCGTTGTGCGGGCGAGCACCTGGTAAAGGCTTGCCCGGTACCAAAGGAAGAAAGAAGGTGCGCCAACTGCAATGGATCCCACATAGGGATCTATCGCGGGTGCCCTAGGAGACTTGCGATAATGCAAGGCAAACAGGGCAAGGCTGACACTGAAGTCAGAACAGGGGTCTCTTTCGCCACGGCCCTGGCGAGACACGAAGGTGCTCTCGCACAGGCCGAGGCCGCGGAAGTAACCCCTAGCGACCAGGTTGCCAAGTCGATGACAACGCCAGTCCCGGAAAGTGTCCCACCCCAGGTTGTGAGCACAAAACCTGCTCCAACACCCAGCACTGCTCCTAAAGAAAAACGTCCTCCCAAGAAGGGGAAGAAGAAAGCCTCTGTGGTGAAAAACACAGAAAAACCTACTGTGGCGAAGGATTCCAACAAAACTGTTGGAAAACTCTCCCCACCACCAGTACCCACAGCTCAAGCTGCGTCATCCAATCAACAAGCGGCAGAGACAGCCAATGCTAGCCCGTCCCAGCGGACTGGCTCAACCAACCACGAGGCAGCAGTGCCTCTACAAAACATCCCAGAACCAACCTTAGGGGACACATTCGCTTCCGAGGAGATGGCTGAATTCATCGAGTTGGCAACCTGGTTCGCCGACTTAGTTCAGCGTCCCCTCCCAATCCTACGACGCTGCAGGGAAACCATCATCAACCCCGGGATTTCCGCTGTGCAGAAGCATCTCACGGTGCTTCAAACGGCTAAGGACCTCTATTCTAACTCCATAAGTTCGTAATGGCGCATAGAACTGTGCGTTCATTTCGAGCTGCGTTCTGGAACGCAAATGGAGTTAGAGACCAGAGACCTGGCCTGCTGGAGTTCGTGGACAGCCATGGGATTGATATCCTGATGGTCTGTGAAACGCACTTGCACGCTGGTGTACAGTTTAACCTGCCAAGTTACGCCGCTCATCGGTCTGATCGGGTCGGCCGACAGGGCGGTGGTACTGCCATTTTCATAAAGAACCATCTCACCCACACTCCTGTTACCATTCCTCCGCTACAACACCTGGAAGCAACCGCCATAAGGCTATCCTTGGGCGGGAACGATCTGGTGCTTGTGGCGGTATACGACCCGCCGGATGGTCACTTCTATGAAGCGGACATCACGGCACTCCTGAACCTACACCACAGGGTTTGCATTGCAGGCGACTTCAACGCAAAACACCCAAGCTGGCACAGCCGCACCCAGAACGTTAAGGGCCGGGGATTGTACCGTCTCATTAGCGGGAACCCCGCCCTTCACGCGCACGGGCCGAGAGGTCCAACCTACTACCCGGCACGCGGCGCCGCGGATATCATCGATTTCATGGTCACCAAAAACATACCATTTCACTTGGACCTCTCTGTGATTAACGATCTGGACTCCGACCACAACCCTGTTGTGGTGGATGCAGACGTTAATCTTACTGCCCTGGGAGTGCCGGACTGGGTGGATGAAGTCGACTGGGATGCAGCCGTCCTAGCCCTTCAAAACTCTGTGGAAGCAAATCCTCGAATAGACTCGATAGAGGCTCTCGAGGAGGCAGCCACGGGGTTTTCTACCTCTGTCCTAAACGCGGTGCGTGCTCACACGCATCGCATTCCTACCGAAGTACCAAACCCGACATCTATCCCTGTCGCACTAAAACGCCTCATTCAAGCAAAGAATGCTGTCAGACGGCTATGGCAGAGATTCCGACATCCTAGGATAGGAGTAATACACCAGAGGTTCAAATCCCTGGTGAGACGACTCCTAAGAAAACACAGGCAAGCAGCTTGGGACGAAACAATGCGTCGCGTAAACCTCCAAGAGAGGAAACCGTGGCGCATCGTCCGAGCCTTGAGGAAAGACAAATCTGCACACCAGCATCCAGTGCACAGCCCTCGGGGAAGACTTGTCTTTGAACCGAGGGAAAAAGCAGAGGCACTAGCAGACTATCTGGAGACTCAGTTCCAGCCTAGGGTAGATCCTCAGAACGATGACCATACTGACCTCGTGGAACAAGCGGTAGAAGACTTCCTAGAAGTCCGACCCGCGGGCCACGAGGAGTTCCACATCCCGGTAGTTACCCCTCGCGAGGTAACTAACACCATCCGGCACCTAAAACCTAGTAAAGCCCCTGGGCAGGACCGTGTAACAGCGGAAATGCTCCAGCACCTACCCCATAGAGCCGTGATGCACTTGACCCGCATTTACAACGCATGCCTCAGCATGTGCCACTTTCCAGCTGTCTGGAAACAGGCGCGTGTGGTATGCGTTTTGAAGCAGGGAAAGAATCCGGTTTTTCCATCCAGTTACCGTTCCATCAGCCTCCTACCAGTTGTCTCGAAAGTGTTCGAGAAACTGTTCCTGTCCCGCCTCGGACCTCTTTTGGAGGAAAAAGGTCTCCTACCGGAACACCAGTTTGGTTTTCGTTCTGGTCATTCCACGACTGAACAACTACTGCGTGTAGCCGAGAAAGCTTCCCTGGCTTACCAGGAGAGAGCTAAAACGGTGGCAGTGTTGCTCGACGTGGAAAAGGCATTTTCTACCACTTGGCATGAGGGGCTTGTCTACAAGCTCATACAGCAGGAAATCCCCCCTCCATACATTTACTTGGTGGCTAGTTTCCTACAGGAACGTAGCTTCCGGGTGAAGGTGGAGGGATCATTCTCCAGAGAGAGGCCCATTGGCGCAGGAGTCCCCGAGGGCAGTGTACTGTCACCGGCACTCTTCGCAGCTTACATGGCCGATCTCCCGACGCACCCCAACACACACATCTGTCAGTATGCGGACGATCTCATGATCTTCGCTACTAACAAGAACCCGCGCTACAGTTACCGACAAGTACAAGCCCACCTCTGTGCCATCAATAGATGGTGCGAGAACTGGCGTATGTCTATTAACCCGGAGAAAAGCTCTGCGATTCTCCTGGCTAATACGATAGCCAACCGGCTCCCGCTGGACCTCGTGCTTCGGCGCCGTCGGATCCCCTGGGTCACTACGGCGAAGTATCTCGGGGTCACGCTGGACCGGCGGCTGACGTATAGACATCACGTCAGGGGCAAAGTACTTCAAGGCCACGCTGTCCTGCGGCAGTTGTACCCCATCCTCAGTTCCCAAACCATGCCCCTACGCCTGAAGCTTCGGCTGTATCGAGCGATCGTCCCGCCTCTGGTCCTGTACGGATGCGAGATCTGGGGAGTGGTGGCAAGATCCACCTTCATCAGACTCCAGACGTTGCAGAACCGGGCATTAAGGATGATATATGATACAGGCCGAAGATTTCCTGCCCATATCCTACACGAACATTCCGGCATCCCGTACATTGTCGACGTGATCAAAACTCGCGCTCGAACAATGTACAATAAACTCCAGAACCACCCCAACCCTCTGGTGAATACCCTGGGCCAATACGACCAGAGACAGCCGCGCCGACTACCATCCAAAAGATTGCCGAAGGACATCTTAAGTCCGGCGATCTAATCCAAGATGGGAAAGGCGAAAATGCAATCTGTACTCAAAACAGAGCGAATCACCAGTTCAGTCACCTCTCAGCGAGTGACTGACGGCCAGAACCCTGGTAGGAATTAGCGCGTAAAATTCGCGCACAGCTCACTTGCGAACCAATCCCTACCTACAATTACTATAAAAACCCCTGTCCCAACAAATTTCCCAGTGAAAACATCCCTGTAGTGACACCGTCAAAACCATCGCGCAGGTAAAGCCGTATGACGGCTAGGTACTGCGGTAAAGACACTCGACCGGAGGAACATTCACCTCACCTCCGTTCGACTCGAACTGGCGTCTGGCGTCTGGCGGCTAGGAGCTTTTAAAAACACTTTCTTTACAGAAGAAAATGCTGTTCACTCCTGGGACACTATTCCTAACCTCCTCCGCCAATCGGTGTAAGCCAATGGGCTATACGTGTGACATGCAGCATGTCAGGATAAAAACTCTTCAATACCTCACCAGCTTTGAGCATGCACGCCGCGCTGTCACTCACAAAAAGTAGAAACTTATCCAGTTTTTCTGCTGGCCACAGAATGCGAAGCTAAACTCGGACAGCGCAAGCTATGGTGCCATGGTTTGCTTGCACAGTGTAAAATGAGGTTCACCAGGTTCTGTGGACTCTAATTTAACTACCAGAACGTTTGCGATAGATCTACTGCAACTATCTGTAGTCTCGTCTACCTCTCACCAATATCGCCTTTGATAGTTTTTTGTGTACTGTTTTTGCAAATCATTTTTTTTTCTTATATGTCCTCGAGAAATTTCTGAATGCAGGATTTTATAGTACATTCCATGGTATGTTAGCTGAAACCAGGGCTTCACATAAACTTATATTAAAATTATCGTCCACTGAAAAGCCAGGAAAACTAGAAATTAGAGGTTCTTTTATAGCAATGTTGCAGATCCTTTATGCTACTCAAAATGTGATTTTAGGTCAGAGGGCACCTGTAAAATACGTAAATAGACATAGTTTTACGCTATATGCGCTAGAACAGGTATGTTTAATCCTTACCTGCTTTTGGCAGATTTGTCAAAATATTACTTTGCGATATGTGGAGAAGTTCGGATCGTTACCTATCCACTGACGAATCAGCCAACTTCGAGATGAGCTGACTTTATGCATGACACTGGCTTAATCTAACGAAAATTAACTTCTAACGATGTAGTAATTGTATGCATTAACAATACGCAGTAGTCGACGGAACACAACGGATCCTGTTTTTAAACTGATTGACTTGAGTTTATGGCGGGTTCTCCTAACGACCCCTTTCCCTTCGACAACAATCCCCACATTCCTTGCTTGCAACAATACGGAGCTTGCTCCAACACAGCTAAATGCAAGTCAGTTGACACTTCTATTGTTGTCACTACTCCTCTTAAGCTTACATAAGTGAAAAGAAGTAGCAAAGGTGTAACAAAGTCAATTCATAATTTCATAAATATTTGGTTTTACCATTTTTAAAATAGCTTTTTTTTTTTTCGTTTATACCTGATTTTTTTCCATTTTAAAATAAATAGGAGATTTAGCCTCTTTCAGGTTTTAAAGTCTCTTTTAGCCATTTTTAGGTTTTATAAGATTTGAGCATTTGGCTTCGGTGATCCTGAAACAGATAATTAAATTAAACCACTGCAGTTAACTATCAAGGAATAAAATAGTTAAAAAACTAAGAATCCGGGCCCTAGTTACCACAGTCCAAGTGACTGAACTGAACGACAGGATCTAAGCAAAGGTTTCTTCACTTTTTACTTTCTCTACTAGTAAGTGTTGTATTCCACCCAAAAATTTGGTGCAGAGATTTCACCGAAAAAATATGTTCTGATACCCCTGAATCCAAAAATGCATTATTAGAAAAAGGTCCGTGTGTGTGTGTGTGTGTGTGTGTGTGTGTGTGTGTGTGTGTGTGTGTGTGTGTGTGTGTGTGTGTGTGTGTGTGTGTGTGTGTGTGTGTGTGTGTGTGTGTGTGTGTGTGTGTGTGTGTGTGTGTGTGTGTGTGTGTGTGTGTGTGTGTGTGTGTGTGTGTGTGTGTGTGTGTGTGTGTGTGTGTGTGTGTGTGTGTGTGTGTGTGTGTGTGTGTGTGTGTGTGTGTGTGTGTGTGTGTGTGTGTGTGTGTGTGTGTGTGTGTGTGTGTGTGTGTGTGTGTGTGTGTGTGTGTGTGTGTGTGTGTGTGTGTGTGTGTGTGTGTGTGTGTGTGTGTGTGTGTGTGTGTGTGTGTGTGTGTGTGTGTGTGTGTGTGTGTGTGTGTGTGTGTGTGTGTGTGTGTGTGTGTGTGTGTGTGTGTGTGTGTGTGTGTGTGTGTGTGTGTGTGTGTGTGTGTGTGTGTGTGTGTGTGTGTGTGTGTGTGTGTGTGTGTGTGTGTGTGTGTGTGTGTGTGTGTGTGTGTGTGTGTGTGTGTGTGTGTGTGTGTGTGTGTGTGTGTGTGTGTGTGTGTGTGTGTGTGTGTAGACAGCATAACTCAAAACCGAAAAGTCGGTTTAAAACCAAAGTTGGTATTTAAGTTTAATGTCTTTCAAGGATGTGACACGAAGATTTTGAAGAAAATAGCCCCACCCTAAACTACCCTTTATATGGAACATTTTTCGAAAATTTTGATTTTCTTGAAAATGTCTCTAAAGATTTTCGTTAAAATGTGATATGTTTAAGATATTTGTATGACAAATGAAATGCATATCTTGAATTTTCTGGCTATAGCCCCTATAGTCGTATTTACTCTGGACGACTTTTGCATAACTGGTAAACCGTTAGAGATAGACCAAATCATACTATACAAAAAATGTAGATTTTGCTAAAATACACAATTTATGTCTTTATAAATTTTCTTGTAGGGTGAACTATTTCGGAGATATTCCTTGTTATGTGTGTGAGTTTCGGAAAACTTAGAACTTTCGTGAAATGGGTCAGCGTTGTTCATTTTCTATGTTAAGTGGGCAAAGGCAACAGAATCCCAAAGCTTTAAAACATTTGACTATCGCACAAAGCCTACTGTATTCTAATATTCCCCTTGTACCTACAAGGAAATAAGCAATAAGATAATTTGTACAAATGTTTATCTCAACTAACACGAAGAAGATATAGGAATAAGAGTTTGTAAGAATGGTTAGTACAAGAGTAGAGAAAGTCATATGAGAGCAACATATCGTTTTGTGACTGGGATAGCTGGAAAAGTGGTTATTGACCTAAAGAGGTGTATTTAGCGGTAAAAGTGAACAAGGTTTGAAAACAATTGCTGCCTGGAGGTCTGGTGGTGTTCAGTGCCAGGTCGGACGAGGCGCTCAAAACAAAATTACAGTAATAAAAAGTGATCCACAAATAACGAGGAGAGATGCATAACTCTGAGGTGAAATGATGACCACTAAACGGAAATTTCAATGCTAGCAATTTTGTGTAATTTCGTTAATCCTCGGTCAAACCTGCTCGGTGCTTAGGTTCCGAAATAGGGAACGCAGCTCGAGGCGGCGGGATGTAAGGAATTGACGCTCTCTCTGTCTGTCTGTCTGTCTGTCTCTCTCACTCACTCTCACTGTCTCTCTCTATACACGACTGGCTGACTCTCCTTGTAGGTACGAGAGCACCTTTATCAAATACCTACTAACAGATTCCCATTAGACGTATACTCGAGCGTGCCTAAATGTAGTAATTACGTATATGTTTGGTAGTTGCAACTTCAGTGCACCTCATTAAGGTGCAGGGTTCTACCAATCAGCAGAAAGCGCAATTATGGATTATTCTCGCACGTTCAATTGAATAACAACTAACGCGAGTTTGGGAAAACTTGATACAAGTAAAAGGGAGAATGCCGGAAATATCTACAAATGCACGCGATATGACCAACCCGAAAATCAAGAAAAATGCATGAAAAATCTGATGTGTTGCACTCACATGACTTTCTCTACTCTTGTACTAACCATTCTTACAAACTCTTATTCCTATATCTTCTTCGTGTTAGTTGAGATAAACATTTGTACAAATTATCTTATTGCTTATTTCCTTGTAGGTACAAGGGGAATATTAGACTACAGTAGGCTTTGTGCGATAGTTAAATCTTTTTGACTTTTGAGATTCCGTTCTCTTTGCACGCTTAACATACAAAAAATGAACAACGATGTTGCATTTCGCTAAAGTTCTAAGTTTTCCAAAACTCACACACATGACAAGGAATATCTCCGAAATGGTTCACCCTACAAGAAAATTTATTCAGACATAAATTGTGTATTTTAGCAAGATCTATATTTTCTGTATAGTATGATTTGGTCTATCTCTAACGGTTTACCAGTTATGCAAAAGTCGTCCAGAGTAAATACGACTACAGGGGCTATAGCCAGAAAATTCAAGATATAAATTTCATTTGTCATAAAAATATCTCAAACATATGACATTGTAATGAAAATCGTTAGAGGCCTTTTCAAGAAAATCAAAATTTTCGAAAAATGTTCCATGTAAAGGGTAGTTTAGGGTGGGGCTATTTTCTTCAAAATCTTCGTGTCGCATCCTTGAATGATATTAAACTTAAATACCAAATTTGGTCTTTGACCGACTTTTCATTTTTGAGTTATGCGGTCCACAGACTGACAGACTGACAGACTGACAGACTGACAGACTGACAGACTGACAGACTGACAGACTGACAGACTGACAGACTGACAGACTGACAGACTGACAGACTGACAGACACACAGACACACACACGGACCTTTTTTCTAAAAATGCTTTTTCTGCATTTAGGGGGTCTCAAAAAATCTCTACATGGAATTTTTGGGTGGAATACAATACTTCCTCTACTTACCAGTAGAGAAAGTAAACATCGTATGTACAATTGATGGATTGGAGATAGTGAACCATTTGTGTTAGTTTTGCAATACTTAGGGGGGGGGGGGCGCTGGATACATAACTTGGTGGGCATGTAGTTTTGTCTTGGGCAGCATTGTTGGCACCATTCTGGTGCAGTAATTGCGGACGTGGGAGCTGACATCTGTGTTCAACCTAACGAACCGCTTTAATTCGCGGATTAGCCGTGTCAGAATAATCATACAGGACTGCCACGCCACTCCACGTGAAATAAATTACAAACACGGAAATGCGCTGTAAACAGACATTGTTGCAGAGATAAGGGATGGCCGCTGCCCGCCCTCGTGGAAAAAAAAAAAAAAAACACGGTTTACATGGCCTCCCAAAACCTGAAATTATTGGCGTAACTAATGTGCAGTTTTTAGGCCGCTACTTCGATGCTTAAAAAATATGTAACTGCAAAATTTACAAGGGGATTTTTGCTGTAGTTGTATTATCTGGATCTACGAGTACGTGAGTTTAGTCCTTATGTGTGTAAACTGTCTTCACTTTAATTTAAAAATACTGTTAAAAAGCTCTTATATCCTAATAGGCTTAAACTGCGAAAAGTTTCAATGAGGGTGATAAAAAAAAAACAACGATAATTTCGTCGTGATATGAACTCATTTCCAATGTCTTTTGGGCATTTGTGTTCTTAAGATGATAAAAAGTACTTCGTTGTGAGGATATTTAACTGCGTTACTTTAATATGTACGTAAGTGGTGTTTAACTGGCTGGCTGGCTGGCTGGTCGAGCTGAAATAGCAGGAAATATTGCTGCCATCTTCACAAAGGGGGCAGTACGGGAATATTTTATTACATCTTTACTCCTCCCCTCCCATTGGTCCGTCCTTCCCACCACAAGATATTGCAGACTAAGGCACATTGCCCCTCAATACCAACCCTTAAAACGAAAACGAGGACGATAAGAAAAGAATAAGGGAAAAAAGTTTGGAAAAACTCGTGCTGGTTCTGCTGCTAGGGGAGTGAGTGAGTGAGTGAGTGAGTGAGTGAGTGAGTGAGTGAGTGAGTGAGTGAGTGAGTGAGTGAGTGAGTGAGTACAGATACCATACATAAAACTTGGTGACTTGCTATTTTACAACTTAATAAGGGAATGGAAAAGATTGTGTTTGACACTTCATATATTACTTGATTTGCTTTATTATCCCTTATGTGGGGGGCGAGGAATATTCCTTTATTTCCACCGACGTTTAAACTTCACGATGAAATGTCCTTTATCAATTTTTTCCAGTAAAATAAACAAATTTCAGATTTCAGATTTGTTTATTAACCAATTGTGTCTGGTGCTGGTACAACGGGCCCAGCTTACAGACTAACATTATCATTTTTATATACAATTGTTTGGTTTGCATGCTATATACAGTGGTTTTCCTAGGAAACCCATACAGTGGCCGTCTTTGGGCCACCGAGAACAGTTCCCTCTTGTAATGTCTTGGGTTTTTAGTTTATAGTGTTTTTGATATTGTTTTTTGTTTATATACATATTTACACTTTGTTTCTTTATTTACACGCATTCACTCCCGCTTTCACTCTGACATATCGTGAGATATGCCCTCACACACACACACGCACATTAAAAACACTATTTACACACGCTATACAAATTATTTACAGACACATACACGCACGCATTCACCCACACACACACACTCGTACACACATACACACACATCTTCACTGGGCACACCAGAAATATGCGTCCCAGCGCACTACACTATTTACAGTTTTGACACTATATACACTGTCCCGCGGTGGCAGCTCCTGAATATTTTCCGAGGCGAGGGCCTCTGCCGGAACATGTATGTGGCCTAGGGACGAGGTTGCGTGGACGCGCATTAGTCGGCGAGCCAAGCCGCTTCTAGAACATTTTGATCCTAGTATGCTTGCGGTGCTTCGGCTCGCCTTTGCCAATGTTGGCGATGACGTCGTTTTCGTGGTTTCTAATGCGCGTCCATGCAGCCGTTGCTCGTTTTTCAATTGCCTCCGGGATGAACGGGATCCTGGTTTCAAGGTGTAGTGTTTGGGTGGTGGTGAGGAGTGGAGCAGACAGGATTTTTCTGAGGGAGAGGTTTTGGAGGGTTTGGAGTTGTTTCAGGGCGGTTTTGGAGGCATTAGCCCAGGCCACACATGCATACAGGATTTGTTTATTACTTTATTCAGGAATCTAAAAACGAAATCACAAGAGATTTGTCCTTATAAACTATAGTTTAGCATGCTGCTGCCATCTCTGGTTAAATTATGAAATTTTGTATATATCTGTACGCGAACCGTTGTATAAAAATACTTGTGCTTTTGCAGCGAAATGTGGATATCAAAAGTAAACACTATCGAAATGTATATATCGCGCGTTAAAATAAAGAAATGCGTAATTTACAAAACCTATCGTGATGTTTGTTAGTAACATTTTAGAATAGGAACTATTTTATTGCGATAACAATGATTTTGGTCGGGGGAGGTTAGGGGGGAGGGGCGGTAGCTGTGAGTAAGCAGGAGCTGGGTTGCCAGGCTACCACACAAACGCATCCCTACGTCCCAAGTTTTCTTTATCGCCATAATTCCAAATAACCCTGGTCACACTGCTGCTGCCTTAATCCAATCCAGAGATTGTTGTTTATTCCACAGAGCGTAGGCATTACTCTTGATATTGCTAATACTGTAGGCAGGCAGGCAGGCATACTCCCTCCCCCCCCCCCCCCCCCACCTCACCGCCATATTCTCCTGCACTCTCAACTGTCTTTTATTCTTAGACAACATTTAGAAATCCAGAATGCTAAAATGAGGCAGTTACGCGAGTTTTCTACGTACGTTTATCTAAATAACTCATTGAAAATGTAATATTTCCTTTCTCTATTTTAAGAAAAAAGTCCTTGTGCGCGTGTGTGTGCGCGCGCATGTCAGTCTGTGGACAGCATGACTGTAAAACTAAAAGTTGATTAAGCACCGAAATTGGTATTAATGTTTAATGTCTTTCAGGGATGCGACACGAAGATTTTGAAGAAAATAGCCCCACCCTAATAGCCCCTTTACATGAAAAAATTTTTGAAAGTATTGATTTTTTTGAAAATGGCTAAAAATTTTTGATTAAGTTGGCCACATATTTAAGATGTTTGTATGACAAATGAAATTCATATTTTGAATTTTCTGGCTATAACCCATACAATCCTGTTTCTCTGGATGACTTTTGAATAACTCATAAACCGTAAGAGATACACAAAATCTTACTGTACAAAAAATGCAGATCTTGCTAAAACACACAAATATTTTTTTTTTTTTTAAAGAGTGAACCATTTCGGAGAAATTCCTTGTTATTTGTGTGACTTGGAGAACTTTTAATTCTGTCAAATGGAACATCGCTAAAGTGTGCAAAGAGAACGGAATCTCAAAGCTTTAAAACTACAAGGAAATAAGCAATAAGATAATTTGTACAAATGTCTATAAGGCATTATGAACGTGCTCGCCGTTATTCCTCGATTGCGCAAGGAGGTGCAGTTTAGTGTTTCAACTATTCGCTGGACGCCTCTCGACCTTCAGCTGTTTCTAATTCGCAGCTTAGTCGTGACGGTGCATTTTGTGTGAGTGTATTATCGGGAGCAATGCTTTGTAACTTTTCAAAAGTCGTAAAATCGTTGTGAGATATTTAAAGTAATCATGAAGACACTAATGGACCTCCTTGTCGTTGCTAAGCAACCGTCACTTACCAAAGGTAAGTTAACTTCACACATTAAATATTCCGTATATGAATTTGTGCTGATTCATGTATGTATATGGCGCGTGTGACGTCACTCTTAATGGGCTGCACTAAAATTTGTGTAGAATGTTTACAAGACGTTTGTTGAGGCATTTATAACATTAAAAAGTAATAAATATTTATCTTATTGCTTCTTTCCTTGTAGCTACAAGGGGAATATGGCGATAAAGTAGACTTTCAGTGATAGTTATACTAACTTTGGTGTTTAATGGAGCTTTGGTTTTTTATATACACAGAAAGCCCTTCCCCTGCATACCTCACGTAGTAGAGAAAGTGAACATTGTAGCTACCCAATTATTGAACAGGGAATTTTTAATTTCAGTATGTAGTAAATGCAGAAGACGTTACAGTTTATATACTTGATTCCATGTGAAAGTTATGCTGAGCTTTCTCATTAACGCCACAGTTTTGCAATTTTATACCAGTTTCAGTGTCAAAGTCAACACAGAGTGGATGGGAAAACCATGTGAAGGTGGCATTGCTTTTGGGGGTTAGATTGGCACGTCTCCTTGACGTACTTTGACCTTGAACGCCGATAATTCCTCGATTGAGCAAGGAGACGCGGTTTCGTGTTTCAACTATTGCTGAACGCCTTTCCACCTTCAACTGTTTCAAATTCGATACTTGTTCGCGACGTGTCCATTTTGTCTGTGTAATCATTATCGGGAGCAATAGCTGATAAATTTTCAAGTGAAACAGAAGTTGTAATATCGTTGTGTGATATTTAAAGTAATCAGGTTACAGTGTAGAAGAAATGTATAGATCAGGTTCTGCTTGTAAAGAAACCGACACTTCTAAAAGGTGAGTGGAAATACTTGATTATTTTGTAAGTGTTAGTGCTTTATATGTCCGCCGTGTTACTCATTTGTCCTGAGTACACAATATGGCCATTACCTGTTTAGGCAACGTAAAAATGTATTATACACCGACAAATTATGAGACTAGCATAATATGTGTATACAAATATATTTGTTCTAAACCTTCGGTAGACTTTTACAGTCAGAACGTATCATCGTTCCTTTATCTACATAAATGTTACCACATAACCTGGTACAGAATAAAATGATAGGTATACCTTATCAGCAACTTTAAAACTATTGAAATTGTTAGCTTTACCTTTAACATTACTATGAAGAACATTCTGTTTCGTAAATGTTTACAAAATTGGCCGCTCGAGAAAATGGATGCAGTGTTTTATTTCGATTTTAGCAAATAAATGTTTATAATCGAGTATCATATATGCTAGAAAGCTTGGTTAATGTATTTACGTTGAAATTGTTGCATAAACACTGCCCAAGTTGTAAATATTTCGATAAGAGAGGACCCTGTTACTCCACTCACACTAAACCTAACCTAACCTAACACAGGCAAAACGAAAACGTAGTAGTTCATTATACTTGTCAACTATGTATTTAAATGCATGTAATATTACGCTTTGTAATGGGGCATTCTGTTAATAAAGGGCTGTTATTAACTGTTAAAAAAAAAACACAGAGACACACACACATTCACACACACGCGCGCTCGCACACAGAGCATTTCCTTAAAATGCCTTCTCTTTCTTTTGAATTTAGAGGTTGTGAAAATATATATCTCTGGCAAAATCCTAATATCGAATTTTTCGGCCGAAAATGAATACTTCGCTTACTTCCTGTATCTGTACCAAATTAAAGGAGGGAATCCAATATTTCAATACGCAGTAAAACAGTCAATCTTTAAGTTCATATATTTTGGTGTTTTTAAAATACCTTTGTTTTTTTAAAAGTGAATATCATTTTTATCAAATTTCCATCTCAAAGCAAGGAATACACAGCGTTTCCAGGCTTTTGCTAGAGAAAATCCCCTATAGGCCTTCAAAATCAAAATAATTCCCTTTACGTTCATAAAACCTAACCTAAAAACACATGTAATAATGCTCAACACTTTTGAAATATACAAAGTAAATGTAGAAATATTTAGCTATTTACTCTAGAAATGTGGTACGTACCTCTTTATGCGTCTATCGTGACGTCAGCAACTCGGAATTCTTCCTTGTAATACAAATTCAGCATTTCTTCACTAACAGGATACCCAGAACACGCCTTCTGTCCATTTTCACACGCAAATGTTAAGATAACCTCTTTCCGCTTTTGGTTTTAATATCAGATACCATTGAGAAAATTTTGTTAAATTTCCAAACTAATATTCGGAATTAAAATTTTGGCAGTCCTTAATTTGTTTCCAAAATTCTAGAATTGGCAAATTTAAATAAATATTTTTCTCTTCAGTAGAGAAGAAATAGTCAAAAGAGACAATCCATTTTCAAAAAGATCTAAGGCAATTTTCGTTTTAAATCTTTCAGTTGGTACTTCTAAAATTTTACTTGAAGAATCCCTCATTCTCTTTCGAGTTGAAAAATACCATTGTAGAAGGGAAAAATCCCTCAACCTGGTAACACTGGGAATAATTAGCATTTTTCAACTATATTTAAATCATTTGTCGACATAGTGTGTCAAAGCCAGCATAGAGTGGGTAGAAAAATCATGTGAGCGCAGAACAGGGGTTTGATTGCAACGTTTCCTTGAGACAGACACGTATTTTGACCTTGCACATCTGCGCAGTTTCGTGTTTCAACTATTTGCTGGATGCCCCGCCACCTTCTACTGTTTCTGGTTGGTCGCTTAGCCACCACACGTCTCAGTGTAATTATCTGGAGCAATATTTTATGAATTTTCAAGTGAAGCAGACAGAAGCTATGATATCGTTTAAGGCATAGAGGAAACTTACGGACCAATTTCTTGTTGCTAAGCAACCATTACTTCTAAAAGGTGCGTTGGAATCTTGTCCCAGTTTGGGTTAATGCATTCATTGCAGTATTTGAAGTCACTCTTACTACATTATCTCAAAATCGATGTAAGGTGATTGGAATCGCATGTTCAGGCATTTCAAACAGTAAAACCATTGGAAGTATAATTCTTGCAAAATATTTATCTATGTTTTAACGTGTAGATATTTACTATTACATGGTAATATTTTGTCTATTTCTTACGCTTTACTAGTTGTACCAAACCACAATGAAAAGGATTTTACAGGCTATATCTACCTATAAAATTCAAGACACTGTACACGTATGAGCAAAGGGTAGTAGTTAATACACTAAACCCCTAGCGCAACAGTCCATGAAGGGCCAAGGCTTGCCACCAAGGTGCTACGTCTCCCAACACTTCCCACTACAGGCGTCACTGGTGGGGTGCAGTACTCGAGGGTGAGACGTGGTCAGCGCCCCGAGTCCTTCCGGCCTTCTCGACCTGGGATCGCTACGGTGCGCCAGTCCCTTGGCCTGGGTTTTACTCTGCGGTCCATTCTACCCAGTTTCCGCAGACAGGGTGCTGCGGTTCGTCGCTGAAATTGGATTCGCTAAACAAGTGTAACTTATGTTTTTAGTATTAGGCTTTTAATTTCAGGATTTAGAAATCTACAATTAGATTTTTCTTGTTTTATTGTTCAGTTTTTACACCTTGACTATTTTAACGTTCACTTTTTAACGTTTTAACTGCTTTAAGATTAACGGTTTAGTGTTTTAACTGTTTTAGCGGTTTTTTTTTTGTGTCTTAGCTTAATTTTTAACCAGAAGTCTGTGACTGTTTTAACCTACAACTTTGACTTGGGGCCCAAAGGACCCAGCTGTCGACGGGCCCTTTAAATAGGATATCTAACCAGAAAATGTTAAATTATATAAAAAAACGGACGTCTTGCGCCCACGTGACTCTTTCTACAGTTGTACTAATCGTTCGGACAAACTCTTATTCCTCTATGTTCCTGTTGGGATAAAAATTTGTGGAGGTTATCTTACATAGGAGGTTTTGAAACGTAGCTAGCGATGTGCACGATTGTGGCTGGAAGCGATAAGCTCGTGGCCTACTTACCAGGCGACCGACCGACCGTCCTATGCCATCCATCAACTGCCCTGCTTTGCCTCAAAGGAGCACTCGGACCGTTGACGGAAGAATTTATTAGGCTCCTCGAGGTTGGGCTGGAAGTTCTGAAGGAAATGTTTTCCTCGCCGCAGACCAACTTTGTACTGACTTAAAACATCAGTTGATGTAGCTACTTCTGTCAACTAAACATTCACGTAACGTTCTCGTATGTTGTACTCGTATGACTATTATTACAAACTGATATTGCTGAAGTTGACCGGATTGAAGAGAACTCGTTAGGATATACGTGTTGTATACTTGGAAGAAATACCAGGTTTGCTGTTTAACTGAATTTCAGTTCTTGAATTATCCTGCTCACATAGATACAGATAAACGCACTGCACACACTCACACACACACACACACACACACACACACACACCACACGCATGCACACACTCACACACACACACACACACACACACACACACCACACGCATGCACACACCACACACACACATCCACACACCATACACACTCACAAACAGGCATGCATACACCACACACACATGCATACACCACACACACTCACAAACACGCTTGCACACACACACACGCACACGCATGCGCACACACCACACACACACGCATGCACACACACCACACACATACACACGCATGCACACACACACGCACCACACACACACTCACAAACACGCTTGCACACACACACACGCACACGCATGCGCACACACCACACACACACACCACACACACACACACTCACAAACACGCTTGCACACACACACACACGCACACGCATGCGCACACACCACACACACACTCACAAACACGCTTGCACACACACACACGCACACGCATGCGCACACACCACACACACACACGCATGCACACACACCACACACATACACACGCATGCACACACACCACACACACGCATGCACACACACCACACACACTCACAAACACGCTTGCACACACACACACACACGCATGCGCACACACCATACACACGCATGCACACACACCACACACGCATGCACACACACCACACACACGCATGCGCACACACCACACACACACGCATGCACACACACCACACACATACACACGCATGCACACACACCACACACACGCATGCACACACACCACACACACACTCACAAACACGCTTGCACACACACACACACACACGCATGCGCACACACCATACACACGCATGCACACACACCACACACACGCATGCGCACACACCATACACACCACACACACCATACACCCCACACACCATACACACCCCACACACACCATACACACACCACACACACCATACACACACCACACACACGCATGCACACACACCACACACACGCATGCGCACACACCATACACACCACACACACCATACACACACCACACACACACCATACACACCCCACACACACCATACACACACCACACACACGCATGCACACACACCACACACACGCATGCACACACACCACACACACATGCACACACACGCATACACACACACACCACACACTAACGGAATCGCACACACACGTGCAAACACACATGATACAAAAACGTGTTCCGAAACACATTTCCAGGGAAATACCGACATCAAATTTTTTATGGACTTCGATAACTTTATTTACTATTCATAGTAGAGAAAGTAATAAGAACCTTATCAGTTAATGATCCTGATATAACTATCTAAGCTAAAACAAAGATTTTGAATGTGGGTTACTTTGAACACTGAAGATATCTGTGCATACTAACGAACGCAAGGGTCAAAGGGGCGTGTAATTGTGATATGTCACATTAAATTGATCGAACGACAAAGAAAGGGTTAAAACGCGAGCCCCTGATTACCTCTACACCCTCGAGGGGTCTCTCAGGCAGTTCGAATATCGACGACTGTCAGCGTCTGATCGATCGATGGCTCTTTTGTCTAATCAGAGTTAATATATAATAACACGCTGGCGACATATATATGTGAGTAAAGACTTTGAACATAACAGTCAGTCTCAGTTGAGATTAAAACTTTGACCTCTCATGTGACCTTTATAAACGTATCTTCTTGACTGCAAGTGTAGTTGAACCCAGTCAAACTGAAGGCGCACTTCTGCTTATGTTAAACCACGGTATAACTGAAGTGCGAGAAAAGACAATTGTTCTTCTTACATTATCTAGTACGTATAGTTAGTATTGTGTTCGATGTCGAGATTTCACCGGAAATTTGTTTTGAGGACTCCTGAATCCAAGAAAAAAGTATTTTTACAAAAAGATGCGTGTGTGTGTGTCTGTGTGTGTGTGTGTGCGTGTGTGTCTGTCTGTCTGTAGACAGCGTAACTCAGAAACGAAAAGTCGGTTAGAAACCAAAGTAGGTATTTAAGTTTAATGTCTTTCAAGGATGCGACACGAATATTTTGAAGAAAATAGCCCCACACTAAGCTGCCCTTTACATGGAAAAGTTTTCGAAATTTTGATTTTTTTGAAAATGACCCCATCGATTTTGATTAAGATGGCATATGTTTGAGATATTTTGAATTTTCTGGCTATATCCTATGTATTTCTGTTAACTCTGAATGACATTTGAATAACTTGTAAACCGTAAAAGACAAAATCTTACTCTACACGAAATATAGATCTTGCTAAAACACACAATTTATGTCTGAATAAATTTTTTGTAGAGTAAATCATTTCGGAGATATTTCTTATTTGTGTTCGTTTCGGGGAACTTAAAACTTTCGTGAAATGGAACATCGTTGTTCCTTCTTTTATATGTTAAATATGCAAAAAGACCGGGATCTCAAAGCTTTAAAAGATTTGACTATCGCTCAACGCCTACTGTATTCTAATATTCCTCTTGTACCTACAAGGAAATAAGCAATAAGATAATTTCTGTAAGTCTGTATCTTAACTAACACGAAGAAGATATAGGAATAAGAGTTTGTAAGAATGGTTAGTACAAGAGTAGAGAAAGTCATGTGAGTGCAAGACATCAGATTTTTTTTAAAGTATCTGTATTTTATTCAGGCTTCTAGGAGCATGTATTTCGGTTGAAATTGCGATATCGAACTTTTGGTTTACCTACTATATACAGCAGCAGGGAAAGTAAGAAAGAAAGGGATTTTCTCTATAAAGCTTGGTTCCCATCTCGAAGTGTTTATTATATACCTATAGGCAATTGTTAAGTCTATGGAGCAGAAGGGGTTGTTAGGGGGTTGGCGGCGGCGGCGGGGGCGGCAGCTGCTGAGTTACGATGAAGGTTTTATTAAATCAATATTTCACAAGGTTCGAAATTGTGTTTTGCGTTCTAGGGAGTAGGGAATTATGGGACACGAGTGTATTCATGTGTCTTTCGTAACAAAGGTTTCCCTGTCAGCCAAAATAATGTATTGCTCGGCGTGGCGTATTGCCCTAGTGCACGAAACACTTTTATTACTACGTTTTTGTAACAAACAAGAACATGTTTATAATAAACTTGTACCTATAGTGGTGTTGAAATATGTCGGGGTTGAATTATAGGGGATGGAAATTTATCAGTAGCTAGAAGAGATTAGGGCAGGTTTACTTGGGCAATAATACCACAGGGCATTTTACCGACCGTCTCAGCCGACACGTGCATAACAGGGAGAAACACTAGGAGTGAACTTTTAGGTGAAAATAACATTTTCGGTGATTTAATTATATATAAATATTCTTTAGACACCTGTAAATCATTTTGACCAAACACTTTTTCCTAATCTGCGACATATTTGAATAATCCGTGCTCTTCATTTGAACCACACTGCTGTTTTTATTTTCTTTTTTCCTGTTTGCCTTTTGTATGGAATGTATTTCTTACATTTCAGTTTTCCTTTGATTTATAGCTAAATTAGCATACATAATGCCAAACGCTGCGATCGACAGGTATCGGACTTATGACGCAGGAGCGGACAAACGCTGACGGAGCACTATGTGAGGAGCAGTGCAAATACAGCAGCGGCTCGTATTGTCTTGTTTGTTCCTAAGAGCAATTATATATATATATAGTACAGTACCAAGGTGACCGAGCTTCGCTCGGCGATTTTCGCCTCTGTTTTTGTGATGTTTTTTTTTATGTAATACGTTGCATTTATACTTCAATCATAGAAAATTATATGAATTGTATGTTGAAGGGCAAACAGGGGATATATGAATGTGCTACGTAAAAGAAAAGCGAGTAGAAAACCATTTGAAAGTAATATATTGTGTAGTAAAACTGTTATCATAAAAACTTTCTTCAAGGAAAAATACATACGTCCCGAATTTCGCGGTGATATGATATGAATTGTTTAAAGAAAAGTGAGTAGAGAAAGATGTGAATGTGTTACCTAAAAGTAAGTAGAGAAACCACTGTGAATGTAATATGCGCATTTCTATTTGAAACATACAAAAAATTGTATTACATTTGTAGAAGAGTGAGAAGAGAAAGAGATGTGAATGTGTTACCTAAAATTGAGAGGGGAAAAGAGGGTGAATGTAATAAAGTTTCCACTTCAAACATTCAGAACATGGTATGGCTTATTTTAAAAGCGAGGATAAAAACATTTTTTTGTGTAAAATCACGTTTGTTTTATGGAAAATTGTTTATAGAAGAGTGAGTAGAGAAAGAGATGTGAAAGATGTGAATGTGTTACCTAAAAGTGAGAAGAGAAAACAGTATGAATATAATATGTAGCATTTCTGTTCCAAACATACAGAAAATTGTATTACTTAATTTAAAAGTGGGGGATAGAATGTTTTTTGGTGTAAAATCACGTTTTTATGCAAAATTGTTTATAGAAGAGCGAGTAGAGAAAGCGATGTGAATGTGTTACCTAAAAGTGAGTAGAGAAACCACTATGAATGTAACATGCAGTATCTCTATTTCAAACATACAGAAAATTGTATGACTTCTTTTTAGAAGAGTGAGTAGAAAAAGAGATGTGAATGTGTTAGCTAAAAGTCAGTAGAGAAAACACTGTGAAAGTAATATGCATGTATACAAAAATTTAACCAAACCTTTAGAGCCGTTTCTGAAATACCGGGAATATATATACAAGAATTGCTCTGTGGAAGCGGGAATAAAAAATGTTATTTTTTATGTAAAATCGCGTTTTTTCGGGAATCACACCTATATCGATGAACTTAAAAAGCAAAACCCTATCTGAATACAAAATTTGATGGAAATCGTTAGAGCCGTTTTCAAGTTGCTCGGAATAAATAAATAAATAAATAAATAAATAAATAAATAAATAAATAAATAAATAAATAAATAAATAAATAAATAAATAAATAAATAAGTAAATAAGTAAATAAGTAAATAAGTAAATAAGTAAATAAGTAAATAAGTAAATAAGTAAATAAGTAAATAAGTAAATAAGTAAACAAACAAACAAACAAATAAACAAATAAATAAATAAATAAATAAATAAATAAATAAATAAATAAATAAATAAATAAATAAATAAATAAATAAATAAATAAATAAATAATAATTTCAATCAAATAGTTTATTTTCACTTTACTTAAATATCAGAAAATGCCAATAGTATGGTCGAGCACATGTTTTAGCTTTAAAATATTTATAAATTATTTTTAATATTCTACATTTGCCTGAGACAAGAACTACATTGACCAGTGTTGTGAAAGTATTGATTTTATTCTGATGTCGACCTTGAACATTTAATTTCAAAATGGAGTAGTGAGTCCACAAGGTCACCAGTAATACGTTTGGTGAAAGTAATGTTATACATTTTGGTTTTCTCCAATCCATAAACTGCACATAGAATTTTTCGTACATGTTTGTTGATTTGTGTGACCAAGATTTTAGTCACATCGTGTGCTTTTGTAGAAATTTCCGACAGTTCATTCTCATTGTGTCCTACAATTTTTGGTTTGTCTAAGCTCGCGCTAGTTGTTCCTTCTGATTGGGGAAGGCCTGTGGTGGTGAAATGGCTTGTCGGTTAGTTGCTGGTCCACTGATCCCAAGGTCGCGGGTTCAAACCCGCTCCAGATCGATGGTTTTTAAAAGGACAGCTCTGTATCAGTAGATTCAATTTGAGATAGGAGAACTACGCTCTAGGATTACAAATTACAGAACTGTGCCTGAAAATTGTTCAGGGATATGCACGCCACTGCAGCTGTAACGGATAATAAGAGAACAAGCAGGCGGATTCCGTAGCCTGTGTGTTTAGAGTAATGGTTATGCAGCCCGGACACGTATATTACCCACAACCACATATTTTTTATGTTTTTTTTCTTTCCTTCTTCATAAACCTATGCTTAATCTAATTTGATACAGGGGGTTTATGTGGGCTTTGCGGTGTGTGGGTGGATTTTCTCCGGGTTTTCCAGTTTTCCCCGCCATTCATTTTCCCAAATATTTCATCACTACCCTTCATTTTATTTTATCTCCTTCACTCTCCATGGTCTACGTGTAATATACTTGACCCTAGTTCACGAGGTCCCGGTGTACACATTCTTAGCATGGCTCCCTTTGGAAGGGAAACAAAGACGCTAGTTCCGTGCCGGAATCTCAAATCTGATGAAGAAGCTACTGAGAAAGTGATCTTTCATGTCCCACTGAGAACACAGCAGTTAAAAAACTTCCATACATAACACTGAATGTGATTCCCTAACTCTGATAGCTGGAGTCGGGTTCATCACTGAATCAACGTAACTGCTACTCTACCGAGTACATGTGACGTCATACTGATCAGGACTGTACAGTTGGTCGCCCTGTGTTCACGTTCTGCTCTCTGATATACAAAGTTCTAGCGCTGCCACCTAGTGGAACAATTTGGTACAAATAACTTCATACAATATAGGTCATGTTATTCAGAAATAGCAAATTGTAAAGAAAATAGTTAAAACAAGAGTGTAATATAAATGACATAACTCAAAAACGAAAAGTCGGTTAAAAACCAAAGTTGGTATTTAAGTTTAATGTCTTTCAAGGATGCGACACGAAGATTTTGAAGAAAATACTCCTACCCTAAACTACCCTTTACATGGAAGACTTTTCGAAAATTTTGATTAAACTGCCATATGTTTAAGATATTTGAATTTTCTGGCTATAGCCCATGTAGTCGTATTTACTCTGGATGAATTTTGAATAACTGGTAAACCGTAAGAGATAGACCAAATCTTACTATTCAAAAAATGTGGATCTTGCTAAAATACACAATTTATGTCTAAATAAACAAAACTTTCGTGAAATGGAACATCGTTGTTCATTTCTTTATACGATAAGCGTGCAAAGAGAACGCGGTCTCAAAGCTTTAAAATATTTGACTATCGCTCAAAGCCTACTGTATTCTAATATTCCCCACTCACAGCACACATACACTAGAAGCAAAGGGATATTTGTCCCAGCTCTCTCTGATCCAGAGGCGCATTTGACACGAGGTAAACCTGAAGAAGTGTGGTGCAACGCTTGGCGCGCCGTGGTGTTTGAAACGTGACTTTGACATACAGCTGCCTACAACGTGGTGAAATGAGGCAGCAAGCAAGTTCGCCCTGGTGCAGAGTAACGGGACCGCTCTACAGTGTTGACGTAGACATATTCCTCTAGTGCCCACGTGACTTGAAATATCTACTTCGATCTTTCTTCTTTCACCTCCGCGGTCGGTCGGCCGGCCAGTCCGGTTTAATAAATGAAGAAGGAAGCCTTTCACATTATTTGCTTTTCCCCTTTTCTCAAAAAAGAAGGCGGTTGGCCAAGAAAAGACGCCAGTAAATATCCGCAAGTCTTTTATTGTGTAAAGGTTTTCTCCTCACCAAGGCGGGTACTCAGGACCGCTGCGCCAGATACGATTGTGTTCAAGTAACAGCTGCACCAAACCAAACCCATTCATTTACTCCCTAAAGAGCGCACATTTAAACATATCAAGAATAAAAACTTACACAGTAAAATGGCAAAGGAATCCGCGACAAAAACATGGCAAGTTGAATAGATAAAGAAATTGATATCGGAAATAGAATCTTGATAAATAAGAAACACAGACAAGTTGAATTCTACTTAACACAGTTCTTTTCCAGAAATGTCCTGTTTAAAATGTATAGGTATCGTACCGTTACGCCTGTTGCAGGACGACAGTATCTAACAACATCTCGAGGAGTGCATATCCCCTGCAACTGAACGAGTAGTACCGAAGTTCTGCGCAGCTCTTGTTGGCAAACTTTCGTTGCGTTACATTTATAAAACCAAAAGAAAAAGAATAACACGGGTATTAAATGTGGTTTTTACGTTTACAAAGTAATACCATGAAATGGTACATAACAAACTTACATTAATGCCTCCAATGGAACGTTACGAACCGCCTGAATAAGCTGCCACTACAACTAGGGGCCCTGCTCTCTACTGTCGTGTTTTCTACATCTGACCAGCCTATGTCTCCCCTTTCCTCCCGCATCTGCCCTCGTTTATCCGAACTTACTAGCACCAAAGGCATTCCGGATAATCCAGGTTATATGACCAATAAGCAAAAGAAAGTTCTTAAATCCGTTTATCACGATAAAAACTTCAGATTAAAAAATTTTAAAGATACTAATGCCGTAAAATTATATTTCCTAAAAAATCTGATGTGTTGCACTCACATGACTTTCTCTACTTTTGTACTAACCATTCTTACAAACTCTTATTCCTATATCTTCTTCGTGTTAGTTGAGATAAACATTTGTACAAATCATCTTATTGCTTATTTCCTTGTAGGTACAAGGGGAATATTAGAATACAGTAGGCTTTGTGTGATAGTCAAATTTTTTAAAGCTTTGAGATCCCGTTCTCTTTGCACGCTTGACATAAAAAAAAAAAAAAAAAAAGATCGATGTTCCATTTCACGAATGTTTTAAGTTTTTCGAAACTGACGCACATAACAAGGAATATCTCCGAAATGGTTCACTCTACAAAAAATTTATTTCGACATAAAGTGTGTGTTTTAGCGAGAACTACATTTTCTGTATACTGAGATTTTCTCTATCTGTTATGGTTTACGAGTTATGCAAAAGTCGTCCAGAGTAAATACGACTACAGGGGCTATAGCCAGAAAATTCAAGATATACATTTTATTTGTCATGCAAATATCTTAAACATATGACATTTTAACCAAATTTGTTAGCCATTTTCAAGAAAATCAAAATTTTCGAAAAATGTTCCATGTAAGGGGAAGTTTAGGGTGGGGCTATTTTCTTTAAAATCTTCGTATCGTATCCTTGAAACACAAATACCAACTTTGGTTTTTAACCGAGTTTTCTTTTTTGAGTTATGATGTTCACAGACTGACACACACACACACACACACACACACACACACACACACACACACACACACACACACACACACACACACACACGGACCTTTTTGAAATTATTATTTTTTTTTTTTTATCCAGGAGGCCACAAAACATATTTTTGATGAATTCTAGACTCGAATTTTTGGGTGGAATACAGTACTTCCTGTACGTACGAGTAGAGAAAGTAAAAAGCTACTATTAGTGGAGCGTTTCAAGTTTTGGCGCATAGATAAAGGAGAGGGAGAGAGGAAATTGGGAGGTCTGAATGTGATAGTACGTATGTATTTTCCCATAAGGTTCTCTCTCTCTGTCTCTGTCTCTCTGTGTCGGTCTTGGCGGGCGAGCGAGCGAGCGCCTGCACTCTCTGGGATCTTCGATATCCATCGCTAAGCGTCATCTCATGTCGACCCAACCCTGTCCTAAAAAAAATGTTTGTGACAGCTCATTTTGTAATGGACTGGTTTGTCACAGCAGGATAGCTGTGTGACCCGCCGCAAGGTGGCAGCAGTGTGATTGATGTTCCTCACACGCTGTAAACATGACAAGCTCGCTACTTGCGGCGACCAACCAGATGTAATTACTGCAGGTAGGTAGAGTACCAGGAGGCCGTGATACCACGCTTCCTTCAATCCCCTTACAGCAAAAATAACATTTATACAACTTTCTGCACTCTTTCTACTTCATCTTAATAGACTGAAATATTAGCACATAGGTGAATACAGGAAGTTTTACAATAAATAACTTGAACTTGAACTTGAGTGGTAATCAAATATTTTAAGAGCTGGTCGCTATGGCAAAGCTTTGAAATTCCATAATCTTTGCATACTTAGTACGTAAAATAACGAACAACGACGTCCTATTTGACAAAACTATAAGTATTCGAAAATTCAAACTAATACGTCTTAATATCTAAGAAATTAGTTAACTCTAACATCAAGAAGAAGAAGACGAAGAACCAGAACCAGAACGTCGTCGTAACGACGATGATATTTCACAATTTATGTGCTTCAGCAAAATTTAAATGTGTTGTAGCTATCGGGGCAGATGCTCTATTTTTAATTTAGGACAGTGAACTTACAGTTTTACCTAAGATTTGGTGGTTTCAGTTTGTAAGCAGGCATTGACGGTCTCGCGATATGAATGGTGTACCGGCACGAGTTCCAATACTTTCTGCAAAGCCAACGACTTCACCACATCTAGGCCAGTAGATCGCACTTTGAGGTGTGAAGCAAAACGGATGGTCTATACTGACAGGCGGTTCGGTTACGACCATACAAAAAACATCGGGAAGTAAACTGCACTCATGACTTTCTCAACTCTTGTACTATTCTTACAAACTCTTATTCCTATATCTTCTTCGTGTTAGTTAAGATAAACATTGTTTACAAATTATCTTATTGTTTATTTCCTTGTAGGTAAAAATTCTATTCTCTTTGCACGTTTGACATATAAAAATGAATAACGGTGTTCCATTTGTATCCAACCGAATTATTGTTTTAGAATTTTTTATTACTTAAATATGCTCTTTATCTCCTCAGCGTCCCATTTTATATTGGAGGTGAAAGACCGTTTAAATTTACTTAGATGTCGCTTTATTATGTTTGAGGTTTTTTTAGATGCCGTGAATCTGCAACACGGGACCACCGGCTTTACTTCCCTTCCCAAGGCAGTCCTGATAATAATGATGATAATCATAATCATCAATAATCATCATAGTAATCATAAATAATCATAGTAATCATCAATAATCATCATAATAATGATAATATTACGGTGTGCCGAAATTTTGCCCAGCAGTTTTTATATGCCAGTAAATTTAATGCCAATGGAGCTGTCGTTTATTAAGCACACTTAAAAACCATTGGTCTGGGCCGGATTTGAACCCGCGACTTTGGGATCAGTAGGCCAGCGTCTAACCAACTGAGCCACCCAGACCGACAAGCGGTGTTAAGGATTTTTATGTCCGAAAAAGTCCATTGTAGAGTTTGAACCTGGGACCTTGCGAACTAGGGGCTACCATGTTGCGTCTAAACTATGGAGAATGAGAGAGGGAGCGGTTGGCGAGGTAGGGGCAGATAGACGAGAGAGGGGAGAGAGGTAGGGGTAGTGACAGAGGGGACAGCAAGAGAGAGAACGAGAGATATAAAAACGTCTTTGTAAAATAATAGCCATTCAGGGCACCTCAAAAGGGGCATATCCGTTAAAATATCGAAATCGAATTCTTGTGCGGAGTATATTTTCTATAAATTCTATACGTGTTCGGGGAAGTAAAATACATGATTTGTGTTAAATGTAGTCTTATGTATTATTGTGGAATCTAAATGACGTTCCTGGAGTGGATTGCTTTGGGCCATTTGCACAAACGTTCCGTTCCGTTCTGTTCTGTTCTGGAGAGTGAAAGATGAAGCCGCCAAGAAGGACACGGTGATGAATTCGTGTGGAGATGAACGTGGTATCTTGGGTGGGCCGCGATATTATGTACTAATATTGATGGTCGTGCCCCACCACTCAGGGGTTTGACTGGCATGTGGACCGGATCAATTTCCGGATGGAGCGCGCCCGCTAGTAGTGGTGTAGTGGTTTTCTCTGCACAAAGACAAGATAAATAAACCCACTAGTAGCGGACATGCGCACAACTTGTCCATATCCTTCACGAGTATCACGTCCCACAACACTTGACCGTAAATATCAAGTTAATATAAACATTCATTTTATAACAGTCTTTAAAACTTTTAAATTTACGGGATAGTCGTACAATTCACTATGGAAACCGAAAAGAATGGATGCGTTCGATTCGTAGACTTAAAAATTAAATAACAATAAATTGAATTTTGGTATTCATAGAAAATCTACTCACACTGATAATTACATAAAAGAATAAGTTTTAATCCTTCTACTCATAAATTTGCTGTTTGCATTAGTTTAATTTATAGGTTAATAAATAGAGCCCTTAATAAAGAAGAATTTGATACAGAATATAAACACTGCAGTAATTAATGCTTTTAATACAGATTTTACACATAAAAATTAAGTATCATAAAGCAGTTAAAGAGGTGTATACCCTCAAAAAAATAAAAGGTAATTGTATTTTTAAAAAGTTTACTTACCATCCCTGGGCCAATAAAAAATTTACAAAAATTTTTAAATATAGAATAAATTTGGTCTCTCAAAATAAATTTAATATACAAAATTTACTAAACTTTTCTAAAGAAGATAAAATTCCAAATTATAAAAAATCTGACATTCGTAAATTTAGCTGTTTGGGTTGTGATAAGGTAAAACTAAACGTCATTTAGAAACCAGAATAAAAGAGCATTTTAGAAATATTAAGTGTGAACAAAGTGATAAATCAGCTGTGGCAGATCATTTTTGGACATTTAATCATGAAATTAATCCTCCAATAGATTGTATTCATAGGTTTTCGTTTTCAGAGATCGGTAATTAAAATGAGCATCAGTATCTATGGTAACTAATTTGTATAGCTTTGAGAATGAGTTGGAGTCAACTCGAAACTTGCAATATTACTAAGATAAGTGAAGCTTAGTTGTTCTTACTTTAAATCAGAAAGAGTTTGAAAAGTTGTTTTCTAGTGTCTTGCATGTGGCAATGAAGCCATTAGCATAGAGTTTGAAAAGTAGCGGGAATGAAAGAATTGTTCACTGAATGACGGCAATACGAAATAACTTATCTCTCAATATTAGTAACGCAAGTAAGTAGAGCCTTAGACACGGTGCTGGTTTAAAACTTCGCATAAGGACAGTTCAAACCTAGCACAGTCGGCTCCAAATGTTTTCCCAGTCGCATTGTTCTAGCTACAGGGGGAAGCCAGGTGATCTCAAAGGTCGAGTTGCCAGCTCATACCTGTCTACACGGTTGAGGAGCATAATGTGTTTGTATACAACATGCATGCGCGGTATAACATTTTTATTATTATTATTATTATTATTATTATTATTATTATTATTATTATTATTATTATTATTATTATTATTATTATTATTATTATTATTATTATTATTATTATTATTAATTATTATTGTTGTTATTATTGTTGTTATTGTTATTGTTGTTATTGTTATTGTTGTTATTGTTATTGTTGTTATTGTTATTGTTGTTATTGTTATTGTTGTTATTGTTATTGTTGTTATTGTTATTGTTGTTATTGTTATTGTTATTATTGTTATTATTGTTGTTATTATTGTTGTTATTATTGTTGTTATTATTGTTGTTATTGTTGTTATTATTGTTGTTATTATTGTTATTGTTATTATTATTATTATTATTATTATTATTAACGAGGAATGCAGTATATGCATAATCTTTGTCTAAGGAATTGTTTAAACATAATTCTTAAAGGTCGTTAATGCTACCACAAAAAAGCAATATTATTTAAATACGTGCTGAAAACAATGTGCTCATTTTTTGTTTGGATAGAATAGAATGTCACTTTCAGCCATATTTTCACCCGTTCTCCCCTTAAGTAACGGTTACAAAAGCATCAATGACTCAATAACGGCTACGAAAGTAACAGTGACAAATTAATGAAGTACTCAATAATGTGACAGAAGTACGAGAACAGAAAATAACCAGTTACTGAGTGAAAGGTTACAGAATATTGTAGAAGGAGAATAACTACTTTCATAATAAACTTTTGACGCACTCTCCTCTCCCCTGGGTCGAAGACCTGTGTTTGATGTCCCGGTATCTAAAGCGCATTCCACCCTTAAAAGACAGTACACGTTAAATGGAGCGCAGTGTTGCAACATGTACTAGTTGCGAATCTTTCTGCGCGCGCAACCCCGAGGTGGCCTGAGTCCTGCACTTAGTCCTTCAATTGCTACTTGACGAGATGGGCACTTTTAACTTTGGCATCCCTGCATGCCTTTGTCACTGTATGACCTAAATTTACAAATGACTCGTCTGTATAAACAATTGATTTCCCCTGGTCCCTAAACCTTTTACGTCTTTTAGATATTTATGTCGCCATCTGATGATATCGATATCGTTTCTTTCTATTAATATGCACTTGTTACCCCTTCTTTCATATTCGGACCCCAAATCATGTAAGAACCGACTAAGAGTGGCCCTTGAGAAATTTGGTAGAGTCTCATCACTGTTGACCCGTGACAAAATTATATTCAGCGTGGGTCGAATATTTGCAAACTGTAAAGAATGAACAATTCGCCGCACTCCACCTTGCACTATTCAATCATATTGCGTTAACCTAGCGTTTTGTGTAGTCCCGCCCTTTTTGCTTTCTTTTTCGATGGCGTTCTTAGAGGTCCTTTCATTAGTTCCTTTTTAATCATACACACTACTGCTTCTGAACACCCGATAGCCTTAGCTGTTTCTTTTACTGCCTTACACGTATTTTGGTTCAAAAATAATCTAACTCGTTCATAATTATTTGGCGTTCCTTACTTCTTAATTTACCAACATATCGTCTCTTCCTAGCTTCCCCTCCATAACTACAAATATTTACAAAAGTATTAAACAAATAACGCAATAACAGCTCACAGTTACACACAGCTTCTTTCGAACTAATGTTAGTGCTGCTCCTTGTACTATCCTCTGTGTCAGGCCTGACGCGAGAATACGCTGAATAGACGAATACCTTTTGTTTGCCTTACTGGATAAAAGAAACAGATTACTGCCTTTTGGTTTATTTTAAAAACTTTCTCCAACCTTCCTCAACATTTGGTCTCGCTGGTTCCCTGATGTAAACTCAATAACAAAAAAGTTTCACGCTATGTAACTTTTGCAGTGCACAGATATAAAATTTTCCGAAAACATTTAATTTAAAAAATTATAACACTTAACTGGGTAAACATAGGGAATTCAAAGTAGGCAGGTAGTAGCACTATGGTTTACTCTACCTAAGAAAAAAATATAGATGCATTCTAGCAGTTAGTTTGTTAGTTAGTGCGTGATGAGTGTAGAAACAGCACAACACTATCGCGTTTGCTGCATGACAATGTTTCTGGATAAGGAAAGTCGGAATCGGGATGCTAAGCTTAATTGATCCTAAAGCTACGTAGGCTTTCACGGCCGGCGTCTAAATTGTAGAATGAAGTATCTTCCAGACTGTTATGCCGTGGTCTGCTGGAGATCTGTCTTCCAGACGTTTCGTCTACAACTGCGGTAGACATCCTCAGTGGCGTTGTGGCATAACAGCCCGGAAGATACTTCTTTCTACAATTTAATTGATCCTCCAATTATTATTCGCGGCGATAACACTCAATGTTAAATGAGACTTCCTGGAAGAAATAAGGAAACAAATAAGGTTTTTTATCAAAGCAAAATAATTTTATTAAAACAGTTACAGGTGTATGGGCATTTTAAATGCATCATCCTGTTGAAGAAGTGCCCACATTGTCTGTCCTCTTGCCCTTGATTATTATCCTTCACTAAAATACTGCTACAATAAACATACGGCCAGAAATATATCGAACCCTGTGCTTTCAATAGAAATATTAGAGTTTTGTACCTACGAGAAACTCTAGTTTCCTGTTTACACCTCAGTTTGGGGACACCACATTGACAATGCCATTTTGTAAAAATATTTTATTTTCAGTGTTTTATATAAAAATTAGACAGTTTCCGAGGTATTATATTTTAAAGCTTAATTTTATTGTTCTATAGGGCACCAGTCTGTCAGTTCTTTTTGAACTTTTATATAGCTTTAAAAATTAATAACTCAAAATCACTTCAAAAGAAAAACACAATGTGGCAGATTTAATTGCAGATGTTATAGAATTCTACATACAAATTTCTAAAATTTGACAAAAATATACAAATAATCTCGAGTTTTAAATTGAAACATATTTTATTTTGAATTTTCAATCTAAAACATAAATTTAGGCATTTATAATGTATATTAAGAATGCATTTTAAATTATAGCCATTAAATATTTTTAAAGCCATGTATATGAAACAAATGTGAATTTGATATAAGTATAGTATATTCTTATAGATGTAACAAACGAGAAATTTACATATATGTTTTCGATGCCCACTGGGGCACGAAAAGACCTCACAAAGTAATTGAACTATAATGGAGGTTGCGTTAGAAAAGCCAGTTCACATAACCAGCTTTGCAAGGGCAGCAAAATCAGTTCGTCTCTCAGTAATTTCGAGAATCAAGTAAGTCGGACCTGAACTGGGCAAGGCGTGGCTTCGGCGCCGGCTGCCATGCGGGTATTTGGAAAGGGGAGATTATCGAACTGCTGACGGTATAAACCTATGAAAGAGGTGGTTCTGTTAGCTGCAGGGTCTGTGCTCGATTCAGTTCTGCTATTGTGTTTCATCCTAAGGAATCAGGATCTATAAAACGCGTTAACAAACATGAAGAATAATATTACGAACTATCCAACCGAACACAGGGAATATCAGTGGATGAATATGACCAAGGAAAGCTGGTAAAGCTTCAATATAGTATTTAATTTATATTACACTAGACATGATTCCTCTAGCAGTGTAAAAAGGAAACGAGTATTATGAAGAAACTTTTACTGTCACAATTTTCCTTTTTCGTAAAAGCAACTGAGTAGGTTCGATTTATTTTTGACGATATATACTCAAAGAGTATTTTCCTGAGAGTTATGTCAAAATATTAACAATTTAAGCTGATTACTGTATACACAATAAATACAGTGATTTTTCCTGTATCAGAATGAGCAATTCAACCTTTTTCCCCGTCTGAAACCCCCCACGTTGTAACACTTCAGTGCTAAAACACTTTTCTTCTTAAAAAATGCACATCATTTCGTTTGCTTCTTTCCAACACCAATGTCCTTGCTTCAAAACCACTAATGTCACTTGTTCAATACTGTATATTATATATTGTAGGCCATTTATATACAAAGCGCATATAATAATTGACTTTGAAATATCCTGTCGGTAAAAATTCTAAAGCTAGTTTATTGTTGGACAAAGGTACTGTCTTTCCAAAGAATAGAGGATTTAAAATCAATAATAAAGGTTATGTTTGTACTACTTGAGGTTGTCCTGTTGGCAGCCCTGCTGTCGGTATGTTGGTGCGTTAGTTCTTGACAAATGAATGGCCTGTAGAGGGGCAGAGCTCTGCTTCCTTGCTACGTCACGGATGTTCAGACGAGGAAGAAAACACGCCAGGAATAGAAGCAAACAGATATCGAGGTTAAAACAAAAGGATTATCCTGGCTTGTGGGTCGTGGTGTAGTGGAAAATCTAGTATACGTTTCGTCCTCAGTGAATATGTGTAGTGACTCGCATCTAACCTCTCGTATAAACGTTTCATTCAAGAACAAATGCGCGTCGGCATGGTAGTGTGACGTGAGCATAAGCCAAAGAGACAGCAAGGACATGATTATCTCCTGCCAAATAAAAACAATTTAACGCTTGAGTTTATCTGCACCAGAAAAATAATTTTCATTTCTCTCCTTGAAAAAATTGCGTAAACGAAAGTTGCCCATGCGTGTATCAACCAATTACAGAATTGCGTATTAAATCCTCTATTCTTTTGTTAACATTTTCCTACTGATTAGAAAACTTTGATAACATTAGCGAGGTTTGAATTCATTGTGGCCTTACTTTATAGAAACTTCTTTCTTAATACTTTCCATTAGCTAAATAAAGGCCAGTACACATTTTTCTCTAAAAAGACGGCAAAATTCATTTACGTAAGCGCAAAGTGGTTTCTTTCACTTGTTAATAATAATAATACTTTAACTGTGCATCCAATTGTCTAAGGTTCGTTGATAACACCACAACAAACGTCCCTTGAAGGAAGTGACTGGGATCCTGCAGGACTCAGAATCACTTCCGGTCTGGAGTCGATGAGATCCGGTTCTGCGAACAAAAACATTTGTGTTAATATAACCTTAATTTGTCTGAGTTATCGTTCATTAATTTTCAATTTGAAATCAAGTTTGCTTGACTTAGGAAAACAAGTACATAGCAAGCCCTTATTTGAGAAAAACTGAAAATACTTCACGCTCAGAGTAAAACTACAGCCAGTTCACGCTCAGAGTAAAACTGCAGGCAGTTCACGCTCAGAGTAAAACTGCAGGCAGTTCACGCTCAGTCTAAAACTACAGGCAGTTCACGCTGAGAGTGAAACTGCAGGCAGTTCACGCTCAGAGTAAAACTGCAGGCAGTTCACGCTCAGAGTAAAACTGCAGGCAGATCACGCTCAGAGTAAAACTGCAGGCAGATCACGCTCAGAGTAAAACTGCAGGCAGTTCACGCTCAGAGTAAAACTGCAGGCAGCTCACGCTCAGAGTAGAACTACAGGCAGTTCACGCTCAGAGTAGAACTGCAGGCAGTTCACGCTCAGAGTAAAACTACAGGCAGTTCACGCTCAGTCTAAAACTACAGCCAGTTCACGCTCAGAGTAGAACTACAGGCAGTTCACGCTCAGAGTAGAACTGCAGGCAGTTCACGCTCAGAGTAAAACTACAGGCAGTTCACGCTCAGTCTAAAACTTCAGCCAGTTCACGCTGAGAGTAAAACTGCAGGCAGTTTACGCTGAGAGTAAAACTGCAGGCAGTTTACGCTCAGAGTAAAACTGCAGGCAGTTCACGCTCAGAGTAAAACTGCAGGCAGTTCACGCTCAGAGTAAAACTGCAGGCAGTTCACGCTCAGAGTAAAACTGCAGGCAGTTCACGCTCAGAGTAAAACTACAGGCAGTTCATGCTCAGAGTAATACTGCAGGCAGTTTACGCTCAGAGTAAAACTGCAGGCAGTTCACGCTCAGAGTAAAACTGCAGGCAGTTCACGCTCAGAGTAAAACTGCAGGCAGTTCACGCTCAGAGTAAAACTGCAGGCAGATCACGCTCAGAGTAAAACTGCAGGCAGTTCACGCTCAGAGTAAAACTGCAGGCAGTTCACGCTCAGAGTAGAACTACAGGCAGTTCACGCTCAGAGTAGAACTACAGGCAGTTCACGCTCAGAGTAAAACTACAGGCAGTTCACGCTCAGTCTAAAACTACAGCCAGTTCACGCTGAGAGTAAAACTGCAGGTAGTTCACGCTCAGAGTAAAACTGCAGGCAGTTCACGCTCAGAGTAAAACTGCAGGCAGTTCACGCTCAGAGTAAAACTGCAGGCAGTTCACGCTCAGTCTAAAACTACAGCCAGTTCACGCTGAGAGTAAAACTGCAGGCAGTTCACGCTCAGAGTAAAACTGCAGGCAGATCACGCTCAGAGTAAAACTGCAGGCAGATCACGCTCAGAGTAAAACTGCAGGCAGATCACGCTCAGAGTAAAACTGCAGGCAGTTCACGCTCTGAGTAAAACTGCAGGCAGTTCACGCTCTGAGTAAAACTGCAGGCAGTTCACGCTCAGAGTAAAACTGCAGGCAGTTCACGCTCAGAGTAAAACTGCAGGCAGTTCACGCTCAGAGTAAAACTGCAGGCAGTTCACGCTCAGGGTAAAACTGCAGGCAGTTCAGGCTCAGGGTAAAACTGCAAGTAGATCAAGCTTTGACTAACTTTGGGACAAAATGTTGAGGTTCCTGTTGATGCAGACGATTGTGGAAAAGATAAATGTAAATGAGGTAAGCCCATAATTCAAATAAGCGAGGGGAAAAAAACAGAGATAAAGACGAATTTCTAAAAAAAAAAAGTGTCAAAAGGTATGAAATCTCTAAAAGTGTAATACTATACCCAGATGGTAGACGGGAAGTAATATTCAAGTTTTTAGTTAGATACCTTTAAAGTTGAGGAAGAATAATGTTAATTAACAATGGCAGTGCAGGTGTACCGCCGCGTGATGGCGTGGTTAGTGCAGGTAGCATGACCGCTTATCGAGAGATCTGACAGAATTTTCTTCAAAGGAGCCAGGCCAGCCGGTCCGAATGTGAAACCTTGTTCTTGGTCACCATGTAACACACGCAGGCCCTGATAGCGTGAGGAAACTGCCCACCCACATTCACACAACTTGCCAGCATTAGTGTCCGCAACTTGCTTTGGAACTACAAGATTCTAACTCATCAAAGTGATCTTCCACTCGCATGACTTTCTCTACTCGTGTACTAACCATTCTTACAAACTCTTATTCCTATATCTTCTTCGTGTTAGTTAAGATAAACATTTGTACAAATTATCTTATTGCTTATTTCCTTGTAGGTACAAGGGGAATATTAGAATACAGTAGACACTGTGCGATAGTCAAATTTTTTAAAGCTTTGAGATCCCGTTGTCTTTGTACGCTTAACATATAAAAATGAACAACGATGTTCCATTTCACGAATGTTTTAAGTTTTTTAGAAACTGATTCAGATAACCAGGAATATCTCCGAAATGGTCAACTCTACAAAAGAAAATTTATTTTGACATAAATTGTGTGTTTTAGCGAGATCTACATTTTTACTTTCTCTACTGGTAAGTAGGGCAAGTATTGTACTCCACCCAAAAATTCGAAGTCGAGATTTCACCGGAAATATATGTTTTGAGACCCCTGAATCCAAAAAAAGCATTTTTAGAAAAAGGTCCGTGTTTGTGTCTGTGTGTCAGTCTGTGGACGGCATAGCTCAAAAACGAAAAATCGGTTAAAAACCAAAGTTGGTATTTAAGTTTAATGTCTTTCAAGGATGTGACATGAAGATTTTGAAGAAAATAGCTCCACCCTAAACTACCCTTTACATGGAACATTTTTCGAAAATTTTTATTTTCTTCAAAATGTCTCTAACGATTTTGATTAAAATGTCATAGGTTTGAGATATTTTTATGACAAATGAAATGTATATGTTGAATTTTCTGGCTATAGCCCCTGTAGTCGTATTTACTCTGGACGACTTTTGCATAACTGGTAAACCGTTAGAGATAGACCAAATCATACTATACAAAAAATGTAGATCTTGCTAAAATACAATTTATGTCTCAATAAATTTTCTTGTTGGTTGAACCATTTCGGAGATATACCTTGTTAAGTGTGCGAGTTTCGGAAAACTTCGAATTTTCATGAAATGGGTTATCGTTGTTCATTTTTTTATATGTTACGCGTACAAAGAGAACGGAATCTCAAAGCTTTAAAAGATTTGACTATCGCACAAAGCCTACTGTATTCTAATATTCCCCTTGTACCTACAAGGAAATAAGCAATAAGATAATTTGTGCAAATGTTTATCTCAACTAACACGAAGAAGATATAGTAATAAGAGTTTGTAAGAATGGTTAGTACAAGAGTAGAGAAAGTCATGTGAGTGCAACACATCAGATTTTTTATAGTATAGTATAGTACGGGAGTTTTACTCAAAATATATAACCTACCTCAAGATAAATGCGATAAACATTTGTGGTAATTACATTTACTTATAGTTCCAATACGGTACGCTTAATAACTCCAATACTTTGGTCGTTTGGACCTTCAATTTAAGAAAGTAGAAATATTAGCAAATTCAAACGAACAAGGGATATATATATATAAAGGGTAGATAGTTTGGGGTCACGGCATTTTTTGGAAATTATTCGTACGCAGATAGCTTATATACGACTTCCCAGTAGACAACCATAAATTTGGAACCCGAAAATGGAGATTCAATCAGGAAACATTATAGGTACTATTGAATTCCAGCAAAATAACTGCAGTGAGATAACACTCATATTGATTATACGGATGAAAAGGTGCGGTTTAAAACGTGACGAATGACTTGATGAAGCTGTTATTAGGATATACGCGCGTGCGATTGGTTTTAAATTTGGAAGATGAAACCTTGAGGCAAAGGGAATAGAAAGATTGCTGTTTCACTAATTGCAGTCATGTTGTATCTATGGGACCACCGACGGAGTTGGGCAATCAATCCACCACACGCGTTATGCGTGTCTTTGACCCCCCCCCCCCGGGGGGGGGGGTTTGCAACATGTGAGACATCTTTTCATGAAGTATTCCCTCCTTGTAACTGACTTACAAGGGAACAAAATATTAAATTGTACACTTAAAAAAAAAAAAATCTGATGTGTTGCACTCACATGACTTTCTCTACTCTTGTACTAACCATTCTTACAAACTCTTATTCCTATATCTTCTTCGTGTTAGTTGAGATAAACATTTGTACAAATTATCTTATTGCTTATTTCCTTGTAGGTACAAGGGGAATATGGGAATACAGTAGACTTTGTGCGATATTCAAATGTTTTAAAACGTTGACATTCCTTTCTCTTTGCACGTTTAAGATATAAAAAAATGAACGATGTTCCATTTCACGGAAGCTTTTAAGTTTTCCGAAACTGACACAAATAATAAGGAATATCTCCGAAATTGTTTTGATATAAATTGTGTATTTTGGCGAGAACTACATTTTTTATATTAAGACTTTGTCTGTCTCTTACGGTTTACAGTTATTCAAAAGTAATCCAGAGTAAACAGGAATACATAGGCTATAGCCGGAAACTTCAAAATATACATTTCATTAGTCATACAAATATCTTAAACATGTGACGGTTTTAATCAAAATCGTTAGGCATTTTCAAGAGAATAAAAATTTTCGAAAAATATTCCATTTAAAGGGTAGTTTAGGTTGGGGCTATTTTCTTCAAAATCTTCGTGTCGCATCCCAGAAAGACAAAACTTAAATAGCAAATTTAGTTTTCAACCGACTTTTCGTTTTTGAGTTATGCTGTCCACAGACTCACAGACACGTACACACACACACACACACACACACACACACACACACACACACACACACACACACACACACACACACACACACACACACACACACACAGAGACCTTTTTCTGAATAAGCGTTTTTTTGGAATCAGGGGGTCTCAAAACATATATTTCCGGTGATATCTCGATATCAGAAAGTAAAAAAGAGCTTGTATGTGTGTATGACTATGAATACCATTAACAAAAAAATCCGCTGTCTGGCACTCACATGACTTTTGCTTGTAGAAAGTATCTTATTACTAATTTTCTTGTAGATATAAAGGGCATATGGGAGTGTAGTACAGTTTAAGTGACACTCAAATGTTTTAAGCTTTGTCGCTATGTGATAGCTTTGAAATTCTGTTCCCTTTGCATGACCAGAAAACAAAAAGCAAGCGAATAGGGACTTCCTATTTGGGAAAACCACAAGTATATACTTGAAAATAGAAATTAATAACATTATCTCTGAAATGGTTAACTCTACAAAAAACTGAAATTGTTGCTTAGGGTTTACCAGTTATACAGAATGTATTCATAAAAAAAGGTCTTCACAGACTATATCAAAAACATTCAAGATCTATATATGGCAATTTAATCCAAATCAGAAGAGCCCCTTTTGAGAAAATAAGAATTTTCGAAAATTTTTTCAGGTAAAAGGTATTTAAAGATAGGAAATTATATTGAAAATAGAATGTGTAGCAGTCGGCACATTAGCATTTGGGCACAGCTAACAGGCATTGGGCATTAAGGGATGCTCGTAAGTGTTAATTGATCATGTTTATTATTTTGTTGGAAAAGTATTTCCCGTGAAACCCCGATACGTATTTTTGCCTAGTGTGTATGACATACAGAAGTTAAACGATAAACGCTAGAGAATTAGAAACGCATGTGAATCTACATATTTTTTTTTCTTAAAATTCCGTGTAGGTATTTGAAGTTCTCTTGAATATAACCGCCTCTATAAACATCCATGAATTTCTCGACTTTGAGACAGATTATAGCGTCCGTTGTCTAGCGATAGGCATAGCGCTGGGCGCGGCTTATCTCGTTCACTGTTTCAACTGCCGAGTACGGAATTCTCGGTAACCTATAATAGAAATAATAATAATAATAATAATAATAATAATAATAATAATAATAATAATAATAATAATAATAATAATAATAATAATAATAATAATAATAATAATAATAATAATAATATGTACATACACAATATATTAACTTTTCGTAATTTTCATCGAAGGTTTTGTGAGATATATTGAACAGAATTATTGTTGATATACTCGAGCTTGGAAACTTACACAAGTTGAGAGATTGAGTAGGGAACAGCACGTGACGTCAAATGGAAGCCAGAAAGTTTGAACGAAGTTCAACAATGAAGTCGGCATGAGCGCCAGGCGCATTATTGAGTTCCTTTCATGGAAATATTTGAGGATAGGCTATCGTAGGAATCGCATGTTGATTAATTTTAGCAGTTACTATGGCAACGGGGAAGTTGCGCGAACCGGCTGCTTCTTAAGAGCGTTTCCATGTTGACCTTAGCAGACAGTGCGTGCGTGACATTTACAAACCAAATAACCACAACCACAGATTCTGCATCTTCTTTACTTTGACACTTACGCGCACATATTATTTCACACACAATACATTTCAAATATATCACTTTCTCTGCTGGTAAGTATTGTATTTCATCCAAAAATTCGATGTCGAGAGATTTTACCGGAAATATATTTTGAGACCCCACGAATAAAAAAGGAAAAAAAGCATTTTTAGATAAAGGTCTCTGTGTGTGTGTGTGTGTGTGTGTGTGTGTGTGTGTGTGGGTGTGTGTGTGTGTCTGCGTGCTATGTTTGTGTTGACAAAATAACTCCAAAACGAAAAGTCGGTTAAAAATCGAAGTTTGTCTTTGAAGGATGCGACACGAAGATTTTGAAGAAAGTAGCACCACCCTAAACATGGAGAATTTTGAGTTTCTTGAAAATAGCTCTAACGATTTTGATTAAAATTACATATGTTTAAGATATTTGTATGACAAATGAAATGTATATTTTGAATTTTCTGGCTATAGCCTATGTAGTCCTGTTTACTCTGGATAACTTTTGTATAACTGATAAACCGTGATATCATTTCGGAGATATTCCTTGTTATTTGTGTCAATTCGAAAAACAAAACTTTCGTGAAATGGAACATCGTTGTTCACTTTTTTGTGTTGACGCTGCAAAGAGAACGGGATCTCAAAGCTTTCAAATGTTTGACAATTGGTCAAAGCCTAGTGTATTCCCATATTCCCCTTGTACCTACAAGGAAATAAGCAATAAGATAATTTGTACAAATGTTTATCTCAACTAACACGAAGAAGATATAGGAATAAGAGTTTGTTAGAATGATTAGTACAAGAGTAGAGAAAGTCATGTGAGTGCAACACATCAGATTTTTATAAAATGAAATTTGAGAAATGGTCAGTGTAAAGCGTGGTGTAGTGTGGAGGATTTTCTAGAAGATTTGTGTTGCATCCTTGGAAGGTGCTCAGCTGAAATACCAAGTTTGGTATTTAACCAACTTCACCCTTTTGAGCTAACCAGGACTGGGCTACTGGTGCTCGCTAAGAGTAGCATTCTCACGGCCTCGCATTGATAACTGTATGCTTAGCATCTAAAAAATGAGGCCCCGAATCGTCCAGGCCAGAATTATACTCTTCTCAGACGGATACCCGCAAACACACACACACACACACACACACACACACACGGGCGCATACAAACACACACACGGGCGCATACAAACACACACACGGGCGCATACAAACACACACACGGGCGCATACAAACACACACACGGGCGCATACAAACACACACACCGGCGCATACAAATACACACGGGCGCATACTAACACACACGGGCGCATACAAGCACACACACGGGCGCATACAAACACATACAAACACACACCGGCGGATACAAATACACACACGGGCGCATACAAACACACACACGGGCGCATACAAACACACACACGGGCGCATACAAACACACACACCGGCGCATACAAATACACACGGGCGCATACTAACACACACGGGCGCATACAAACACACACCGGCGCATACAAACATACACACCGGCGCATACAAATACACACACGGGCGCATACAAACACACACGGGCGCATACAAGCACACACACGGGCGCATACAAGCACACACACGGGCGCATACAAACACACACGGGTGCATACAAACACACACGGGCGCATACAAACACACACAGGCGCATACAAACACAAACACGGGCGCATACAGACACATACAAACACACACTGGCGCATACAAATACACACACTGGCGCATACAAATACACACGGGCGCATACAAACACACACGAACACGGACGCATACACACAAATACACACAATCGTGCACACACATGTACATATATGGTCACATACAAACACACACGAACACGGACGCATACAAACACACACGAACACGGACGCATACACACAAATACACACAATCGTGCACACACATGTACATATATGGTCACATACAAACACACACGAACACGGACGCATACAAACACACACGAACACGGACGCATACACACAAATACACACAATCGTGCACACACATGTACATATATGGTCACATACAAACACACACGAACACGGACGCATACAAACACACACGAACACGGACGCATACACACAAATACACACAATCGTGCACACACATGTACATATATGGTCACATACAAACACATACACCGGGCGCATACAAATACACACGAACACACACTGGCGCATGCAAAGACACATGCATACAAACGCGCGCACAGGGGCGTATACAGACACACACAGATAGCTTTTTCTAATAATAATATGTGTTTCTGGTGAACTGTTGATGTTGCATTTTTGGGTGAAATGCAATTGTTGTGGATATAGGTACCTACGCAGCAAGAGAGGCAGTGAAAGAGTTGATAAACTATGATAGTTGCGTGGAATGATGGTTAAATACTCAGCACCGAGCATGAAGCTAATTACGGAATCTCCGCACCTACCTACGTGTATGTGAAAACATATTTCATATTTTACTTGCATACGTACATAGCTGCTGCCTTGGTTTCCGGTGAGTGCATCTTTTAGGCATGTCATGCATAACGGAATCAACGCATGCTACTGCTGCTGTAATGCAGAAAATACCTCAACTGCCAGGAATTCTAATTTACCTGTGTTCCATATTCAGCAACAACATTCCGTGTCCGGCCGGGCCAAGCATTAAAATATCGGGCCATTTATTTTTCTCGGTGTATACTTTAACACACGTGCGCCCAGCGCCGACGTCCTCCTCATGGCATTAGTGCCCTCATATTATAACAGCGTCGCGGCGCCCATGTTCCCGGAATTTCTTCCACACTGTGTACATATCCCCACTCTTTACCAACTTCCTTGTTTTAAAGTATAAAACAGGGCGGCAGGTTGAATAGAAGTTTACCACACTGTTAGGGAGGCTGCTACCTTGTTACATATCCACTTGGCAACTACCTGATGCTTTCTGTGTGGTTTCACTCCGCCACGACATGAACAACGCCTGTCAGATAGAGTATCACTTGTTCCGCCCATTTTGCTAAAATCTTATATCCCAATAACCCTCAGACGCGTATTTGACAGCCCGTAAATATTAAAAACAAAAGAAAAAATCTGATGTGTTGCACTCACATGACTTTCTCTACTCTTGTACTAACCATTCTTACTAACTCTTATTCCTATATCTTCTTCGTGTTAGTTGAGATAAACATTTGTACAAATTATCTTATTGCTTATTTCCTGGTAGGTACAAGGGGAATATTAGAATACAGTAGGCTTTGTGCGATAGTCAAATGTTTTAAAGCTTAGAGATTCCGTTCTCTTTGCACGCTTAAATGTTCCATTTCATTAAAGTTTGTTTTCCGAAACTGACACAAGTAACAAGGAATATCTCCGAAATGGTTCACTCTACAAAAAATGTATTTGGATATAAATTGTGTGTTTTAGAGAGATCTACATTTTTTCTACAGTAAGATCTTGTCTATCTCTTACGGTTTACGAGATACTCAAAAGTAATCCAGAGCAAACAGGACTACATGGGCTAAAGTCCGAAAATTGAAGATATGCATTTCATTTCACCAAAACAAACAAGAAAAAAGCCATTTTATTTAAAATCGTTAGCCATTTTGAAAAAAATCAAAATATTCGAAACATTTTCTACATAAAGGGCAGTTTAGGGTGGTGCTTCAAAATCTTCGTGTCGAACTTAAATACCAACTGTGATTTTTAACCGACTTTTCATTTTTGAGTTATGCTGTCCACAGTCACAGACACACACACACACACACACACACACACACACACACACACACACACACACACACACACACATTTGAATGGACCATTTTTAGTTTTCAATGTTATCAACCTGAGATCGTATAAGTTGAAATTGCTGATAGTAGCTTCTCAAATCTTCTTCATTGATAACGAATTTTCCATGATCTTGTATACATAAGCGATACACTAAAGCTTACTGTACTGATCTCTTTAAAATATGTACCTACTTTGATAAGTATTTTGGTATATCTGGTATTAATGGTTCGATAATTCTTTTATTGTTTTAAAATCCTCTCGAGATTATACGTAAAGACCAGTATATAGCGTTCAACGTTTTGAATGGAAATGACACAGACCACTGTTTTATTATTCTAAGCCCGTTTTCATGAGGTTTCGAGCGTTCGAGGTCAAAGATGTCCCTTGTGAGTGGGCAATCAATATAACTAGCACTCTACATGACGTCATACTAAACAGTTGATAGTGTTTACGTTCTGTTCTGTGATTCACTATGTCAAGTGCTGCCACATAGTGGACCAATTTGGTACAATGTAGGTTAAACACCAAATTGTTAAAAGAAGAGTGTAATATAAATGAGTGGACGTGGAGTAGAGGAAATTCCGTTTGCCAGTAGCAATACGGAGCACATTCGTAGATTACAGTGTACTGGCCATAGGCCATGCTTACATACCTGCATGAATACAGGTCCGCTCAGAATACAAATAGAGTGATTGTCTGTATACAACCGTCGCTTTAAAAACTGTAACACCAGCCATCGTCAACCGGCGCCCTTCTCGTTATCACCACAACACAGCAATTTAATAAAAACTTGCCAAAATTCTCCTTTCCTACTGTATTATTATTATTAACACTGAACCAGACTATTTGTACTTAATACATACATACGTAATCAAGTTTAAAACGTAGCAATGGACTTACTCGAGTCAAATGTTTTAGGTTAAAACCTAATTATTGACTAATATTATATTATGTAACGAGGGCATAATGGCAGCATTAAGATACAAGTATATTTTATGAAACGAGCGCTTGCGAGTTAGTATATAAAGTTTCTATGACCAACTGAATAATTTGTCATTATCCCCTCAACCTCCATACGACTACTTACACTCGACCATGACTCAAATTTAAGTGTTTTAAATGTTATTGCCACTGATGGCCTACTTAGAAATCACGTATTTATTATTCGATGTATGTACAACCATGGAAAAAATAATTAAACGTATTAATATTTCTAAGTCCCACGTCGTGTAGCAATGGGGTTTACACAAGTCGATATTTCCAACATGGAGCCTGAGTTTATCGTCTGTCGGACACACAAATAGACTGTGTCTTGAATCACCACTCACGTTTGTATTTGCGCCCGAGAATGGTTTCAAACTGGTGCTGCTCCTGGAAAGGTAGCACTATCCATAAACATGTTCAGTGTACACGGGCCTTCATGGCTGTTTCTAAACTCGCTCAACACAATCGACTTGCGTAAACCGCGCTGCAACAACACGTGGGACCTGGAAACATTCTGCTCTCGTAATGCGCTGTCCATGCCTATTATACATGTGAGAATTGATAATGCGTGTTCAACTGCGAAATAATGTTGCTGTTGACACAATAATACAAAGGGCACAGATGCTATAAAAGTCCAATTTCCAAAACAAGAAGACAAACATAAAGATTAGCCTTTTTACACTTGAACTGGCTGTTTACACGATTGAACACGCGAGAATCCATAGTTTGAATTTCAGCGTAGGAATGTGAAGAAGGTAAAGTATTGATTGGTACATGCCAATGTTTTGATTAGTGGTTAGCAGTATCGTTATGAATGGCTGATTCATTGATTGGTGGTTAGCAGTATCGTTATGAACAGTTGCACCTTTGGTTGGTGGTTAGCAATATAGTTATGAACAGCTGTACCTTTGATTGGTGGATAGCAGTATTGTTATGAACAGTCGCACCTTTGGTTGGTGGTTAGCAGTATCGTTATGAACAACTTCACCTTTGATTGGTGGATAGCAGTATTGTTATGAACAGTCGCACCTTTGGTTGGTGGTTAGCAGTATTGTTATGAACAACTGCACCTTTGATTGGTGGTTAGCAATGTCGTTATGAACATCTGCACCTTTGATTGGTGGTTAGCAGTATCGTTATGAACAGCCGCACCTTTGGTTGGTGGTTAGCAGTATTGTTATGAACAGCTGCACCTTTGGTTGGTGGTAGGTTCACCTTTGATTGGTGGTTAGCAGCATTGTTATGATTAGCTGCACCATTGATGGTTCAAGGTCGACATCAGAATAAAATCAATATTTTCACGTCTGCGCACATATCACAACACTGCCAGGTGTTTCAGTGATCAATGTACTTATTGACTCAGGTAAAGTGTAGAATGTTATAAATAATTTATAAATGTTTTAAAGTTACACATACAACATAAATAGTCGTATGAGACTTGACTATGATGAGAAGATGCGAGTATGGATATTTCCTTAATTACTGACATAGTCTTGTTTCATAATATAAGTCATGTTGATGAGTTAAATCTTTTGTCAGGAAATAAGGCATTAAGGACTGTTTCTTGTTAAGGAAAAGCTAACCTTGGCCCAGCAGCGTAGCCTTAAAGCATGGAAGACAACTCAGAAATCAGATTGTACAAAGTTCTTAAAATTAGAAAGGGGAATTCAATTCTTAGATTTAGTAACTCCAGAGTAAACATTTGTGTTTCCTATGCGAATAAGGAATTTGTTTTGTGAACTTTGGTGTGGTGGTCATGAAACAAGAAGCACTTATGAGATAAAAGTACGTGTAATTATAAAATCACTTTCTTCTGTGTGTTTGTGTTTTGAGATCGCTTATCGGCAGTACACAACGTTTAAAGACCGCGGGAGTTGGAGCGGGATTTCCCGCCATGCACTTCAGCGACTCACTGCAATTTAACTATATAAAACTTTGTTTCACAATTGTCATTTCCGAGATACAAGATATATAGAAATTCATATAAATATTTCATAAACACCATCATTTCTACTGCTGAACACAAACCTACCCCAGATATGCACCGAGTTAGAGGTTTTCGTCGAGCATTTTTTCCATTATGGAGTTATTTTCCATTATTGTTTTGAGAAGAGTGAGTAGAGAAAGAGATGTGAAAGATGTGAACATGTTACCTAAAAGTGAGAATAGAAAACAGTATGAATAGAATATGTAGCATTTCTATTTCAAACATACAGAAAATTGTATGATTTATTTTAAAAGTGGGGATGAAATGGTTTTTTGTAAAATCACGTTTTTTATGGAAAATTGTTTATAGAAGAGTGAGTAGAGAAAGCGATGTGAACGTGTTACCTAAAAGTGAGTAGAGAAACTACTATGAATGTAGTATGCAGCATCTCTATTTCAAACATACAGAAAATTGTATGACTTCTTTTTAGAAGAGTGAGTAGAGAAACCACTGTGAATTGTGTTACTTAAAAGTGAGAGGAGAAAACAATGTGAATGTAACAGTATTTCTATTTCAAACACACAGAACATGGTATGACTTACTATAAAATCGGAGACAAAAATGTTTTTTGGTGTAAGATCGCGTTTTTTATGGAAAATTCTTCATAGAGGAGTGGATAGAGAAAGAGATGTGAATGTGTTACCTAAAAGTGAGTAGAGAAAACACTGTGAACGTAATATGCATGTATACAAAAATTTAACCAAACCTTTAGAGCCGTTTCTGAAATACCGGGAATATATATACAAGAATTGCTCTGTAGAAGCGGGAATAAAAAATGTAATTTTTTATGTAAGATCGCGTTTTTTCGGGAATTACACCTATATAGATGAACTTAAAAAGCAAAACCCTATCTGAATACAAAATTTGATCGAAATTGTTAGAGCCGTTTCCAAGTTGCGCGGAATATATATATATATATTCCGCGCAACTCGTTTAAATATATAAGATAAGATAAGAATATTTAAAAGTTAAACTTATCAGATGCAGTTTGTAGTGATGAAACAGTTTAATTTTTATTAGTCTACAACAGGCAACTCAGATCATTTGGATGGTCGCTGGCCTACTAATCCCAAAGTCGCGGGTTCAAATCCGAGCCAGATCTATGCTTTTTAAGTGTGCTTAAAAACGACAGCTCCATGTCAGTAGATTTATTGGCATGTAAAATAACTCCTGCGGGACAAAATTCCGACACACCGGCGACGCTGATGTGATCCTGGCAATTGACAGCGTCGTTAAACAACAAAATAATTTAATCTTAACTCATGTTTATTATCACAAGTATATCACACAGTTCACCACTGTAGCAGCTGGCAGTAGATATGTCAAAGACGAGATATTGGAGATTGTCACACACTGAGAGAGTCATCATGCAACAACAGTATAACTAATACAATCCTTTATTTTAAAGAAAACATCAAACAATCCTAGGTTATGAGGAGAAATGAATTTAGCCATATTCAGACATTGGAAATCAAACTTTTACAAGCAGTCAACATTAGACAGGGTTTCTAATGGAATTATTAGACAACCAAATGTTGCTCTCACATGACTTTCTCTACTCTTGTACTAACCATTCTTACAAACTCTTATTCCTATATCTTCTTCGTGTTAGTTAAGATAAACATTTGTACAAATTATCTTATTGCTTATTTCCTTGTAGGTACAAGGGGAATATGGGAATACAGTCGGCTTTGTGTGATAGTCATATGTTTTAAAGCTTTGAGATTCTGTTGTCTTTGCTCACTTAACATATAAAAAAATGAACAACGATGATCCATTTCACGAAAGTTCTAAGTTTTCCGAAACTCACATACATAACAAGGAATATCTCCGAAATGGTTCACCCTACAAGAAAATTTATTGACATAAATTGTGTATTTTAGCAAGATCTACATTTTTTGTATAGTATGATTTGGTCGATCTCTAACGGTTTACCAGTTATGCAAAAGTCGTCCAGAGTAAATACGACTACAGGGGCTATAGCCAGAAAATTCAAGATATACATTTCATTTGTCATCAAAATATCTCAAACATATGACATTTTAACCAAAATCGTTAGCCATTTTCAAGAAAATCAAAATTTTCGAAAAATTTTCCATATAAAGGGTAGTTTAGGGTGGGGCTATTTTCTTCAAAATCTTCGTGTCGCATCGTTAAAAGACATTAAACTTAAATACGAACTTTGGTTTTTAACCGAGTTTTCGTCTGACACACGGACCCACACACACGGACTTTTTTTAAAAACTTTTTTTTTTTTTTTTTTTTTTTTGGATTCAGGGGGCCTCAAAACATATATTTCCGGTGAAATCTCGACATCGAATTTTTGGGTGGAATACAATACTTCCTCTGCTTACAGTAGAGAAAGTAAAAATGGAAGGAATATTTGCAGCAAATAAAAGGGAATAAGGATCCTTTAGGATACAAACGTAAAGAATAAAGGACATGAGGAGTTAGAAGATGATATTGAGGCGAGAAGAAGCAGTGTGCTGTTTTACTGACCACAGTGAAGACTTCTTCTCTTGACGTATCCCTCACTGTGAACGTCCCCGTACGGATGTCGACTGTACAGCGTTCTGTCCCTGTCGTCGAACTCGACGGGGTCCTTCCTGAACCGCACTCTGAGCTGGTGATGCTGAGGGAGGGACTCGACGAACACGTCCTCCAGACTCGGCGCTGGCACTGGAGCCTCGCTGTAAACGTTGGGATGTCCAGGTCCGGGTTCGGGTCCTGGACGCTGTGATCTCCCTGAGAGCTGCTTCTCCACCTCGGCGTTGGAGCGACGGCGACATATGACCAGCGTCGCCGTGAGACAGATGCCGCAGAGGATGAGACCAGCCGCGGCAACCAGACCCACGAGCATCACTGTCGCCGTCGTCGGTGTCTGGCGGCGTCCTGAGGAAGTCAGAGGATCCATATCCTCGTTTCCTGCAACAAGAAACTCCAGTTCAACTATTCCCCTGTCTCACTTCTTGAAATAAACACAAATTAAGTTATCACTTCTTATTAGTTAAAATAAAAAATATATATTCACAAAAGTACAAGCATATATCGATGGACTGCTTAAAATTCCTTTCGTGAGAGTTTTTCTGATTAGCATACTAGAAAAGAAATGTGACGTTTGTTTCTCAATGTACACTACATTTAAAATTACTTTAATATTGAACGTAGCTCCTGAGTAATCTGACGTAATCAACTAAATGGAAATAATAAATTCACTCTCAACTCAAAAACAATGTCGGTTGGCTGCGTTCACTTGTTTGCAGTGACGTCACTATAACGTTCTATCCCTTTAGCACCGCGGTATGCCGACACGCATGCCGGCTTGCAGCATAGCCAACTTGGAAACAAGGTATGATGTACTTCCAGACTTGTGAGAAAAATACAGTAGGTGAAATTCCTTTTGAAAAGGATACGTTTCGAAAAACTGAAATAGAAATATTCTTATTTTTTTTACCTAATCCATGTATTAATGAAATTGTTATCGAGCTATTTCTTATATTTATCATGTAGAATATTCTCTTAACGTATGACATATCAAGTAGATATATTCTATTCTGTATATGGACACTATCACTGTGATATATCCAGCACCTTTCAAGCTATTACTTGTTGAATAAGGTATTTCAGTGGTAAAGAAACTGGGCAATGGTCTGGAAACGAATCAAAATATTTAATAAATATATTGGAACCAGGTCTTTTTACCTTCTGGTTAAACAAAACACGAGAAACACTATTTTTCACTAATGGTTGTGTTAATTATATATTCAAATTAATATTCTTCTGATATTAGCCAAAGAAAAATGAGATAAAAGCCTCATCGCCACGGGTGTGATCTATTCCCGTGGACTCCGTGGCCGAGAATGAGAGCTCCACGCTCCGCCACGGCTCAACACGAAAAACCTATCAGCATTTGAAAAGTCAAACTAATAAAGATTATGTCGCAAATACTAAACTGCATAAAAATTGTTCAACATAAATGTTATGATTTAACGAAATGTCCTCTTTGTGAACTGCAAGAGGAAATGGACCAAGACCATTTTCAAATATGCCCGGCCACTTCTAGCGCTCTTCCCATCCAGCATTAGTTAACATTTTTTTGTGCTGTTGATTTGGTCTCTCTTGCGGTTTACCAGTTATACAAAAATCATCAAGAGCAAATAAGACTACATGGGCTATAGCTAGAAAATTGAACATATGCATTCCATTTGCCATTTTAATCACAATCGTTCGTCATTTTCAATAAAATCAGTTTTCGAAAAATGTTCCATGTAAAGGGTAGTTTAGGATGGAGGAATGTTCTTCAAAATCTTCGTGTCGCATCCTTGAGAGATATTGCACTTAAACATCAACTTTGGTTTGAGAGGTAGAACTGGAATTTAAAAATTCCATGCCACAACTGGGATTTGAACCACGGACCTTCCGCTTCCCGGGCGGCTGCTCTACCACTGAGCTATTGTGACAAACTGCCAGAATGGCATTATATTCTCAAACTAGTTCGTATTTCTCCAGGTTTGGTTTTTAACCGAATTTTTGTTTGGTTTATGTTGTCCATACACACACACAAACACACACACACGCACGCACGCACGCACGCACGCACCCACACACGCACGCACACATACGCTCACACACACTCTCACACACACTCACCCACTCTCTCACTGTCTCACACTCACGCCCGCACCCACACACTCACGCACACATACGCTCACACACACTCTCACACACTCACTCACTGTCTCACACACGCACCTACACACTCACTCACGCACGCACACATACGCTCACACACACTCACACACTCACCCACCTACTCTCTCACTGTCTCACACTCACGCACGCACCCACACACTCACGCACGCACACATACACTCACACACTCTCACTCATCCACTCTCTCACTGTCTCACACTCACGCACGCACCTACACACACACTCACACACTCTCACTCATCCACTCTCTCGCTGTCTCACACTCACGCACGCACCTACACACTCACGCACGCACACATACACTCACACACTCACTCATCCACTCTCTCACTGTCTCACACTCACGCACGCACCCACACACTCACGCACGCACACATACACTCACACACTCTCACTCATCCACTCTCTCACTGTCTCACACTCACGCACGCACCTACACACACACTCACACACTCTCACTCATCCACTCTCTCGCTGTCTCACACTCACGCACGCACCTACACACTCACGCACGCACACATACACTCACACACTCACTCATCCACTCTCTCACTGTCTCACACTCACGCACGCACCCACACACTCACACACGCACACATACACTCACACACTCTCACTCACCCACTCTCTCACTGTCTTACACTCACGCACGCACACATACACTCACACACACACTCACTCACCCACTCTCTCACTGTCTCACACTCACGCACGCACCCACACACGCACGCATACATACGCTCACACACACTCACACACTCACTCTCTCACTGTCTCACTCTCACACACGCACCTACACACTCACTCACGCACGCACACACACGCTCACACACAATCATACACTCACTCACCCACTCTCTCACTGTCTCACACTCACGCACGCACCCGCACACTCACACACGCACACATACACTCACACACTCTCTCATCCACTCTCTCACTGTCTGACACTCACGCACGCACACATACACTCACACACACACTCACTCACCCACTCTCTCACTGTCTCACACACACGCACCTACACACTCACTCACGCACGCACACATACGCTCACACACTCACACACTCACCCACTCTCACTGTCTCACACTCACACACTCACGCTGCGCACACATACGCTCACACACACTCTCACACACACTCACCCACTCTCTCACTGTCTCACACACACGCACCTACACACTCACTCACGCACACATACGCTCACACACACTCACACACTCATACACTCTCTCACTGTCTCACACTCACGCACGCACCCACACACTCACGCACGCACACATACACTCGCACACTCTCCCTCATCCACTCTCTCACTGTCTCACTCACGCACGCACCTACACACTCACGCACGCACCTACACACTCACGCACGCACCCACACGCTCACGCACGCACACATACACTCACACACTCTCACTCACCCACTCTCTCACTGTCTCACACTCACGCACGCACACATACACTCACACACACACTCACTCACCCACTCTCTCACTGTCTCACACTCACGCACGCACCCACACACGCACTCACCCACTCTCTCTGTCTCACGCTCACACACGCACCCACACACTCACGCTGCGCACACATACGCTCACACACACACTCACTCACCCACTCTCTCACTGTCTCACGCTCACACACTCACGCTGCGCACACATACGCTCACACACACTCACTCACCCACTCTCTCACTGTCTCACTCTCACACACGCACCTACACACTCACTCACGCACGCACACACACGCTCACACACAATCACACACACTCACTCACCCACTCTCATACTGTCTCACACTCACGCACGCACCCACACACTCACGCACGCACACATACGCTCACACACACTCACTCACCTACTCTCTCGCTGTTTCACACTGACACACGCACCCACACACTCACGTACGCACCTACACACTCACGTACGCACACATAAGCTCACACACACTCACACACACACTCACCCACTCTCTCACTGTCTCACACTCACACACTCTCACTCACCCACTCTCACTGTCTCACACTCACGCACGCACCCACACACTCACGCACGCACACATACACTCACACACTCTCACTCACCCACTCTCTCTCTCACTGTCTCACACTCACGCACGCACACATACACTCACACACACACTCTCACCCACTCTCACACTGTGTCACATTCATGCACGCACACATACACTCACACACACTCTCACTCACCCACTCTCTCACTGTCTCACACTCACGCACGCACCCACACACGCACTCACCCACTCTCTGTCTCACGCTCACACACGCACCCACACACTCACGCTGCGCACACATACGCTCACACACACTCACTCACCCACTCTCACACTGTCACATTCATGCACGCACACATACACTCACACACACTCTCACTCACCCACTCTCTCACTGTCTCACACTCACGCACGCACCCACACACGCACTCACCCACTCTCTCACTGTCTCACGCTCACACACTCACGTACGCACACATACGCTCACACACACTCACACACTCACTCACCCACTCTCTCACTGTCTCACTCACACACTCTCACTCACCCACTCTCTCACTGTCTCACACTCACGCACGCACCCACACACGCACTCACCCACTCTCTCACTGTCTCACGCTCACACACTCACGTACGCACACATACGCTCACACACACTCACACACACTCACTCACCCACTCTCTCACTGTCTCACACTCTCTCACTCACCCACTCTCTCACTGTCTCAGGCTCACACACGCACCCACACACTCACGCACGCACACATACACTCACACACACACTCTCACCCACTCTCACACTGTGTCACATTCATGCACGCACACATACACTCACACACACTCTCACTCACCCACTCTCTCACTGTCTCACTCACGCACGCACCCACACACGCACTCACCCACTCTCTCACTGCCTCACGCTCACACACTCACGTACGCACACATACGCTCACACACACTCACACACACACTCACTCACCCACTCTCTCACTGTCTCACACTCACACACTCTCACTCACCCACTCTCTCACTGTCTCACACTCACGCACGCACCCACACACTCACGCACGCACACATACACTCACACACTCTCAATCACCCACTCTCTCACTGTCTCACACTCACGCACGCACACATACACTCACACACACTCACCCACTCTCACACTGTCACACTCATGCACGCACACATACGCTCACACACACACTCACACACACTCACTCAGCCACTCTCTCACTGTCTCACACTCACACACCCACCCACACACTCACGCACGCACACATACGCTCACACACTCACTCACCCACTCTCTCACTGTCTCACACTCACACACACACACACACACACACACTCACTCACCCACTCTCTCATTGTCTCACACTCACGCACGCACCCACACACTCACGCACGCATGGAACTTTTTCTAAAAATGCCTTTTTTTTTTTTTTTTTTTTGAGATGTAGGGGTCCTCAGAAGTTATTTCTGGTGAAATCTCGATATCAAATTTGTGGGTGGGATACAATACTTCCCCTATTTACTATACGTAGTAGAGAAAGTAAAAAATATAGTCCTTGTCTTTCATTTATTAAAACTTCATTTATGCTTACTTTTATCCCTACAATCAATCACAAGTATAAGTAAAAAAAAATAAAATAAATAAATTGTCACTTTTCACAGTTTTTTTCTATAGCAGTTTAGAGTAGGTAGCGTATTGTTGCCTCACCTGGTCCTGTTAGTCGCTCCATGGAGGTCGAAACTCTGACTTTTGGAATGAGTACTGGGGGGTCACTGCGACCCTTGGCGTTGACCGCGTACACGGCCAGCTCGTAGTCCCGTCCTGGTTCAAGACTGTGCAGGACGAACACCGGCTCGGCGCCGAACACGCGGTACAGGGGAGGTCCGGGGCGTACGCCCTCATCGTTCAGGGCATCCATAGGGGATGGTGGCGGAGGAGATAGGGCACCGGCACCCTCGCTCACCTCCAGCATGAAGTGTTGAGGTAGGTCACCATCCGCCCCCGCCACGCACGCCACCTCCAGGCCGCCCCCGGTGCGGTTCCGCAGCATGCAGTTGTGTGGGGGTTGAGGGGCGGCTGCAAAACAAGAGAAAACACATGACAAGTGCGCAGGTCCTTCTCTACATAGTAATATAGATAAACTCTTGTACAAATAGTAATCGATCTTTTACGAGGTGGTCGCTATGTAATGGCTGACAAATTTCATTCTCTTTGCATGACCAAGGCATAAAAACAAATGACTTACTCTTTGAGAAAACTATGATATTATACAACTCGAACAAATAGTAGAGAATATATTGGAAATGGTTAACTCTATATACACATTTATTGTGCGTGTGTGTGTTTGTGTTTAGGTACACCTAATAGGATACCTACCGCCGAAGCCTTGCCCGGAGCGGAGCGATGTGAGGCTGTTTTTTCCTTATCTACGTATGCACCTCCGAGTCTACTCTACTTAAGACTTCTCTTTTGCCATCAAGATTGAGTTATTGCGGCAAGCTGCACGCACGCACGCACGCACGCACAACATATGCAGAAAGAAGGAAGCAGACAAAAAGGATGAGCGGAGAGAAACCTTCAAATATTCACAAAGCCACTGCATCAGACCTTGTGGGGGAAATATATGTATATCATTCCTGCTGCTTACGTCATTACACAATGTCACGTGACTTTCTCTACTTCATGATAACACTTTAATGGACAGCGTCATATATAAGCAATGTATACTTTATTGTGGCCTCCTTTCCAATTTCTTGCTATCATAACCTAATCGTCAGAGTCATTTTATGTAAAAGGGTAGTTTATAGTGGATGAATATGCTAGAAAATATTGCTCTAACTTTGGAGACCGCCGAACTTCAATGCCAAGTTTGGTTTTGTAACAGTTTATTTCGGTACCTGTATTTGCTACAATTCATTAAGCGTTATTTTGTGTTTTGTGTAAGTATACACACACAGTTAAAATAATGAAAGAGAAAATTCCCTAACCTAGAACTTAAATCTTGTCATGATATAATTTGTATTAATAGGCTTCATATAAAGTGAAAATGTAATATCAATGTAAATGTTGACACATTTAATTATAGTTTTGTTTCTATAATTGAAGCAAAATTATTTTTTAGTTTGGAGCTCTCATTTGCTTAGGAAGCCCCTTTTTTGCAAACCATTAGTTCCTGAAGATAAATAAAACCATTCAAAATTGCCGCAGTTATAAGCAACTTTTAGTTTTTAAATTGTTTACACACACGCACCCACCCATACGCCCACACATACAATTGTTTACACACACGCACACGCCACCACGCACACACGCACGCCCAGACGTATATGCACTCACAGACGTGTGCATACCGGGGTGCACTCAGTCTCGTTAGGTCCCTGTGGGAACAATTGAGGTGCTACTTGATTAAAAAGCAGCGATGCCTGGTCCTGAAGAGCACATATACCGACGGGAAGGGATCGGGCACTGACCACGTCCCACCCTTCAGCCCTGCACCCACTCGTGACGCATATAGTGGGCGGAGGTAAGATTCGCAGCAACCGGAAAGGGAAATTAACAGTTCAAGCCTCTCTCATACCTCAGACCTCGGTCGCCTTATGTTGTGCACTATCTATTATAGTGGACACAGCAGTTCCCAACCCGCCTCGGTAGCGTGATGGTTAGCCTCACGTTCAAGAGGTCGCGAGTTCGAATCTCGCTTAGGGTAAGTTATCCGGGTAAGGTTTTTTTCCGAGGGTTTCCCTACCCTGAGAAGACGAGTGTCGGGTAACTTAAAGCTCCATGGACCTCGGGCTCATTTGAGCATCATTTCACACATTTCCTTTCATTCGTCCGATATGACACAATGTCGGAGGACGTTAATTAAAAAAAAAAAAAAAAAAAAAAAAAAAAAAAAAAAAAAAAAAAAAAAACCAGCAGTTCCCAGGAGTTTAAAATGGCCGACATTCCACTAAACAGCTGACGAAAGAATCGCAAAAAGTAGTCCTGCCAATGTACACAATAAAGGCGTTATTCCTAACCTCAAATGCCACAGGGTTAAGGTATCATGCTTTGAAACGATAATAATGTTTGAACATTGTTACCACACAACACATGATGAATTTACTCATGTTGTTGTGCAATAACACTTCTGTATCAAGTCACTCCCGAGCGCTAAATACCATAATATATCTATATTTAATGTACTATCCACAGTGTAGCGAACAGTAAGTATAACTGCATATATTGCTCTAAAAGAGTTCAAGACAAACCACGCAAACACGAGCAATACGGCCACAGATTGATACGGCGTCTAAACAGAATCTTGGTTTAAAATCTATCGGTTGGCATTTCTCCAACGCGTTCATAAAGAAGGGCTTGTGTGGCAGCATATCACCAACAATGGCCATGTTTATATGTTACCAACAGTTAGCGGCACTAATGCAATCTAGCGGATGGAATATCACCAAATATAACCAGACTGCACCATAATGGGGGTATTTCAGTAAGCTGTGCCTCTATATGCTTGCAGCAGACTGGAGGCATATTTGACACGCACAGAGATGTACTAAACCTTGCTATAGTGCAACTTCCTTAACCTACTGTATCCTAGAGAAGTCTTCAACTTGCCTTCCTTTTATATCTGGCTTGTTTCCTTTTTACGAGGTGTTTATTTCAGAGTAGAATTCCTTGCCGACGTCAGGTTGAAAAATTACGAAAAGCAGAGGGCCCTTGCTTCCAAGCAGTTGATGACGGCTTCGCCCCAGTTCCTACAGAACCACTCTATGATACCACTTCCTGCGGACCGACGGATTATCTGAATCTAACGCTGTTCTCTTATTCCGCACAAGAGAAGAATCTGCGGAAATAAAAGTATATCTCCTTTCTTTTGTTTTAAATTATTTTCCTTACTCCAGTCTTTTGGAGTGCTGACTGTAGCAGATTTAAATTTCTTCTGAATAAAGTTCTGGCGACGTGAACAAACAAAACAGTTTAGACTTCTAGTTGTCAGCCAATGCACATGCGAAATTAAAATTGTGAATGTTGCGCGTAGAATCGCGTTTTTTCAGGAATTGTACCAATATAGATAAAATTAAAAAGCGCATATTCCGCGCTTGGAAACGGCTCTAAAGATTTTGATCAAATTTTGTATTCAGACAGGGTTTATATACATTAGTTCTACAATAACAAATTGATTTAATTTCAATCTTAAATGAACATATCTACAAAACCATTTTATTAATTTCAGATTACATCAAATAGCACGATAATATATAATTGCTCGTTTAAATATATAAGAACGCAAATTCTAATGTCTTTCATTATTTTTCATTATTTACAGTGAACCAGGTGCGAAAATGTTTGCCATCTTTTTAATGTTCCATTTTTATGCCACGTTAACATGTTCACTGTGGTTTTGAACTTTGGCTTTCTATTAGCTTGGTTTTGTTTCAACCACACGCACGCACGCACGCACACACACACACACACACACACACACACACAAAATTCACACTCCCAGACTCTAGCTAGAATGGAGAATAATCCTAATGGAACAAATGTCCATCCTCCCAACCGGGAATCGAACCCGCTACCCCTTGCACAGCTGCGGGGCCAGCCATGCAGTTCTCTTTATTGTGTAAATGTGTTACATTTTATTAAATATTTTCATAGCTTGAATGATATTTATACACCTGATATTCAGCTTTATTTGGATTTTAAAACTTCCAATACGGGTTTCTTTGTGATAGCCTGTTAAAGGCAAAATAAAATCCCTAGTAGTGTGTATTTATGTGCAGCGGAGGCAGAGGGAGGCTTTCTCTTGAAAATCTCCATGTGGCATCTTTAACATGAATTTAGATACAGGAGAGATTAAACTTGCGTTTTCTGTTTGAGTTAGGCTCTTCACACACAAAAGCCTGCTCGCGTGCGCGTGGATGTTTTCATAACATGAGCATTATTTCCCTTTTTTTTACGGAGACCTCAAAAATGCGTCTCCAGTGAAATCTTTGGTAAAAGTTGTTTGGGGTGGAATACAACACGTTTACCTAGCACAATATGTAATAAGTAATAGTCATGTATGAGATGATTGGAAACCTAAAATCAGACAACTCAATAACCACGGCATTAAAAGTGGAATTCGTCTTATCTCCAGAGCTAGAAACTAGGAATCAACGTAACTTGCACTCTAAGTGACGTCATACTGTACAGTTGATCGCTCTGTGTTCACGTTCTGTTCTCTGATATACAAAGTTCACGTGCTGCCACCTAGTGCAACAATTTGGTACAAATAATGTCATGCAATGTAGGTTATGTCATTCAGAAATTGTTAAAACAAGAGTGTAATATAAATGACATTGTGAGTCAGTCAGTCAGGTAGTAAGAAGAACAAGAAAGTTGACCACTACAATCGGAGTTGTTTGAACATACTTCATCATGCTGAGTTTAAACACTTCATTACCAAATATACTCAGCTATTTGACAAACAAACACAGACCAATGAGAACACAGCAAAATGTGTGTGTGTGTGTGTGTGTGTGTGTGTGTGTGTGTGCGCGCGCGCGCACGCGCTTGTATGTATCAAAACAACATAACTCAAAAAAGGAAAGTTGTCTAAAAACCAAATTGCCTATGAAGTCCTATTTATTCTGGACGACTTTTGCATAACTGGTAAACCGTAAGAGACAGACCAAATATTACTACACAAAAAATTGTGGATTTCATTCAAACAGACAATTTACGTCTACGTGGCTGTTTTCAGTGAGCCATTTCTTAGTTCTGTGAGTTTTGCAGTATTTAACACTTGTCTCAAACGAAAGGCCTTCGTTCACATTATCTCTTACCATGCAAAGAGATTTTAAGCCTACGATATTCAAATGTTCTCCTTGTGCCTGCAGGAAAATTAGCAATAGGATAATTTCTGCAACTGTTAAACTCGACTAACATGCAGAGAGAGGAATAAGAGTTTGTAACAATAGTAGAAGAATAGAGAAAGTCATGTGAGTGTAACAGTTAATTTTTTTTGTGCGTATTTTCAGGAACTTCCAATGAAAACTCGGTATAGAATTTTTAGTTGAAATGAATATATTCTTTAGCGTATATTAAGCACGTTGCACAGCTGTTTAGATGTAAATTCGAGTTTTCTGAAACTGATATTTTGTAATATGGTGTAGTGGTGTGAATATCCGACAGGTTCGCTACTGTTGTATGGTCCAATGAAACGAAATGAAGACAAGGTTCACCTGCAATGCAATTAAAGCGGCCGTACCCGTGTGCTGGTGTTTGTGCCAGCTGAATACCATCAAACTGCCACTTAAAACACATTAGTACCCTCCTAATGGAGCAGACGCGCGTCCCATTGTTGTTACCACCACCCCAAAAAATATTTTTTGCTTCACACGTGATTTCGATGCTAATGGAAAGTTGCGCCGAAATAAATATTTGAAATGTTTCAATTAGATATATTTTAACAATTTTGTGCTCGCCAGGTCTTGTGTATTGTTCAGGGGTCATTAAGAGACACAATAGCATCGAAATTGTGTTGAAAAATCGTGTGAAATAAATGTATTACTGTCGCTGTTTTTTTAAAAATAAAACGGAACAGTAGCAACTGCGAAATTATGTACAGCCATTTTAGTGTAAAATAGTGCTTTGTGCAGTTATTATTAAATTTATATTTCTTTATACGCGCTCTCTCAAATTATAACATTGGGGGGTCGAAAATAATCCATACAGTGCATACTGGTAGTGTTGGAGATAAAAGGTCTGATGTGTTGCACTCACATGACTTTCTCTACTCTTGAACTAACCATTCTTACAAACTCTTATTCCTATATCTTCTTCGTGTTAGTTGAGATAAACATTCGTACAAATTATCTTATTGCCTATTTCCTTGTAGCTACAAGGGGAATATTAGAATACAGAAGGCTTTGTGCGACAGTCAAATCTTTTTGACGTTTGAGATTCCGTTCTCTTTGCACGATTAACATATAAAAAAATTAACAACGTTGTTGCATTTCGCTAAATTTCTAAGTTTTCCGAAACTCACACACATAACAAGGAATATCTCCGAAATAGTTCATCCTACAAGAAAATTTATTGGGACATAAATTGTGTATTTTAGCAAGATCTACATTTTTTGTATAGTATGATTTGGTCTATCTCTAACGGTTTACCAGTTATGCAAAAGTCGTCCAGACTAAATACGACTACAGGGGCTATAGCCAGAAAATTCAAGATAATTTCATTTGCCATCAAAATATCTCAAACAAATGGCATTTTAATGAAAATCGTTAGAACCATTTTCAAGAAAATCAAAATTTTCAAAAAATTTTCCATGTAAAGGGTAGTTTAGGGTGGGGCTATTTTCTTCAAAATCTTCGTGTCGCATCCTTGAAAGACATTAAACATAAATACCAACTTTGGTTTCTAACCAAGTTTTCGTTTTTGAGTTATGCTGTCCACAGACTGACAGACTGACAGACACACACACGGACCTTTTTCTAAAAATACTCTTTTTTTTGGATTCAGGGGGCCTCAAAACATATATTTCCGGTGAAATCTCGACATCGAAGTTTTGGGTGGAATACAATACTTACCAGTAGAGAAAGTAAAAATATTGTGCTATTTCTGCGTTAAGTTATTTCTTCCATGCCTATACTAGCGACATAAAGAAGTATTACATTCGACCCGGAAATTGAAGTCTCAGATTTTTCCAAAAATAAGTTTTACATATGCCTTTGAACAGCGAAGTTCAAAGCTGTTATTTGATTTAAAATTTTTCAAAGGATATGAATTGAGGATTTTTGGACAAAATACTACTGCACAGAAATGTATATCTCGTCAAAAGACACAATTTATGTCAAATACATGTTTTGTAACTTTGCCATTTCCGAGATATTCGTTGTTATCAGTTTGAATTTTCCTATACTTATTCTTTTGCCAAATAGGAAGTCGGTATTCGTTTCTTTTGTCTTGGCTTTGTAAAGAGCAGGAGCGATATAGCGACCCGCTTTAAAACATTTGAATACCATGCAAATGGGTTTGAATTTTGAATAAATTTTTTGTAGATTGTCCACATATTCTCCTTATTTCATCTCCTTCATGTTTTTCATTTCTTTTTCCTTCCTCTCTTATTTTCTTCTCTCCACTATTTCACTTCTTATAAATCTATACTCCTATTATAGCCAAATTATTAGTTTTTCTTCTCTTTTCCTCTGTGTTGAATATTTGAAAACCAGGATAATCCTATAAGCTGAGATACGCCACTGGTCGCTGCGGCGTGTTCGCTAAGGAGTAAGGGATGAGTGCTATCTCAGAAATCTCACTTCCCCTACGTTTGGAATTCATATCACGTGTGCATGACACTCCAAGAATACCAACCAGCAAAATCTTAAAAACTTTTCGCAACGTGTGTACATATAGCGAGCCAGCCGCAACTTTTTCATGTCGCTCGAAACCCATCATCCATACGAGCGAGCCTCTCTCGGACAACCCTTAGGGAAATACACCTATATATGTACCTACACGGATAAACTGATTCCGATAACAGAATACTTCTTATTCTGCTTCTCCACTTGTTCAATAGTTTATATACCTCGCTAAACATTAGGGATAGAAATTTCGATACCCGACCTTGTCCGTGGTTTGATGATTTATCACTACAACATTTAGACTTAGGTTGTACTTGTCCAATAGTCTTGTGTTTCTTTGTTACTAGGTGAAATACCCGACGTTGTCCGTGGTTTGATGATTTATCGCTACAACATTTAGACTTACGTTGTACTTGTCCAATAGTCTTGTGTTTCTTTGTTACTAGGTGAAATACCCGACGTTGTCCGTGGTTTGATGATTTATCACTACAACATTTAGACTTAGGTTGTACTTGTCCAAAAGTCTTGTGTTTCTTTGTTACTAGGTGAAATACCCAACGTTGTCCGTGGTTTGATGATTTATCACTACAACATTTAGACTTAGGTTGTACTTGTCCAATAGCCTTGTGTTTCTTTGTTACTAGGTGAAATACCCGACGTTGTCCGTGGTTTGATGATTTATCACTACAACATTTAGACTTAGGTTGTACTTGTCCAATAGCCTTGTGTTTCTTTGTTACTAGGTGAAATACCCGACGTTGTCCGTGGTTTGATGATTTATCACTACAACATTTAGACTTAGGTTGTACTTGTCCAATAGTCTTGTGTTTCTTTGTTACTAGGTGAAATACCCGACGTTGTCGGTGGTTTGATGATTTATCACTACAACATTTAGACTTAGGTTGTACTTGTCCAATAGCCTTGTGTTTCTTTGTTACTAGGTGAAATACCCGACGTTGTCCGTGGTTTGATGATTTATCAGTACAACATTTAGACTTAGGTTGTACTTGTCCAATAGTCTTGTGTTTCTTTGTTACTAGGTGAAATACCCGACGTTGTCCCTGGTTTGATGATTTATCACTACAACATTTAGACTTAGATTGTACTTGTCCAATAGTCTTGTGTTTCTTTGTTACTAGGTGAAATACCCGACGTTGTGAATCTAACAGTTCTTTTTTCTCTGTCTCTCTTCAAGAGCGTCTTTTCATAGCGTACATATTCCCCTCTAGCTTGCTTTTCCCCGCAGGCTGGTGAAGAGAGCTCCATATATTTTAAGATTTGCCATCTTATAGACGGCAGACACGTATGTATGTATGTTAATACACTGGCGGTGTAGCAAGCTTTGGTTTTAGTAGCAAATATTTGAATGGAAGGTGAGAAAAAACTGAACTCAAGAGATTTCCGCCCCTTTTCTCTCTTTGCTTTTCCCTTAATGCAGAATCGCACTATACGCTGGAACGTTATCAAATAAAAGTGCATATCGTCTATGTGGTGCAGTATTCCATACAGATTTCTGCATCTGCTATTGATGTGGAACTTTCACATGAACTTTTCTACTCATTCGTCACAAAGTAAAACAGGGTATTCCCAAAGCTACTTAACATTTGTACAAGTTATGTTATTGAAGGCACAAGGGGAATATGGGAATACAGTAAAGTTTAAGTGACAGTCAATTGCTCGTTTCCATTCATCGATTTCGCCTGCATTTCATATCTTCTTCCTCACTCTCATAGGTGGTGCTTGGGTGGCCACCCGCTTCCAGGTGTTCACTCTGTCTGGCCCATAGGTTCTTCTGCTCCCCAACAGACACTGGTTGAGTCCTATGGGGTGTAAGTCCTACATAAGTGGGGGCATAATAAGTAGAAGGTTGTCGAGCTCTCACAGAGTACCATGAACAGAACTTCAGACTATTCCTAGATAATTAAATATATACTTCTTGTTACGAAAATATATTAAACATGATTATCCGGGCTTGTGGACCGTGGTGTAGACGAAATTCTGCCTCCAGACGTTTTGTTTGAAGCTGTGTCAGACATGCGCAGTGGTTTGACCGTAGTACTCTGCTGGTCGCGGTGTCGACTAGTACTGGGCCGTTTGGTTTCACAGGTGCACGTGTGTTCGTATGACCTCTGTGAACCTCAAACCCAACAATAACTAGAATGAAGAAGTACAACTGCTCCAAGTCGCCGTCGTCTACTGCCAAAGAAGCTAAACGCACACTGATCAACCTATGTGACTACCAACTGTTGGAGAACGAAACGGCCACTCTACCTACACAATATCATCACCAACATAGAAGCTGGCATTCGTAACGTCTTTGGTTGTGCTGCCGAATGTGCCAGGATTGTAAAACGGGCGAAATCTCCCAAAAGGAATCTCTCTGTGCCACAGAAGGCTGCCTTAAAAGGCTGAACAACAAGAAAGAGATTATCAGCACATCAGATAAAGGAAATGCCAGTGTCATCATGAGCGTTTCTGATTATTAGTAGCACTCCGCCCCACAGTTAGTGCCATCGGATCTCCTACGTGAAACTCCTGCAGTCAAATGTTAGTAATACTGACTCTTACATCAAGAATTCCGCACATTTTGTTGAAAAGCTGAAATTCTTGACCGTGCAGCCCAAAGTTTTGATGTTACTTCTCTGTTCACAATGGTGAAGTGTCAGTCTTCTACAAGAATTACTTCATGAGGACTTCACAAACTTATTCCGCCACTTACTTCCACTGGAACCAGGAGTTCTATAAACAGAATGATAGACTGAGTGGCTATGGGCAGTCCCGTGAATGCAGTTGTTGCTGTTATATGAAACATTTTGAGGCTACCGGTAAACAAAAACCCATATGCTGGCTTAGGTAGATGACGTGTTCGCCATCTGGGGCGACAGACAAGGCTCCTTGATAGATTTCCTACTCCATTCGTCCACGCATACAGTTGGAATACAATGGAAATGGACACACACACACGCACACACACACACACTCCAACCACCATCCAGGCTAGAAGAGAGCTGTCATTAAAACATTAGTAGATCTGCCAACCACAACTACTCCCTCTGGAACGTTCTCACGTTAGTAGTCCTTTGCAGGCCAACCGTTATACCAGCCAGTTCGCTAAATAAGACTTACACCCCAGAAGGAAGCCCCGTTCTACAGCAAAACAAACGTACCCTAAGTATAAGAATAAAGCATATCTTCCAGACATCAAAGGTATTACTGGTCACATTGGGAAAGCACAACATCCACGCCATCTACAAACCCACACAACATATACAGAACCTGCCACATTCAGCAAAAGATCCAAACGAACCACTCTCTTCTGCGGGTGTTTACAGAAGTCTGTGTTTGTGTGCCTCTGTCTATATAGGGATTGACTGCTTTGTTTGAGGTTAACATAGTTCATACGAACACACATGCCTTGCGTATATTGAAGAACATAACATAGAAGTTCCTGCCATAATGCCCAGAAAGTTTCATTGTCTACCAGCTTGGAGAATACCAACTGCTCAACTAAATTTGAATATTACAGCTTACCATAAATCCCATACAGATGCATCTTGCTATAAACAGCTGTTTCAAGAAATAACAAATGCCTAGCCTAACCATACATGTATCTACACTGATGGTTCCAAAACGGACAGCGACAATGGATGTGCCGTTATTACCCCAGATAAGAAACTTCAGCTAAAACTCCCTAAATATTATTCCATATTCTCCTGCGAACTTTCTGCACTCAAGCAAGCTTTAACATACATCATCCAATCTAGTGAGAGTAAATTTCTGATTAATTAAGCTCTCTCCAAAGTCTCAGATCGTTCAACTTACCTCCAATTGCTTCAAGATATCCACAGTCTTTATTCCAATGACCCAAATTACTGGGCCCTTCACACTGCGGCATTAAGAAGCGGACAAAGCTGCTAAAGAAGCAAGTCGGTTAACAGACACACATGAACAGCAAGCAGTACCTTATCGTGATATTACAAAGTACTTCTCCAGACTAATAACAACAAGATGGAAACAGGCCTGGAATCAATCGCCTCCAGAAAAACTACACATGGTAAGGAAAGGAGACACTAATTCTTCCCCTGTCTATTCTCTTAGCAGGAAAGAGCAGGTGATTATCTCACGTCTCCGCATTGGTCATACAAGGTTAACCCACTCATACCTCCTCAGCAAAGGCCAGCCACCACAATGTGAAGTCTGCAACACAGTAAAACATCTCCTCACAGAATGTAAGCAATACGCTACACAACGACAGCTTCATCACATCACTGGAGACTTATCCACCATTCTGAACACGCCATCCAACTGCAGAAGGGTGTTATAATATGAAGGATATTTTTGTTGTACTGATTTGTTGATTAGTATTTTCATGATTTTGGTTAAATAATTGTAACAAGTTCATTGTATGCCGCTGTATTACATACAGAAGTCGCGATATGACGTAATTGTTGAAGCGACTCTAAATAAATAAAAAAATAAAAAAAACCTGTGAAGTCAAACGCTCCAGTACCAGTCGACACCGCGACTAAGAGAGTACTACGGTCAAACCACTGAGGATGTTCGACGCAGCTTCGAACGAAACGTCTGGAAGGAGAATTTCCTGGCTAATCATCCCACGGCAAAGTTTTACAATTATTCCCAATTCATGCACGTGACATTATGCATATCTCCCTCTTGTCTAAACATACAATTACCAGTTAACCACGCGGCGCCGTGGCCGAGCGGTTAGCGCGCTCGCCTACCACCTAGGCGGCCCGGGTTCGATCCCAAGGACCCGCATGTGGTATTCGTGGTGGACGAAGCGGCGTCAGGGCGGGTTTTCTCCGGGTGCTCCGGTTTCCCCCGCCATCTCATTCCACCGGTGCTCCATCTTCATGTATCATCAGTGTCACCGCCTGCGGTGCCGTAGTAGTAAAAGCGGGCGTTAAACACTACAACAACAACCCAGTTAACCACTAATAAATCCAGTATAAAATTAAACTGAATTAATTCCACTGTATTCCAGTTTATTTATTTTTCATTTACCGGATAATGAATGCCATTAGTTTAAAAATAAGGAAATACTGAAGGGAGAAGAAAAATACATTAAGATTACTTTGAGTAGAGATAAAAGCTTGTTTGAGAATGTTACAAAGCCGTCTGTGCTTCTTAAAGGATTCAAAAGAACAAAGAAAGCAATGGAGGAAAAGTAATATAAATGTCTTAAAGGGATGGAGGTTTTATATCTACACCGCGGCTCCAAGCTATTTTCTTTCATAAACATTTTGAGATGAAACCATAACAAGTAAGTAAGTCTACTAGGAGCTTCAGCTCTGGCTTAGGCCAAATAACCATGTTCGTACCTCATACACAGTAAAGAGGCGATCGCATTCCACAATGATGTGCTGCACTCACATGACTTTCTCTGCTCTTCTACTAACCACTCTTATTCCTATATATGCTTCATGTTACTTAAGAAATATTTGTAGAAGTGATCTTATTGCTTATTTCCTTGTAGGTGCAAGGGGAATATTACAATACCGTGCACTTTGAGCAGTAGTCAAATGTTTTAAAGCTTTGAGGTCCCGTTTTCTTGCACGGTTAAATGTTTTATTTGAAAAAAGTTTGTTTTTCAAAACTCACAAATAAGACATATCTCCGAAATAGTGCACTGTACAAAAAGAAGGGACGTAAGTTGCGTGTTTTAACGAAATCTACATTTGTAGAGTAAGATTTGCTCTATCTCTCACACACACACACCAGTCATACAAAAGTCATCAAGAGTAAACAGCCAAAAAATTCAAAATTTACGAGTACATCTTATTTGTCATAAAAATGTGTTTAACATATAGCAGTTTATTCGAAATCGCTAGTCTTTTCCAGAAAATCAAAATTTTCATGTAAAGGGTAGTTAAACTAATACAACTAGCTCATTAGGACTCAATGTTAATATTTACATCTACAGCGAGGGAAAGTACAATCTTGGGCAGCCCTAGAAAACCGTCTGTGTTTATCAGGTACTGCAAGTAGCGTGGGGAGGGGTGGTAAGCAGTATTCACGGGACCTTAGCAACGTCAACATTCCTGACCTTCCCCTTTGCGCGCTCGCCAAACGTATGACCATGCAATTGTTGCAATAGACACGCTGGAATCCAGTTATTTAATTTTACTTAGAGGCTAAACTATGAGTATTTAACAAGAAATGGAAAATACACAAATAACTTACATTTTAAAGATGCAGAAGTAAGTGATGGAGTGGTGACAATTTTATTACTTTCTCTACTGGTAAATAAAGTATTGTATTCCACCCAAAAAAATCAAGCATTTTTAGAAAAAAAAGGTTGTGTGTGCGTGTGTGCGTGTATGTGTGGACAGCGTAACTCAAAAACGAAAAGTCGGTCAAAAACCGATAAAATAATTCCTAAAAATGTTTATCTCAACTAACACGAAAAAGCTATAGGAATAAGAGTTTGTAAGAATGGTTAGTGCAAGAGTAGAGAAAGTCATGTGAGTGCAACACATCTTTCAGTTTAACATCAAGAAGTCGACGTTAAAGTCTGCACTCTCGTACATCTACAGTCTTGTATACCTTTTGTAAATAAATTCTAATCTTGAGCAGTATAAAATACATTTCTGATAGTTATTCCTCACTTTTCTGCCCTGTCCTTGGACAGCAGAGCGTAATTTCATGTTTCCTATTTTATGACAGTTGTTAAAACTTGTGTGAGTTGTAAAACACTGAATTCCTTTCCCTTTCCACCATTTTCAAGGACATTAAACCCTAAAGCTGTGCCATATTCACCATCTCATAAAATGGGCATGAGATTTTTCTGAAGGCGAGGTGCGATTAATTACTCATTTTTTTATTGTCTCGATGTTGCAGTAATGTAAAAGGTAATAGAAGTTGTTAACAAAAATAAGTGAATTATCCAAAGCTATTCTAGAATCTTCTCCTACAAGTCGTAAAAAACACAGGCGATATTTTTACGATCGCCATTTCATTTATACGGCAGTAAAATTCCTCTGCCACCGCAATTATAAAACCCAAGCGGGGCAAACTTGAGGCGAATAACTTTCATTCTTTTGTGCTACATTCACATGATTTTCTCTACTCTACTCTATCGTTTGTTACTTTCTAATACAAATAATATTCGGGGAAATGAGAATGAAATATCGTGAATGATATTGTGATACATTGAGAAGAACGTAACTGGACTGAATTGGCGTTTTGTCACAATATATTTGAGACTCCCTTAACCTCCTCCCCAGAAAAGTTCAAAATTTCGTAAACGTTATTAGAATAATTAGAGCAAAATGCAGTTGAAACTTTTGGCCCCAAATAAAGATGGAAAAATTATTTATAGGTTTCAGAATTGAAACAAAAATTAAAATATTAAGAACAACTCGGGGGAAAAAAAAAACTATTACATAAAATACAGAATACAAAAATGAGAGGTTCAGGATATAACAATGTGTTAATGAGCGAAGAAAACAGTGGAGGAAACACATTGATAAACGTTTAGTAAAAGTGTGATGCTTTGCACTCACATGACTTTCTCTACTCTTGTGCTAACAATACTTACAAACTCTTATTCCTATATCTTCTTCGTGTTAGTTGAGATAAACATTTGTACAAATTATCTTATTGCTTATTTCCTTGTAGGTACAAGGGGAGTATGCGAATACAGTAGACTTTGAGCGATAATAATCAAACCTTTTAAAGCTTTGAGATTCCGTTCTCTTTGCACCCTTAACATATAAGAAAATGAACGAATTCCATTTCACGTAAGCGTTAAGCTTTCCGAAACTGACGCAAATAACAAGGAATATCTGCAAAATGGTTCAACCTACAAGAAAATTTATTTGGAGATAAATTAATGTCTTAGCAAAATCAACATTTTTTGTAGAGTAAGATTTGGTCTATCTCTTACGGTTTACGAGTTATTCAAAATTCATCCAGAGTAAATACGACTACAGGGGCTATAGGCAGAAAATTCAAAATATACATTTCATTTGTCATACAAATATCTTAAACATATGACATTTTAATAAAAATCGTTAGAGCCATTTCCAAGAAAATAAATTTCGAAAAATTTTCCATGTAAAGGGTAGTTTAGGGTGGGACTATTTTCTTCAAAATCTTCGTGTCGCATCCTTGAAAGACATTAAACTTAAATACCATCTTTGGTTTTTAACAGACTTTTTGTTTTTGGGTTATGCTGTCCACACACACACACACACACACACACACACACACACACACACACACACACACACACACTCGACCTACAATACCGGAGACCTTTAGATGGGAAAAGGAGAAGAAGAGGATGGATGGATTGATTGCTACTTACAGGCAGGCACGATGTGAGCCAGGCAGGGTTCCCGTTGACGACCCACACTGTTGCTCGCCCAGCAGGCCAGGGTCCCGTAGTGCTGCTCAGACTCAGGCTGGTACCTGAGCACGCTGGACAACACACCGGAACTGTGCAGGCGGGACGCTGCTATCGGAAGCACGTTGTCTCTAGTTCGGTTGTACGTCCAACTGAATCGAACATCATCCGCAGGATCGGCGTCCACCTCGCATCGCACGTCTATTGTTTCGTGACGTATTGCTCCGATACGTCTGGAAGTCAGGCCTTCCCGACAGCGCGGTGCGTCTGAAAACAAGCACACTATCTAACTCTTCTTACCAATGGGGGGAAAATGCAGCCTCCTACAAACTTTAACATAACCTCACTTCACTTCTGTTTGAGATACAATTACCCTGTTAGGTCACATGTACTTTATATTTAATTTATGCTCATTAAAATATGTAAAATACAGGATCACATTAAGATAGTTTTTTAAAACTACTGAAGTAATCATTTTCAGTTTTTCCAGACATTACATAGAAATAAATAAAAAATACTGTGGAACAGAATTTTTTTAAACGTCTTGGTTATTTTATTATTTTGATAATTTTTAGGATTATTTTTATCGCATGTATTTCTCAATAGCTTACCTTCTAAAAACTTCAGCAAAATTCTGTTCTACAGCAAAATGCATTTTGGTATCGTTAATAACTGTGCAAAATTTCAGTGCAATAGCTTAATTCTTTTGGAGAAACATGTACCTTCGGCAAACTAAAAAAGAAAAATGAGAACATTATGTACTTGGGAAAAACTGCTTAATGTTGACCACAACCATACCTTGTAGCAGAAATGTTTACAAACAAAACGCGTAAATTGCCATCTTGCCACAGCCTTCTTGAACCAGCTTCCTGAAAGTGTACCCGTCCAAATAGGAAAGAAAGAAGTAATTGTTTTTAGTGAGTGATATCTGACACAAAAGGGGCGTGACTTCATGCAACCCTTTAAACAAATACATTTTTAACACAGTTCTAGATGGAATATATGCTTGAAACTTTTGAATAATATTCTCATGGCATTCAACTAATTTATAAGCTGATAAAACACAATTGATTTTTTTACCCCAACCTTAATGTGCGCTGAGAGGTAGAAGTCTCTCAACACATGCATTGTGTGTTCTCGGAAGTCACTGAGTTAAACATTGCAACAATGAGCAATGAAATCAAACCAACCACACCTTCTCTTTGCACAGTCCTAAGGGGGAAAAGAATTACGACTTACCATTTGAGAAAAGTGTGTGTACCAGAACATTTAAAGCAGTAACGAGGAATACTTCGGAAATGGCGAAGTTCACAGAAAATGTATTTTAACGAGGTCCACATTTTTATATATTAAGATTTTGTCTCTGACAGTTTATTAGTTATACACGTCATTCAGAATGAAGAACACTTGAAGATATTTCCAGGAAACCTATGATATACATTTTATTTATGGTGAAAATATTTTAATGTCTTGAATAAGTATAGTGATATATACTGAAAAGTATAACTATTTGGGAATTAAGGTTACAATGGAAAACAAGAAAAACAAGACTCGGACCAATACTATATCTACACTAAATGGAATAATATGGCACAAGCATATTTTCAGAGAAACAAAACACAATTTTAATATAATCAGAAGCATTAGTGAGCTTTGGATTCACAAATGAAAAAAAAAACAATGCTTGCTGCGGAAATGCATGCGGAAACGACAGCTCCATGTCAGTAGATTTACTGGCATGTAAAAAAACTCCTGCGGGACAAAATTCCGGCACACCGGCGACGCTGATGTGATCCTGGCAATTGACAGCGTCGTTAAACAACAAAATAATTAATTTAATTTCACGACCTGGGGTCGCTAGTTCATCAAGTAGCTCCTCAATATGCCCCTCCGGGGTCTAATGAGGCTGAGTACACCCCGTGCCAGGCCACCTAGCGGAGTTGCCCCTAAATATCACTAATATGCAGAGCACAGCATTGATACATGTGGCAACATTTCCAAGGGAAAATGCTAGGGTAGACTGCAAGGCGTGTATTTTCAATAACGGCAGACGTTCGTTTACAATAAGGGACTCGTCTGACGGAGGAGAAACGAGTGAAAAAACGTCACTCTTGATATAAGGAGAAACGCCGTCTAGCGTCGGGAAAAGAAATAAATCGGATACTTTAAATGTGGGTGCCAATTTTGGTCGTGCATAACGGATGTGTGTGTGTGGGGGGGGGGGGGGGGTTTGAACGTCAGGCACGTATGTAGGTATATGACCAAGTAACGTCAGAAATGATTAAACATTTCACATCATTTCAAATTCCAGTGTAAGCATTTTACATATGTACCTCGGTTAAGTGAATCGATAGGGAAAGGAAAAAATAAAAAATGTGATTATTGCATTACATGACTTTCTGTACTCTTAATACAATATATCCTTACAAACATTCATTCTTCTGTCTCCTTCATATTAATAGAATTAAGGAACATTGGGAGTGAAATTTGAAAGTTCCACATTTTTTGATAGATTTTTCTGAAATTTTTACTGTGTATTTATATGAGAATAGGAGGTACACCAAATTTCATTAAAATTGAATAATTGGTTTAGGATATATAAATTATTTTATGAATTTAATAGGCACATTTTCAAAATAGAGCTCGCGTCTATTGACTTTTCAAAATGCATTTACATTGGCAGAACTGATACTCTAAAACATGGGTCACAATTGTATGAAGAGATATTTCAAATACGTTTGCTCATTATGCTGTACATATTATTTTTTAAATAACAAAGAAAATTTAATCTTAAAAATTATTGACTTTTTTCATACAAAAAAAAATGTTTTTGGAATTCATGTTAATGATAACATCAATATTGAAGAATAGTTTTATTTAGCTGCTATTTATGAATACTTTTGGAAGTTTTCATTGAATTTGAAGCAAAACTAAGGCGCGACCTTCTTTTGGAATGTGCAGAAATGTAGTTTTGAGAAAAACAGGCTTTTATATAGGAGCATCCTGTGTACGTTAAGGGAAGAGCGCTGGGCCGTAATGACCACATGGAGTGGGGGATATGAAAAATGTTAGCTGATCAAATGCACCGGTGTTCTAGGAACATTTTAAGGTAAAAAAACAATTTTCGACTTTTTGACAATTTTGACCAAAATTTCACTCCCAGTGTCCCTTAAACAATGTTATTGTAGGTACAAAGGGAATATGGGAATACAACACACAGTGATATTCAAATATTTCACAGTTGGTAGCTATCGATTGCTTTGAAATTTCGACGAATGTCGGGGAAATATTGATTATTTCTGAGAGCTCACAAAATCGTTACTAAACTGTTTGATTCACACCACATCGTTTATATCCAGCAACACATGAACATACATTTGACTTATGGACAGCTGATAAAACACGTCAACTAATTTCAGAAACTCTAAAATTTTAATTAAATGTTTGAATATTCTTAATATAATATTGCATTGTGTTTACTGTAAAGCTTTACGTGTTAGTGATTCTAAGGACAAAGCTTTTCTTATAAGTCATTTACCTGTAAGTGCTGCTTATTTCAGGCAATATTTGTAATCATTTCCATATTAAGAATAGGCCCGTATTGCAACTGTCAAGAGCTCATTGGTCAGTAGTTATTCCTCACTCCTCTCAAACAGTGCACTTTGTGTACTTTCTCCCTTTAAAGAAGGATCTGGTGCAGCACTGAACTGTTAATTCGTAACATGAAGAAATTAATGCAGTTTGGGATACAGAATCCCTGGAAAAGAACAAAGAACAAGGAAACGGAGAGTAGAGTAGAGTAGAGGCTGGTTAATCTTGCCTCATACTTTCATCATCTTAAGTTGACGTAGGTACGAACGTATCTTGAGACGGAAGAAAAAGAAAGTGCGGATGGTCTGGGGCGGGAGGGGGGTGGGGAGGGGATGTAGCAATAAATTCTACTTAAGGACGTGGCAGATTAGGTTTTCTGTCTCCAGCAGCTCGCTGCAACCTTCAGGTGAAGTCGCAGGGCTACCAACTTTATTTTCCTTAGTCTCTCTGACTTGAACCGACGCATCGTGAAGTGTGATATTTGCCCAAGGAGAATATATCTACTCATGCACCAGCATTTCCGCTTTTCTAAACTTGCGCAAGTCGATCTGAGCAATGTCATTGGTGCTGCGATTTTGTTCGCTCTGTTACCTGTATGCAATGGGCGATAGTGGATATGTTGCACTACCAAATAAGATATTGTACTGGAAGGTTCTAAAATTCACGAAGGTCTCTAAAATCCACTATGTAAACTTAATGAAAACATCGGCATTACCTGAATGCCCACAAAAAGGTTCCCTTTTTACTTTCTCTACTGGTAAGTAGGAGAAGTATTGTATTCCACCCAAAAATTCGATGACGAGATTTCACCGGAAATATATATTTTGAGGTCCCCTGAATCCAAAAAAGAAAGACATTTTTTGAAAAAGCTCTGTGTGTGTGTCTGTGTGTCAGCCTGTCAGTCTGTGGACAGCATAACTCAAAAACGAAAAGTTGATTAAAAGCCAAACTTGGCATTTAAGTTTAATGTCTTTCACAGATGCGACACGAAGATTTTGAAGAAAATAGCCCCACCCTGCACTACCATTTACATGGAAAATTTTTCGAAAATTTTGATTTTCTTGAAAATGACTCTAACGATTTTTATTAAAATGTCATATGTTTGAGATATTTTGATGACAAATGAAATGTATCTCTTGAATTTTCTGACTATAGCTCCTGTAGTCGTATTTACTCTGGACGACTTTTGCATAACTGGTAAACCGTTAGAGATAGACCAAATTATACTATACAAAAAATGCAGATCTTGCTAAAATACACAATTTATGTCCCAATAAATTTTCTTGTACGGTGAACCATTTCGGAGATATTCCTTGTTATGTGTGTGAGTTTCGGAAAACTTAGAACTTTAGCGAAATGCAACAACGTTGTTCATTTTTTTATATGTTAATCGCGCAAAGAGAACGGAATCTCAAAGGTCAAAGATTTGACTGTCCCACAAAGTCTTCTGTATTCTAATATTCCCCTTGTACCTACAAGGAAATAGGGAATAAGATAATTTGTATAAATGTTTATTTCAACTAACACGAAGAAGATATAGGAATAAGAGTTTGTTAGAATGGTTAGTACAAGAGTAGAGAAAGTCATGTGAGTGCGACACATCAGATTTTTATGGAACATTTTACGAGAATCTTGATTTTTCAGAAATAATTCAGGTGATTTAATTAAAATGCCAAATGCTTAAGATATTTTTATGACAAATAAAACGTGTAGGTTGAATTTTCTGGGAATATTTCCTAAAGTCCGCCTCATTCTGAAAGAGTTTTGTATAACTGGTAAACTGTAAGGGATAAAGCCTTAATGCACAAAAAGAAGACAAAAATGCAGAGCTCTTTAAACCACAATATAGGTATGTCAAAATATATACATAAGCTGTCGCAAAAAACACCATCACTTAATGTGTCGCAAACTGATCGGTTTTCAAATAAGAAACCCTGTCTGTCCGGAAACGCACAGTTTGGACGCTGTAGCGCATCCAAGTGTGAGAACGAACGGTTGTGACAATTTGCTAACATTTGTTTTGGTATTTTAATAAGGAAGGTATGCAACCATTTAGCCATCTGTGTACTGGAATGAACGACCTGAGACCAATAAGTTATTCGGGTAAGGTTTTCCCTTGCCCTGAGAAGACGAATGTCGGGTAACTTAAGGCTCCATGGACCTCGGGCTCATTTCACCTGTTTCATTCATTCACCGTTGGAGGTCGTTAACATAAAAAATAGTTTCGAAATGATATTTACGCTAACATATTTTCAAACCTTATTTTTATGAAAAAAAAGACGTAATTGTCATTCAATAGAAAATGATTATCCGGGCTCGTTGGCCGTGGTCTAGTGGAATATCTCCTTCCAGACGTTTCGTTCGAAGTTGCGTCGAACATCTTCAGTGGTGTGACCGTGGTAGTGAACCATTAGTTACACATGGTAAACAGTGTTTTGTATCTGAAGGTAAATGAGAAATTTTGACGTGCCCATACCGTTGACAGTTGGTGCACTGAGGGAAGATTTCCGACGATGTTCCACAGGGATAATCGCATGTTTTGCACTTGGCGTTACATCTTTGTTATCGTTGTGAATCAAATAACTTCTAACAACATTACCATAGCGGATAGAAGAGAAAGTGTGAGCTCTCCCGCTAGTTCACTGCATGATCCCTGGTCCCGTGGCAACTGACCAAAACTGCGGCGTGGCGATCGCATTCGCCTTAAAATGCGGCCGAACTGCCTAGTATGTGATTCGGAAGTACAGACAATTGTATACGTATGCGTTGTGTGTTGAGTAATTAGGTACATAACTTGTGAAATTGCTTCTAATTTTGTGCATAAATGTGTGTGTTCTTCAAAACGTAAGTTTCAAGCAACATCAATAATTGATTAAAAATGCCAACTTGTTTTGTACCCGGGTGTCGTTCAGGATACACAAACTGCTCAGAAGCTAGACATTTTTTTACTCCTCCTAAAGATAAAAATCTGTTTTACAAATGGGAAAAGTCTATTCCTAGGAAAGACACTAAATTATCTGTTAAATCTAGTATTTGTGACAAACATTTTCCAGAGGACTTTTTGGTGAAAGTTGATTCATTCGTTGTGCATGGAAAACTAGTTGAAATCCCTAGAATTAAATGGCGGTTAAAGCCAGGGGCAATTCCCTGTATATTACCTAATTTACCCAGGTACTTAACTACAGTGCATAAATCCCGAAAATCTCCACAAAACAGAGACAAAAAATTACTGAAAAAGCAATATTCAACAATCAATAAATTACCAGATGCAGGATCCAGTCAACCAGTTCTTATTTCAAACGCGCCGTCCTTCAACAATGAGGGATTCACAGAAAACAGTTCTAATTCCTCCAAGGTCACAAACACAAGTGTCAATAATGAAATTGCTACACTGAAGAAAAGAATTAGAAACCTCAATAGAAATTTAGTTAGAACTAAAATCCTGCTATCTAAAGAGAAGGCTAAATTAAAAATAGTAGAAAAGAAATTCGCTACTAATTGTTGCGAACATAAACGCAATTGAAATTATTTAAGTAAAAAACAAAAGCTGGTTCCAGATACAATGCTTAAAAAATACATAATTTGCATTTTGGTTTAATTTTTCAGCGTAAAATCATGTAAGCAGATATTTCCCACTGTTCTTCGTTAATTATAATACCCATTATTGTAAAATACCATCCTATATTATGTGTCAAGGAAACACGATCTTTCAAAACAGTATTTCCAATATTCCTGCTTACGATTTTAGGTATTTAAAATGCTAACTGATAATATGAAACCCATTTTCACCATGCATTCGTGAACTAAAGCGACACCAGTGCCATCTTGCGAGCGAACCATAGTAACTCCCGAAGAGCTCACACTATCTCTTCTATCCGCTATGATATTAATATTATTTCCTATAGTATAAACTATACGCAGTAGAGTAACTTTTGGAATAGCTATCAAAATAGATGATGCTGTGTAGGAAAAGCCGTGTGACAGTAGCGCATTAATTATAGTAATTGTAGAGGAAAGTTTTGATAATTTGGAGCCACTCTGTTGAAGCTAGTGATTTTTCATGCCTCACACCCGCCTGGTCTGACGATGATGATGATGATGCGAAATTGTGAGGCTGGCGCAAATGTTACTCTGGAGTAATCTGATGTCATTCCAAGACTGGTGCTCCTCTTTCCACTTGTTGGGGGAAACTGCGAAATTACCTGCCGCCCCCCCCCCCCCCCCCGTACCCTCCCTGGCGCTAAAAAAATATGAAGTCGAAAGGAAACGGTTTTACGATTAGACCGAAATGAGTGGTTTGCGGCTGTCTCCTCGTAATTAGAACGGTGAAAATTACAGTAGCGAGTGGTCAGGAAGTTGGTCTATTCTTTCCTCTCAATCTAGCCTGCCTCGCTCCGTCCCGGGATGAGATTATTACTCCTGAAAATTTCTATCATGTCCTCTCCGCTTTAATCAAGGAGTAGTTCTCTTGTTTTCAACAGGAGGACGTGAAATTCACGTATCTGTCTCGCTGGAGGGGAAATATCCCTCCCTCGTGTGCGAGGTTTGGATTTGAACCTAATATCTTACCTAATACATTTCTCCTTTATCTAACATTTACCTACGTTCCATCCAAAAATATACTTCTGAGACTCATTTAATGGGAAAACACAAAATTGAGCAAGCGTTAGTCTTAAAAACTCTAAAAATGCTAAAACTGGTGACTAAGGTACAACTTTCTCATGGATTACATAGACTAAATATCATAAATGTTGGTTGTTGTATTCCACCCAAAAATTCGGTATCGAGATTTTATCGGAAATATGTTTCGAGGCCCCCTGAATAGAAAAAGGGCCTTTTTAGAAAACGGAATACGCCCGCGGGATGTGTATGTCAGTCTGTGGACAGCATAACTCAAAAACGAAAAGTCGGTTAAAAACCAAAGTTGGTATTTAAGTTTAATGTCTTTCAAGGATGCGACACGAAGATTTTGAAGAAAATAGCCCCACCCTAAACTACCCTTTACATGGAACATTTTTCGAAAATTTTAATCTTCTTTAAAATGGCTCTAACGATTTTTATTAAAATGGCATATGTTTGAAATATTTTTATGACAAATGAAATCTATATCTTGAATTTTCTGGCTATAGCCCCTGTAGTCGTATTTACTCTGGACGAATTTTGCATAACTGGTAAACCGTTAGAGATAGACCAAATCATACTGTACAAAAAATGTAGATCTTGCTAAAATACACAATTTATGTCTCAATAAATTTTCTTGTCGGGTGAACCATTTCGGAGATATTCCTTGTTATGTGTGTGAGTTTCGGAAAACTTAGAACTTTCGTGAAATGGGTCATCGTTGTTCATTTTTTTTATATGTTACGTGTGCAAAGAGAACTGAATCTCAAAACTTTAAAAGATTTAACTATCGCACAAAACCTACTGTATTCTAATATTCTCCTTGTACCTACAAGGAAATAAGTAATAAGATAATTTGTACAAATGTTTATCTCAACTAACACGAACAAGATATAGGAATAAGAGTTTGTAAGAATGGTTAGTACAAGAGTAGAGAAGGTCATGTGAGTACAATGAAACTTATGAAACGAGCGGAGAGGGTTTATAAACACACTCGCATCTTAATACTGCCATTATAGTCTCGTAGCATAATGTACTATTACGTCATGGAAGTGTTTCGCGTGCCTACTGTGTTATTACACGCGAGGTATAACTTGTGAACGAACCAAGTGATATAGATATACTTTACTAACAGTAATTCCTTCCAAAGACATTAAAGAATATGAGAGAGAAGTTTGGAATCGGCTTTCTGGGTAAGCCATTTTCATTCTGTCTCATTAAGTTTGACAAAGGACTCTGGGAAACGCTCCCGATCCTAATTTTGTGGTGCATCCCTCTCCCCTCAGATCGACGACGACGACATCAAAGTTTTGAACATTGGATCACAACTTTTTCCCGTCTCTGTCCTCTTTTGTCTTTATGTGATTGGAATACAATTTGTCTACGTCAAGCCTGATGCACCCTTCGTACATTTAAACAAGTCACTTGACATCGGGGGTTGCATCCCTCGTTTGTCGAGGGGGTTGGAAAATCCCTTGGATCTTGTAGCACGGGTTCTCCCAAGTAAATTTACAAGAACATTCTGTTGCAGGTATATATGAAGTGTCTTTTAGGCGCGTTTGCCACTTGACGTTAAACTTAAACATAACTTGCTCTACCATTGCATGGTTATGTAAGGAAAAAATTAAATTAAATTCATCGGATATTTGATTGTCAATATGCAAGCACTTCTTTAGCATTTACGTCTGCAATTAACATAGATATAGCTTTAAAACATGAGCTATTTGTGAATGTTGACTAAGTTTAAGTCATGTATGAATATGTACATTTAGCAGCATAGGCTTCTGTGTAGAGCGGAAGTTCAGGAATATTGACACTACTCGGGTCTCATCAATATTGTTCGCAAATACCGCCGCTCCCCTACTTGCAGTAGCTGATAACAAATACGCAGTGTTTCATTCGTCGAAGATGTGAACAAACACACAGTCCTACCCTGTTGTCTGATAATGTATTCAATAATAATTTTCAATTATCGCCCTTATTCATGATAGATGAATTTGTTTTGGATTTGTTTTATTCCTCATGTTTGGATCTACCATCTGCGCAACTATAATTACAACTTTCTGTATACATTACATTCACATAATGTTTTCTACCCATTATCGTTTACTTTAATACAACTTTCACAGCTGTCTACCATACATTAAGATAAATCCGTGCATATAAGGTCTCATTGCATATTATATTGTTCTAGGACAGAAGAAATCGAAACGATAACCAGCTAGGTATACATTCAAACCATTAAGAAGGGATATTCGGAAATTAGTTTAAAAAATCTGATTTGTTACACTCACATGACTTTCTCTACTCTTGTACTAACCATTCTTACAAACTCTTATTATTATCTTATTGCTTATTTCCTTGTAGGTACAAGGGGAACATTAGAATACAGTAGACTTTGTGCTATAGTCAAATGTTCTAAAGTTTTCAAATTCCGTTCTCTTTGCACGGCTAAGGTATCAAAAATGAATAACCATGTTCCATTTGATAGAAGTACAAGTTCTCCAAAACTCACGTAAATAATATGTAATATCTCCGAAATGGTTCACTCTAGAAAAAATGTATTTAGACATAAATTGTGTATTTTAGCAAGATCTACATTTTTTGTACAGCATGATTTGGTCTATCTCTAACGGTTTACCAGTTATGCAAAAGTCGTCCAGAGTAAATACGACTACAGGGGCTATAGCCAGAAACTTCAAGATATCCATTTCATTTGTTATACAAATATCTCAAACATATGACATTTTAATCAAAATCGTTAGAGGCCTTTTCAAGAAAATCAACATTTTCGAAAAATTTTCTAGGTAAAGGTAGTTTAGGATGGGACTATGTATTCAAAATCTTCGTGTCGCATCTTTGAAACACAAACTTAAATACCAACTTTGGTTTCTGTCTTTTCGTTTTTGAGTTATGCTGTCCACACACACACACGCACACTTTTTCTAAATATGCTATATTTTGTGTTCAGGGGGCCTCAAAACATATATTTCCGGTGAAATCTCGACATCCAATTTTTGGGTGAAATACAATACTTCCTCTACTTCACTGTAGAGTGTGCACTGTGCATGCGCGCGCACACACCCGGATATTTTTAATCAGAAGACCTCCAAACATGCATTTGCGATAATATATCTATATCGAATTTTGCACACAACGTAATGCTAGGCAAAGGGTATGCAAAATTAAGTGGAAAAAAAATGAAACTTCTGATTTATAACTTTTTTTTTAAATCATGGGACATCAAAACGTACATTTCTTGTCGTCTTGTTGTTTCTGTTACTAATCTCGTATGGTTATGAACGGAAGGAACGATACGATACGGTACGCAATTGGTTTTTCTTGTGTATTTTTATCTAGTGCGTGAAAACAAAACAAGAGCGCAATCCGAGGGATTTGGAATGTCCCTGATATGTGGAGAGCTGACAGGCTGAGAGTGCAATGCGGGTGTTTATCCGATTTATCTCGGGAGTTGTCTGCCGAGCCTACAAACGTCGTGCTGCCTTACCTGAGGAGAAGCAGAAGGTGGTTCTATAACCCGCATCGCATCACATCAACACCTCCCTATTTGCTATCTCTTTCTACTCCATTACGAGATTTCAACGCGAATACACTTAAAAATAATCTGATGTGTTGCAGTCACATGACTTTCTCTACTCTTGTACTAACCATTCTTACAAACTCTTATTCCTATATCTTCTTCGTGTTAGTTGAGATAAACATTTGTACAAATTATCTTATTGCTTATTTCCTTGTAGGTGCAAGGAGAACATTAGATGTGCGATAGTCCAATCTTTTTAACCTTTGAGATTTCGTTCTCTATGCACGATTAACATATTAAAAAATGAACAACGTTGTTGCATTTCGCTAAGTTCTAAGTTTTCCGAAACTCACACACACAACAAGGAATATCTCCGAAACTGTTCACCCTACAAAAAAAAGTATTGAGACATAAATTGTGTATTTTAGCAAGATCTACATTTTTTGTGCAGTAAGATTTGCTCTATCTCTTACGGTTTGCCAGTTATGCAAAATTCGCCCAGAGTAAATACGACTACAGGGGCTATAGCCAGAAAATTCAAGATATACATTTCATTTGCCATAAAAATATCTCAAACATATGAGATTTTAATCAAAATCGTTAGAGCCATTTTCAGGAAAATCAAAATTTTCGAAAACTTTTCCATGTAAAGGGTAGTTTAGGGTGGGGCTACTTTCTTCAAAATCTTCGTGTCACATCCTTGAAAGACACTAAACTTAAATACTTACTTTGGTCTTTAATCTACTTTTCATTTTTGAGTTATGCTGTCCACAGACTGACACACAGACACACACACGGACCTTTTTCTAAAAATACCTTTTTTTTTTTTTTTTTGGATTTAGGGGGCCTCAAAACATATTTCCGGTGAAATCTCGACATCGAATTTTTGGGTGGAATACAATACTTCCCCTACTTACCAGTAGAGAAAGTAACAAAAAGTCGATTAAATGCCAAATTTGCTATTTAAATTCACAATGTTCCGAGGATGCGACGCGAAGATTTCTAAGAAAACCCCTTTATCCCAAAATTCCCTTTACATGGAAAAGTTAAACATTTTTATCTTCTTAAAAACGGCTCTAACGAATTTTATTAAAATATTTGACATTTTCGGTTCTGAAATTTTCTTCATTCTGAATAACTTTTGCATAATTAGTAAACTGTAAGAGTACACATAATATTACTGCACAAAAATCTAGTTCTCGGGTAAGCGCAATGTGAATTTGTTTTGATTTTCAATAATTATGCTTTTCTCATATGGGAAGTCGTTATTCGTTTGTCTTGGATTTGCATAAAGAATGAAATGTAAAATCCCTCGCATTGTGATAGTTTTTAAAAGATGACTGATTTAACTCTACTGTATTATAATTCTACTCTATAATACTGTATTTATATATAAGATTATACATCTGATTTTTCGTACATATTTCTTGATTTTTGTGACAAAGTTATTAGTCAAATTGTGTGCCTTTGTAGAAATTTCCAGCGTCTCACTCGATTGAACGTGCGAGAATAATCGATAGTTTCGCTTTCTCCTGCAGTTTAATGAGGTTATTAAAGTACAACCAGCAGACGCATAATCGCGACATTTAAGCATGGTCGAACATATTCTCGACTTAGAGGTTTTGATGTTTGTGTATGGAATTGGTTGCAAAGAAGGCAGCGCATTTGCAGGGAGGGTATTGGGAGCGGCTGAAAAACCCTCATTTTCATGTGTCTCACACCGCTCTCTCGCTCGCTCGGCTTGAAAACAGCTTCCCTGTAATTTATAGCATAGATTTAGTGACAAACTGTACAGGGCATGAGAAATGGGCATGTAATATTTTTGCACCTCCCTTGGCTTCGCAGAAACCCATTGCCGAACTTCGCCACTCCAGCGACGTCAACTTCCTTCACCCCTACCCCACCCCACCCCCTCCTGCTCCTTTGACCTGGAGAAAAGGATTTCGTTCTATGAAATACCCCCACATGTTATCTGAACCTTTTACTTAAATATCTTCTCGTGCTGTTAGTCCTTTGAAATCCTTCAAATCATATTTCTGTAGTTACTACTGCTTTGAAGTTGTAATATCAGGAGAAATAGCGTATTGGTGACTGTCTGCAGGTTCACGGCAGCGGCACAACAAAATACGGTCGGGACCGGGCTGTCTCACAACACTGGCGCATCGTGTAACACCCACGCGACCAAACACGTGACTAACAATCACGCGGTGACACAAAGGGTTTTCCAGAGCATTCCAGAAGTGCACTTCGGCCGGCTTCTTTGAAAGCGTTCGAGAAAGATATGCCTACGTCACCGCTTGAGCGCGTGAAGTCAGGTAGTTTTTGAGCCGGTCAGTGTGTCAGACTGTGAAATAATACGTCACGTGGAAGTGAAGATGATTTAATGAGGTGAGCATCGTATCGTCAGTGTGCTTGAGAGACCCACAAAGTCAAAGACAAAGAAAGGATTGAGTTTAGGGTATGGGAAAAAATAGCTGTAATATCATGAAAGACTGTAGACTGCGTTAACGTCAGTAAAAGAACAGTTTTTCACCCAAAGGTTTTCGGAAAATAAAGTGGAAGAATTGGATGAATTGGGTTTTGTTGATTTGGTCACTCTGGTGTCAGCAGTGGGATTTGTCGAAGTTTCCTTTTGTTACCTTACTCATCCTCTCTAGAATCTGAGAGTTTGAATGGCAGTGTCAATTTAATGTTAAAAATCTGATGTGTTACACTCACATGACTTTCTCTACTCTTGTACTAACCATTCTTACAAACTCTTATTCCTATATCTTCTTCGTGTTAGTTGAGATAAACATTTGCAGAAATTATCTTATTGCTTATTTCCCTGCAGGTACAAGGGGAATATTAGAATACAGTAGACTTTGAGCGATAGTCAAATTTTTCAAAGCATTCATATTTCGTTCTCTTTGCACGACTAAGATGTAAAGAATTAATAACAATCTTCCATTTGACGAAAGTTTAAATACTCCAAAACTCATACAAATAACAAGGAATATTTCCGAAATGGTTCATTCTACAAAATAATGCATCTGGTCTTCTATGTTTGAGCAAGATTCACATTTTTTGTACAGTAAGATTTGGTCTATTTCTTATGGTTTACTAGTTATTCAAAAGTCATCCAGAGTAAACAGAACTACACAGGCTATACCTAGAAAATTCAAAATATATATTTCATTTGTCATAAAAATATCTTAAATATGTCACATTTTAATGAAAATCGTTAGCCGATTTCGAGAAAATAAAAAAATTTCATATAAAGGGTAGTTTAGGGTGAAGAAATTTTCTTCCAAATCTTCCTGTCACATCCTTGAAGGATATTAAACTTAAATATGAAATTTGGGTTTTAATCGACTGTTCACGCACACAAACGCACACGCATGCGCACGCGCCTGCGGACGTTTTTTAAAAATGATTTTTTTTTTTTTTTTTTTTTTAGTTAAGGGGCCTCACACCATATATTTTTGGTGCAATCTTGAAAGTAAAAATGAGGAAAACCAACCTTAAGAAATCTAGACCAGCAGGTTGCAGTCTAAGTCTCTGATATGATCTAGGAAATTAAAGAAGGCCATGCCCGGGGGGGGGGGGGGGAGACAAACATTTTTATTTTAAACGAAGCATAATAATTAGAAGCTGTTAGTACTTTAAGCAAGTTAAAATTTAATATTTTAATTGGTACTTTTTGTATATTCAAATGTTAACCTGAATTTAGCTGAAAGGCAATTGGGGAAATATAGGAATTTCCTTGATATGAGGGGATCTCAAAAAATGGATTTGTAGTGAAATCTCGACATACAATTTTTGGGTGGAATACAATACTACCCATCCATCCTACTCTTAATTCTAATTGTTTCAATGGGCTGCTTGCAGATTGCATAGTGTGAACTCTGCAGTGCTGCCATCTACTCGCAAACACGCTGAAGGTCCTGCTCTCAGTGCTGCCATTGGATCAACATTTAATTAATAAGGTAAGACTTTTTGTAAAATCTTGAATTTTTGAAAATATAGTTGACGAAAGTCAGTTGTATGCAATTTTAGTATAATGTTACTCACTACCTCTCATTTTATGAGCATTAATTACTGTTACCATAATAGTCAGGGTGTATAATGTGCTAAATATTTTTAAATTCACGGCGAATAAGATGGTTACTAGATAATTAATGAAGGCATAAAATATATTTTGTAATCATACTAAAGCAGAAGGTATCTGCATCAGTAAAAAGACATGGCTGTGATAATCAGATTTGGTACTTCAGTTGATTTTCATATGCCCATCTTGCCCTAAGTCGGTTAGTTATAGAATTATCAGAGTGAGTTGTGTACAGTGCTTGTTAACATAGAACAGAGTAACTCTGAGTTACAAGGTCTCAAGTTGTGAATTGTGATTCAATTTCAAGAGAAATAAAGTGACATAAGCAAATGGAGTTGACATTTGAAGCCAGATTTACCAGATTATACCGATAAATAGGTCGAGAAATTTATTTTGAGAGAAACCGTTAGTAAAAACAACCAGGTAGCAAACGTTTGCGTAAGGAAAAGTTGCTAGAATGTCACGTAGGCTGTAATTCTCAGAATTAGAAAGACAAAAGCGAAATGGGGGCGAACGTACTATGGACGCAGACGCATTTTTAAATACACTATCTGATCCATACGCGTTAAATTTTATGCTATTCTTCTAGCATGTGTTCCATTTATGTGACTTCAAAATCTGAAAATTTGTTTAGCCTTTAAAAAATTAAATACATAGAAGTTGTTAAATATTTTCAATATACATCAAAGCAAAGAAACTGTAATGATTTTTTCTTCCTGCCAGAGATTATAAAATAAAACTGTTGTGAATATGTAGTTTTTGATGCCCTTGGAATAATTTGAATATTAAGGTATTTTCGCATGGTAAATAAATTATAAATATTTAAGAGATATTCACCTATAGCAGTTTATACTTCAACGTAACACAGATGACTTTAAAATAAAGATATACTATTGAATAAATACACACATTTTGATCAAGCGTTTACAATATCGCTTAGCTGAGAGTGTATTGGAAAGCTGAACGATAAATTCCTAGACAAAGAGAAGTGTAGATACAGTGTATCTATATAAAACGGAGGCAGGGCGTCGCGACGCAGTGTCTATCCCGGCGCCGACCTCCGTCCTCATCACTATGTCACAAGGACATAGATCCAACATCCACAACACTTCGATAATCTTTGTTTTGTGTTTCACATTTGAATAACAAATCAATGCATCTAGTGACGAACGATATTATCTTATAAAAATAAAATAAAATAATGAACTTTAAATTAAATTAAATTCGTAAACATTCCCAAATCTAATTTACATATTTAGGCTTTAAAACTATCTGTGTTTTATAATCCATACTTGAACGTTTTAACCACACAAAGCCTTAGTAGTATTAATACAGTGACAATATGACAGATAACAAACTGTTTTCACTTTATTTACTTCTGAAACGTTTGCATAAAAAATATCTATTTTACTGGCATTAACACGGTCTACAGTTTTTCGTGATATTACAACTGTTTTCTTCTCGTAACCTTGACTCACTCCTTCACTTTCTCCTATCTCTCGAACAACACTATCACTCAACACGCATTAACTACTTCGCTACCTATCTGTCGCGCACGCACGCGCACACACACACACACACACACACACCTACAACCCCGGTCTGCTATAACTACAACCGTTCCACTCTTACGCCACACTTGATGTAAACACAAGCCTCAACAAATAATCCACGATGCGCCGAAACCAAAGTACACCACAAAATATAGTACCTTAAATATTGGCGATTATCTGCGAGTTTTTAACATATATGATAATAGTGGTACAGACGGTATTTTTAGAACTGCCGAGCTACACGTCAGGTAGAACCAAACTTAAAATAAAAGTTTCATCTTCCAAGAATGTGGCAGGACCACAACTCAAAATTACTCTATACAGGTTTTAAAGTCTTAATTTTCTCAAAAATGGCTTAGCGGTTTTTATTAAAACTTTATGCAAGTGTCAGGTGCGTGTTTGTTATCCCAGAGACAGATATCGCTTGTTGGAGCCATGAGAAACTTTTCTCCGCTAATGGCGCACCTTACACCACTTGTGCGTACTTCATGAACAATATTAGCACCAAGTGAACATACGTCAATAGAATGTTGCCCCCGGTTTTTTAAGAGACAGTTAACAGACAGGGAGCTTTATTTGCCTTTTCTTCAACAAGGCTTTGCAACAGCCAATCTTTCGATGAGAACTGAAAGTGTGTTTCATTAGTAGAGATTTGTGGGCCGCCGTCCTAAACCCCTGCGATTTCTATATCTGGGGTAACTTAAAACATACAAAATATCCACTAGGGAGTTGCCAGCATTTCTCAACGTGAACTACGGCGAGTGATGGATAGTTTCCTAAAGAGGTGCCCAAGATGTTGGGCAGTTTCAGCATCTCCTTTCATAACAGCGGTAAAAGTAGTTTTAAAAGTCTGATGTGTTACACTCACATGACTTTCTCTACTCTTGTACTAACCATTTTTACAAACTCGTATTCCTATATCTTCTTCGTGTTAGTTGAGATGAACATTTGTACAAATTATCTTATTACTTATTTCCCTGTAGCTACAAGGGGAATATTAAAATACAGTAGACTTTGAGCGATAGTCAAAATTTTTAAAGCTTTCAAATTCCGTTCTCTTTGCACACTTAACATATAAAAAAACGAACAACGATGTTCCATTTCGCGAAAGTTCTAAGTTTTCCGAAACTAACACACATAACAAGGAATATCTCCGAAATGGTTCACCCTACAAGAAAATTTATGGAGACATAAATTGTGTATTTTAGCAAGATCTACAATTTTTGTATGGTACGATTTGGTCTATCTCTAACGGTTTACCAGTTATGCAAAAGTCGTCCTGAGTAAATACGACTACAGGGGCTATAGCCAGAAAATTCAAGATATCCCCTTCATTTGCAATTAAAATATCTCAAACATATGACATTTTAATCAAAATCGTTAGAGCCATTTTCAAGTAAATCAAAATTTTCGAAAACTTTTCCATGTAAAGGGTAGTTTAGGGTGGGGCTATTTTCTTCAGAATCTTCGTGTCGCAATCTTGAAAGACATTAAACTTAAATACCAGCTTTGGTTTTTAACCGACTTCTCGTTTTTCAGCTATGCTGTCCACAGACTGACAGACACACGGACACACGCACCGACATTTTTCTAAAATGCTTTTTTTTGGATTCAGGGGGCCTCAAAACATATTTCCAGTGAAATCTCGACATCGAATTTTTAGGTGGAATACAATGCTTCCCCCACTTACAGTAGAGAAAGTAGAAATGAACAACGATGTTTCATTTCGCGAAAGTTTGTTTTCTGACACTCACACAAATAACAAAGAATATCTCCGAAATGGTTCAGCCTACAGGAAAATTTATTCGGTCATAAATTGTGTATTTTAGCAAGATCTACATTTTTTGTATAGTATGATTTAGTCTATCTCTAACGGTTTACCAGTTATGCAAAAGTCGTCCAGAGTAAACATGACTACATAGGCTATAGCGAGAAAATTCAAGATATACATTTCATTTGTCGTCAAAATAGGTGAAACATATGACATTTTAATCAAAATCGTTAGAGCCATTTAAAAGAAAATCAAAATTTCCGAAAAATTTTCCATGTAAAGGGTAGTTTAGGGTGGGGCTATTTTCTTCAAAATCTTCGTGTCGCATCCTTGAAACACATTACAACTTTGGTTTTTAACCGAGTTTTCGTTTTTGAGCTGTGCTGTCCACAGTCTGACAGACTGACAGACGGACCTTATCCGAAAAATGCTTTTTTTAGATTCAGGGGGCCTCAAAACATATATTTGCGGTGAAGTCTCGACATCGGACTTTTGAGTGAAATTCAATACTTCCTGTACTTACTATACTTACTAGAGAAAGCAATAATGTATGGTTTCATTCGCGCCTTTCTAAGATAGCGGCGGACGGCAAAGTGCGCACAGGTAAAACACCGCGCAGCGGGTTCAGATGTTTTTTTGCCCTCCAGGTATAATACCTGTACAGTCTCAATGTCCCCAAACGAGAAAAGAATACAGGATATTTTATTTTGGCGAGGTTTATCACGACGCCAGATTTAAAAGCATAAAGGGAGAATTTGGAACTAAGAAGGAAGTGAGTGAGTGAGGTATACTTGGAGGAACGCCAGGCAAGATAAAGAAAAACGACAGAGATGGGTTACTGTCCAGGATCGTAAAACTTGCTCAACTAGGTCACAATAACATCGTAAAACATATCTTGCTTCTTACTCACCTACCTTCCTTCTCTCCAACCAGAGTAATTGAAACTCCACCTTTGTTTACTCCACCTTTAATGAAAACTAAATATTTTTATTTGGAAATCTACGTCCTGTCACTTGAATATATATTTACAATGTGCACAGACACACAAATGTATGTGTATCTATATTTATAGGGTGATGTTTAAACTACCAGAGATTATGTTAATTCTTTGAGCACTGGAAAGCCTAAATCTTTCTAAGGGACATAAATTATGATATTACAGGATATGCGTGCGATAATAAACTGTTGACTGATAAAATGACATTTGAATTCAACTATTTCATCACTAAAGCGCGTTCCACCCTTAGAAGACAGTACACGTTAAATGGAGCGCAGTGTTGCAACATGTACTAGTTGCGAATCTTTCTCCGCGCGCGACCCCGAGGTGGCCGAGTCCTGCACTTAGTCCTTCAATTGCTGCTTGACGAGACGGGCACTTTTAACTTTCGTATAAACAATTGATTTCCCCTGGTCCCTAAACCTTTTTACGTCTTTTAGATATGTATGTCGCCATCTGATGATATCGATATCGTCTCTTTCTATTCATATGCACTTCTTACCCCTTCTTTCATATTCGGACCCCAAATCATGTAAGAACCGACTAAGAGTGGCCCTTGAGAAATTTGGTAGGGTCTCATCACTGTTGACCCGTGACAAAAGTATATTCAGCGTGAGTGGGATATTTGCAAACAGTAAAGAATGAACAATTCGCCGCACTCCACTTTGCACTATTCAATCATATTGCGTTAACCTAGCGTTTTGTGTAGTCCCGCCCTTTTCGCTTTCTTTTTCGATGTCGTTCTTAGAGGTCCTTTCATTAGTTCCTTTTTAGTCCTATACACTACTGCTTCTGAACACCCGATAGCCTTAGCTGTTTCTTTTACTGCCTTACTTACACGCATTTTACTTCAAAAATAATCTAACACATTCATTTGGCGTTCCTTACTTCTTAATTTACCAATATATCGTCTCTTCCTAGCTTCCCTCTCCATAACTACAAATATTTACGGAAAATATTAAATAAATAACGCGATAACAGCTCACAGTTACACACACGGCTTCTTTCGAACTAATGTTAGTGCTGCTCCTTATACTATCTTCTGTGTCAGGCCTGGCGCGAGAATACGCTGAATAGATGAATACCTTTTGTTTGCCTTACTGGATAAAAGAAAGAGGTTACTGCCTTTTCGTTTATTTTAAAAACTTTCTCCAACCTTCCTCAACATTTGTTCTCGCTGGTTCCCTGATGTAAACTCAATAACAAAAAAGTTTCACACTGCGTAACTTTTGCAGTGCACAGATATAAAAATTGCCGAAAACATTTAATTTAAAAATTCGTAATACTTAACTGGGTAAACATAGAGAATTCAAAGTAGGCAGGTAGCAGCACTATAGTTTACTCTACCTGTGAAACAATATAGATGCATTCTAGCAGTTAGTTTGTTAGTTAGTGCGTGATGAGTATAGAAACAGCAAATATCGGACTTCTATTGAAAAAAATGTTTTTTGAAGAAATATGGGCCTATAGAAATGTAGAATGACTTTAAAAAGGATATAAACTAATAGAGAAAAATATTCTGCTTACGATAATGTGTTCAAACCTGAAATTTATAACAAATGAATATTTATACCATGCTATTAGGAACCTGGCAACAGCGCGAGGGTAGAAAAGGACTAGGCTAATGGCAACTTGTATGCGCTAGATAGAGACAGAGATGTCCCATTTAACTCCATACTGTCTTCTAAGAGTGGAACAAGGTATAGAAACTTTTTCTATTGTCTATTGAGACTATGTGTTAGAACCATTTTGTGTTACTGGACAGACACAATAAAGAGAAGAAAAGAAACCCAAATATAACACATGACAGTCGCAAGAAACCTGCTGTTGTGTAGGGGTGCGCGTCGTTTTCTCAACCCTCACGCTAGCTGCCGGCTCTATACTCCTCGCTGTTAATATCATTGCTATGTTTATCTACTAAAACCCCGCTCCCTGCATATAACCAACCCGCCACTGCAACACAATCTACGGCTGGGTGCTAAAGAGAGACAAAGTGCGTATAGTCGAAGGAGGTAAACCCACACTCCCCTCTTTCGCAAAATTTGGACCTAACTGGTCGTAACTATTTGTTATGATGCAGAGATATATTCTTTCTCTCAGAGTTAAATAGTCAAGTCATCTTTTGTGGCTTTGTTATGTATTTCACCTCAAAGGAATATTTATTTATAATTTACAATCTCCACAGCGTATTTCAACGCGGCAACCTTTAAAGTTGACCTGAGCAAAGACTTCTGGAAATATGTTATTGTTGCATTCTCTACTTTCTCAACTCCAACCTCAATACACGAGCATCCAGTTATAAAGGTAGTTAAGCCCTGGCAAGGACAGATACACGTATGACACACCTCGGGCTGTCCTCAGCCTGCCCCGCCTCTCTACTGACATTAACGGAAGCATTACATTGCACCCAAAAATTCAACACCCAGATATCACAGAAAACTCATGTTTTGAAAAAGAATTTTTAAAAATCTTATGTGTTACACTCACATGACTTTCTCCACTTTCTCCACTTTATTCCTATATCTTATTCGTGTTAGTTGAGATAAACATTTGTACAAATTATCTTATTGCTTATTTCCTTGTAGGTACAAGGGGAATATGGGGATTCAGTATGCTTTGAGTGATAGTCAAATCTTTTAAAGCCTTGAAATCCCGTTCTCTCTGCACGCTTAACATACAAAAATGAACGATGTTCCATTTCACGAAAGTTTTAAGTTTTCCAAAACTGACACAAATAACAAGGAATATCTCCGAAGTGCTTCACGCTACAAAAAACGTATTTAGACATAAATTGTATACTGTTTATGCAAAAGTCATCTGGGGTAAACAGGACTACGTATATGGGTATACCCAGAAAATTCAAAATATACATTTCATTTGTCGTACAAATATCTTAAACATATGACATTTTATTCAAAATCGTTAGCCATTTTCAATAAACCAACTTTAGGTTCTAACCGATTTTTTGTTTTTACTTTCTCTAGTGCGTAAAGTAAAGAAGAGGAAGTATTGTATTTCACCCAAAAATTGGATGTCGATATTTCACCAAAAATATGCTTTGAGGCACCTGAATCTAAACAAGCATTTTTAGAAAAACGTCTGTGTGTGTGTGTGTGTGTGTGTGTGTGTGTGTGTGTGTGTGTGTGTGTGTGTGTGTGTGTGTGTGTGTGTGTGTGTGTGTGTGTGTGGCGCGTGTGTGGCGCGTGTGTGGCGCGTGTGTGGCGCGCGCGATTTTGGAGAGTATATGAGACGTTTAAGATACGTTTATGAATTTATTTCTGTGAATATTCTCTGAGGTACTCTTCATTCTAAATGACTTTTCTATAGGTGGTAAATATTAAGAGATAAACATCACTTTACTACACAAAAATGTAGATCCAGTTAAAACAATTTATTTAAAATATTTTTGTGACGTGAGCCATTTCCGAGATATTCCCTGTTATATGTCTGAATTGTCCAATATTCATCATCGAGTTGAGCTTTGGCATCTCCATCTTTCTCGATCCAGGGCAGTCAACTTCCATGGGAGCACATTCAGAATTTTCAAGTCAGCCTCAACTTCATCTGTCCATTCTTATATTAGGAGTCTTGTAAATTCTTAGTTGACACTTGATTACATTCATCTCCAATATTAAATACTTTCCGCAAATGGGAGGTCGTTATTCATTTTCTTATCTCTTGGACATGCAATGAGAAGAAAGTTTCGAAAAACTTGATACCACTTAACGCCTGCTGTATTTCCCTACAAGAAGGTTGCTCTACCTTAGGCTTCTGGTAGAGAACGCGAAGAAGGCTTCATTTTAAGCAAATTACTTGGAGTTGTTGAGGAAATGCGTTGGCACAAACTTTTCCTTTGTTATGTTAAACTACACAAGGAAAATAAACGAGTGTAGATAGCAGTCAATTTTTTGTGATGTGCGCGCGCATCCCTGCACGTGAAGAGTTGGTCATGATGAAGATGCATCGGGCCCTTTTCTTGCTGTAGAAGGGAAGCCATTTGTCAGGGGCACATCTGCCTCGCAGACCTCTTTTGTCTGAAAACGCACACCGCGCCGCACCGCACGTCTTTTGATGTCGCATGCAATACAGCGCCCAAATCGATTACTTAGAGCACAACTTGCTGCTTTGTTTCTTCCTGTCTCTCGGTCGCCCGCGCGGTCATAGGGACTATGGTGTTAGACCTAAAAATTCCATGTCCAGGTTTCACCGAAAATATAGATTTAGGGATCCGCTGAATTAAAAAAAAAATACCGTTTTGGAAAAAGTTGTTTGCTTATCAACAACGAAAAGTCGGTTAAAAACCAAAGTTAGGTTTAGGATGCAACATGAGGATTTTGAACAAAATTCCCCCACCCTAAACTACCTTACTCGCTAAAACAATTTATTTCATTGCATTTTTTGTAGTGTGAACCATTTCGGAGATATTCCTTGTTATTTGTGTTTTGGAGAACTTATACTTCATTCAAATGGAACATCGTTACTAATTCTTTATGTGTTAACAGTGCAAAGAGAACGGAATTTGAAAGCTTTAAGATATTTGACTATCGCTCAAGGTCTACTGTATTCTAATACTCTATTATTTCTAATGGAAGTAATACCGCTTCACATGACAGAATTAAATAATCGCCCTGTAAGGCCAGTTTTCCTGGAAATCGTTTTCACGAAAATGTCAGACTTTTGAATCACTCGAATTATAGGGGATGTCTATTTCATAAATAAAATAAGAATTTAAATATTATACCTGACGAGGGAATGTTAAATTATGTATAAAAAACTAAAATATTTTTCATTTCGATTAGTGTAGCTCGACTTATTCAGTACTGCCAACTGAAGAAAACGAAACCCACTTATTTGTGGTTATAACAGAAAACCAGTTTATGATCTCCAGTTTATTTTCAACATTTACAAATAACCTTTCTTTTGGTAAAATACAGTAATTATTAAAAGAACAATTGTTAAAAACACATTTGTCAAGTTGAAATAGAGGGATGGATATTTTACTTGTGATTTATGAGATACAGTTGGCCACACTGACCAAACAAAGTAATAGCAGGTAATAATTTAGTACCTCGGAGTATGAAATATTCATTTAAACATTTTGTGTTCACCCAAAATAAATTTTACTGCACAATATTACCAGATTATGATGTTTTTACAATATTAAATCGTTATTAACACGTAACTAAATTATTCAGAATGAAGAAGACTTTCGAGGACATTCCTCCTCCAAAGAATTCATGATATACATGTTTTGTCATGAAAGTATGTCAAACATACGATATTTGAATTAAAATCTCCTTTTGTTGGACTCGGTGGTCTCCAGACATATATATTGATAGTGAAGTTTCGATATCAACTTTTCTATGAAATACACAGATAATCTATAGAGAACCAGATCTACTTACACAGGACTCGCATATTTACTGCACCGCTGCGTGTTTCACCTTCACGGTTGGCCGCCGCGCATGCGTATTCACCGGCTGACTCCTTGACCAATCCCCGCAAGAGCAGAGTTCTTCCGGCAGGCAGCACTCCAGTCGTTTCGTTATATTCAAGCAGCTGCTCCTACAACAAATGATCTATATCAAATAACTTCACAACAGTAAAGACACTAACAATAGTCGGCAAAATGTAAGTATCTAAAATTTTCGAACACCAAAATGGGTTTTCCTTATGTATTTTGACTTGCTGAACACGAATATGGTATAGTTTTTCCACAGCTATTTTAGTTGTGGTGTTTAGTAAATTGTTTTGTAGCGATTTATAGGTTATGGTTGGCAACACTAACTAAACAAAAGCAAGACCAGGTGATTATATGATAATTTAACAAATTGTCACAGAATAGCAGCCTATGCTTGCCTCACGTGACTCACCGTAAAACACGCTGTGAATTTTAATTTCACTTAGAAACCATTAGCGAGTGATTAATTCCTTAAAGACAGGTTTGGAGAGGAACAAAAGAAGAGAAGTTTACATGGTTGGTAACACTGGCAGGATGTATTTATTATAGAATGTGAGAAAACGCCTCAAATTATAAGCCATAGAGTATCGCAATAATTATACGCGGTTAGGCCTTTCAATTAAGAAAAGCTCTAGCTTCGTTAATTATCAACTATAAACGAATAGGGAAGGGTTGGTTCCGCCTGTGGTTAATGGATTATTGACTATGGGCTGGCTGAGTCGCGGAGAAATGCAAATTGGAAATTAGTGATGGTTTCGAGGTTATTAATACACCTACTACATAGCATGCGAGCCGCCTTCATCTGTCTTCTCCTGCATCACAATATATCTTTAAAACACGAAAATAATAAAACCCTGTTTATTTAAAACTACCCGAAATACCAGGTACAGCTTTGAGGTTTAGATTTCGCCACCCCAAGTCTTAAGGGAGCACTGAAGTACTATTTTAGCTGTTTGGCCACAAAAATCTATTTTGATTACAAAAATTACACCATACCTTAAAGAATATAGTTTTAATCTCCTAGGGAGGGGCAAACACACTTAGGATAGCAGTAAAACCTGCACACCTCTGTCTGTTAAATGGGCGTGGCTCACTCCTTCCATCTCAAGGAGGTTGCTTTAAACAATGCGCTAAGTGTTCTGCTGCCTATGCATTCACCATAGCCTAGTTGAATAAGTTCTCCAATAAATCCTCTAGAGGGAATTCTCTTTCGTTTCTCATTTGTTGATAAATGAAGTTATTTACCATGCTTCTACATATTTATGTGTTGTTCACAAGCATTTGACTTACTTTAGAACTAATTATTGATATATACATCGTGTGTAATATTTTATTTGTGGCGAATATAAAGCTTAAGTTGTAGAAACATATACTTTGTTTTTATATCTATGTATATACCACGTGTGTGTTAGGTATATTTTAAAACCACACTGTTTTGGAATACCGAAATGAAAAATGAAATTATGCAAATCGATGAACAAAATCAGATGCGGAAGAAATATACTTGCATAGAGGTTACTGAGGAAGTGTGTGAGTAAACTTTAAACTCATTTTTCTCGGAAGCAATTTACTTGCTATTTTCTCCCACAAAAATCTAGCTACAGGTCTAAACTTTTTTCCAATATAGTTCAGAATATGAGTACTAAAATGTGCGACGCTTAGCAAATAACTTTCATATTATTGAATGATGCAATCAAGCAACATTTCATATCGCACTAAAAGTTTACTCATTAAATCGATGATGAAGTGGAAAGTAATTGTAGGACAAACTTCAAATTTTGCAAACAGGCTATTGTTAACATGACCCATGAAAGTCCAAAGTTTGCAATTACTAAGTTAAAAATGTTAATGCGCTGCACTCACATGACTTTCTCTACTCTTGTACTAACCATTCTTACAAACTCTTATTCCTATATCTTCTTCGTGTTAGTTGAGATAAACATTTGTACGAATTATCTTATTGTTCATTTCCTTGTAGGTACAAGGGGAATATTAGAATACAGTAGGCTTTGTGCGATAGTCAATTCTTATAAAGCTTTGAGATCCCGTTCTCTTTGCACGGCAAACATATAAAGAAATAAACAACGATGCTGCATTTCGCGAAAGTTTGAAGTTTTCCAAAACTGACACAAATAACAAGGAATATGTCCGAAATGGTTCACTCTACAAAAAAATTTACTGATGCATAAATTGTGTGCTTTAGTGGGATATATATTTTTTATATAGTAAGATTTTGCCTATCTCTAATAGTTTACGAGTTATTCAAAAGTCATCCAGAGTAAACAGGACTACATACGCTATAGCCAGAACATTCAAAATATACCTTTCATTTGTCATAAAAATATTTCAAACATACGTAATTTTAATCAAAACCGTTTTGAGCCATTTTCAAGAAAATAAAAATTTTTGAAAAATTTTCCATATTAAAGGGTACTTTTGGGAGAGCAATTTTCTTCAAAATCTTCGTGTCGCATCCTTGAAAGACAAACATGGTTTTTTACCGACTTTTCGCTTTTGGGTTATGCTGTACACACACACACACACACACACACACACACACACACACACCACACAACACACGCACACCGCACGCACACGCACACGCACGCACGCACGCACCACACACACACACCACACACACCACACACACACCACACACACACCACACACACCACACACACACCACACACAGACCACACACACCACACACACACCACCACACACACCACCACACACCACACACCACACACCACACACACACACACCACCACACACACCACACACACTACACACACACTACACACTACACACACACCACACACACCACACACACCACACACACCACACACACACCACACACACAACACACACACACCACACACACACCACACACACCACACACACCACACACACCACACACACACCACACACCACACCACACACACACCACACACACAACCACACACCACACACACCACACACACCACACACACACCACACACCACACCACACACACACCACACACACACCACACACACAACCACACACACCACCACACACACCACACACACACACCACACACACACCACCACACACACCACCACACACCACACACACAACACACACCACACACACACACCACACACACACACCACACACACACCACACACACACACCACACACACACACCACACACACACCACACACACACCACACACACACCACACACACACCACACACACCACCACACACACGCACACACACCACACACCACCACACACACGCACACGCACACACACACCACACACACCACACACACACCACACACCACACACACACCACACACACACCACACACACACCACACACACACCACACACCACCACACACCACCACACACACACCACACACCACCACACACACACCACACACCACACACACGCACACACACACCACACACACCGCACACACACCACACACACACCGCACACACACACCACACACACCACACACACCACACCCCACACACACAGCACACCCCACACACACAGCACACACACACCACACACACACCACACACACCACACCCCACACACAGCACACACACACGCACACACACGCACACACACATGCACACACACACGCACACACACATGCACACACACGCACACACACACACCACACACACACCACACACACCACACACACCACACACACACACCACACACACCACACACACCACACACACACACCACACACACCACACACACCACACACACACCACACACCACACACACACCACACACACACCACACACACACCACACACACACCACACACCACACACACACCACACACCGCACACACGCACACACACACCACACACCACACACACCACACACACCACACACACCACACACACCACACACCACACACCACACACCACACACACCACACACACACCACACACCACACACCACACACCACACACCACACACACCACACACACCACACACACCACACACACACACCACACACACACACACCACATACCACACACACACCACACGCACACACCACATACCACACACACACCACACGCACACACACACGCACACACACACCACACACACCACACACACCACACACACACCACACACCACACACACCCCACACACACGCACACACACACCGCACACACGCACACACACACACCGCACACACACCACACACACACCACACCCACACACACACACACACACACACATGCACACATGCAATACTCGTTCTAATTGCCAGTAGAGGAAGTAAGAATGTGGAACTTGTCTTTTTACTAGACTGTCGCTTTAAACAGCAGGAGTTGAGGTAGATAAGAGCATAATAAAGACGTATCTAAGGAAACGGATGCTGGGACGGAGTAAATACAACTGAACGCTGATCTTTGTGAAGTCAATACGCAATACGGGAAACTCAAGAAGCCCGGGATATCCGAGTGGTGCGGCGCGGTGCGGGGCGGAGGGGGGCCGGGGAATAGCTTATAACTAAGGCAAAGTTAGTTCCGAGTCGACTTATTCTTTGGCCAACTCCACAGCGTTTCATCTAAAAAATCACCACAACTTCCTGACTACATTACATTACAAGGTTCTCCTTGTTTCAGACGGCCTATCTGTGCGTTTTATTACTCGTGTAAGGATAAGAAGGAAGCTTGGGTATTATCTAATGTTGGAACGCCAACTTCCGGTCAAATACACAGTTTCAAAATATTACACCAAATGCAAAAATAAAGTTTCTATGCGACAACATTCTGGCTTCTTAACCATCAGGTCCCGGGTTCGATTCTCGACGCGAATTGAGAATTATTTTCCAACCCACATAATCCCCTTTCCCCCATAGACTGGAAGTACAATAATGAGTGTTTTAGCGGTAAAAATCAACATTAAGTAACACTGCAAGTAGGTAAACTATAAGTAGGCCTCAGATTTTTATACTTAATTTAAGAATTAATACCCCTGAAATTAGGATTTCATAAAATAAATATTCATTTTAAAAGAATAAGAGATGTAATGAATTAGGACCAATAATTAAGTGATTTATAGAGATGATAGTCTAGTAGAGAGAAATCATAAAATAAGAGAAATATCTTGTATCAAATTAACGTGTACAAATTTTCCTGTATAAGTCCTTATCTCATAAAAATTTGACACCAGTTGTTTCTCAAAGTATTGCGTATTCTATGCCAACCAAAATTCGATAACGAGATTTCACAGGAAATACATATTTTGAGACCAGCTAAATCCTAAAAAAAATTGGTTTTAGAAATATTTTCCTGAGAGAGAGAGAGAGAGATTGAACAGTATAAACCGAAAACAAGTCGGTTAAATACCAAACTTGGTGCTTAAAATCATCATCTTGTAAAGAAGCGACACGAAGATTTGGAAAAAAAAATTTTTCATAGGTAGACATTTTAGTTGTAACATTTTTTGAAAATGTTGATGTCCTCAAAAATGTCTGAGAGTTTTAATTAAAATAGTTGTTTAAAATATTTTCATAAGAAACTAAATGCATGTGTTCAATTTTGCAGTGTAGGCCTGCCAAGTTGAATTGGAATGACATTAGTTAAGTGCACAGGGAATTGAACTATATGGCAATGTGGTTTTAATGAAACTTCTTGGGAAAGTAATCAGATTGAATACCTATGCCGTGTAGAGGATGTTTTGTAACGGGGTTTAATTAATTAGAAAATGGTCGTATCTCCTATTCCTCCGCTAGGCGCGCGCCCTGCTAGAACACGATTGGTCGCGCGGGGTCTAGTAGGCCCATATAATATTGTTGGGTTTATGCTTGTATTTACTGTTTTAAAATTTAATTTTTCCTTCACTCTCACTCTTGGAGGTAAACAGATAAGGTTGTCGCTCCACCCAACAGTCGAGTGAGGCGATTACATAGGTGCGTTGGTTCGAACACTACAACATGGGGGTCTCCCAGACCCCTGGCGACCAAGTTATGTTCTTGAGGTGTTGTTTAGAGACAAGCAATGCGTTACAGCAGCGAAGCAAAATGACGTCACAGAAGCAAGAGGAAAGAGCATTTGTGCTTGAGTGAGTATAGGATTACTGTTAATACGTTCCTTTGACAGCGTCTGCAAATATCAAACAAGAGGTCCTCATTTCCTTTTTAAATTTGCCGGTTGGACGTTCACCTGAATTACCCCTCTCTTGCTTCTTCGTCCCATTTTCCAACAGCAAGGAAGCCAATAAAGTGTCATCTGTGTGCACATTTGTGCTCTCACACGACTTTCTCAACTCACTCTTTCCTACAAACACTTATTCCTCTATCTACTACATGTTAATAGAGATAAATATCGTTTTACTACATATTTTTGTAGGTACAAGGGGAATAAGAGTGTCTCTAACAGTTTACCAGTTATACAAAAGTCATTCAGAATGAAAACTTTGAGACTATTCCCAGAAAATTCAAATTATACAGTTCATTTGTCATGAAAATCTCAAAAAAGGCACTTTCAGAAAAAGGGTGTGTGTGTGTGCGTGTGTGCGTGTGAGTGTGTGTGCGTGCGCGTGTGCGTGCGCGTGTGCGTGCGTGTGTGTGCGTGTGCGCGTGTGAACAGCAAACTCAAAAACGAAGAGTCGGTTAGAACCCAAAACTGGTATTTAAATTTAATGTATTTCAAGGATGCGACACGAAGATTTTGAAGATAATTCCTCCACCCTGAACTAGTTACCCTTTACATGGAAGATTTTTTGGAAATTTTCATTTTCTCGAAAACGGGTATATTTTCGATTGAAGTCCCATACGTTTGTGATATTTTTATGACAAATTGAGTGCGTATCTCCACTCTTCTGGCTGTAGCCTATGTAGTCCTGCTCACTCCTGGTATGCCTAAAAAGGGAGACCAAATCTTACTATACAAAAATGTAGACCTCGCCAGAATGATACCGGTAAACCACAAAGGCAGTGTCACATCAGAGACAATTATCCCAATGGTGACTTACTATTGCAAGTACTTTATATCCCAGGATTAAATAACCTTCAGGTGGTAATTATTATCTATTTATGTCAACAAACTTACTGTTGGTTTTTAAACGCACAAGCCGTGTGTGGACAATGTTCGAAAGGTAGAATCAGGGCTGAAAAATTCAATTTCACAGCTGAGATTTGAACCACAGACCCTCCTCTTGGAGGCTTGTCACAGTTCCTTAATGGTTAGAGCACCGCCTGGTAATCAGAGAGTCTGTGGTTGAAATCCCAGCTCTGGTAGAATTTTTGAGTTCAAGTTTTAGTTAACTTCAATGTTAAATCCCTTTAACGTTCAGTTAATTTAACATTGTTAGATAAAATCGGATCTTAAGGTTCAATATTTCTCGAACGTCTACAGACAAGCCGGCCGCCGGACACTTCTCGAATGACCTTTTTGATGCGCTCATTGTTATCACGTGGTTCCTAGTCTGAGTGACCGGGATGCTTGACCTTAAGCGCCTTTGATACACGCCGCGGTCGGCGTCACAATACTTTGGTGAAATAACCTTAGGTAATAAATACTCAAAACATTGCCTCAAGTTGCCTTTTTGGCTGAAGAATGGCTGGAGAAGGTAATAAGAAAGCAACACATTAGAGTTTTGAACATATAATTATTTCAGCTATCTTCAGACCAATTAAACTAATTCTTTTCTCTGCGCCTGTATTTAAGATGAAAATGGTATCATAGTGGCACTCTGTGTAGGGCAATGATTAATTATTATGTTTCCCGCACTGGTAGGTCAACCACTGCATTCATGATTTATTTAGTAAATTGTGTACATATTAATTACCCGAATATCCGTGTGCACACATATATCGATCAGTGGATAAATATACAAGAGTCAACTGAAGCCCCCATGCTACAGTGTAATGTTCAAGGAAATCATTTATCTACCAATGTGACGTGCATCTATCACATTTTTGGCGCGCTAACGCCTTCTACTTCTTGGACAACCTTGATTTTGACACTGCGATCCCAAACAGACATTTTCCTTGCAGGTTATCCGGGACTCCAGGGGATCTTTTCGACATTTACATGAAGGTACTTTCAAACATGGCAGTTTGAGAAAAGTTTGTATTACAAAACTCGTACAAATGACAAGGAATATCTCGGAAATGGTTCACTCCGCAAAAAAATGCATTTGGACATGAATTTTATTTTAGTAAAATCTATATTTTTGTGAAGTAAGATTTGGTCTATCTCTTACGGTTTACCAGTAATGGAAAAGTAGTCTAGAGTAAACAGAACTACATGGGATGTAGCCAGAAAATTTAAAATATACATTTCATTTGCCACATGTCACTTTAACCAAAATCGTTAGTCATTTTCGAGAAAATCAAAATTTTCAAAAAGTTTTCTACGTAAAGGGTAGTTTAGGGTGGTGTAGTTTGGTTTCCAACAGGTTTTTACTTTCTCTACTGGTAAGTAGGGGAAGTATTGTATTCCACCCAAAAATTCGATGTCCAGATTTCACCGGAAATATATGTTTTGAGACCCCCTGAGTCCAAAACAGGCATTTTTAGAATAAATCCATGTGTGTGTCTTTGTGTCTGTGGACAGCATAACTCAAAAACGAAAAGTCGGTTAAAAACCAAAGTTGGTATTTAAGTTTAATGTCTTTCAGGAATGCGACACGAAGATTTTGAAGAAAATAGCCCCACCCCTACACTACCCTTTACATGGAACATTTTTCGAAAATTTTGATGTTCTTGAAAATAGGTCTAACGATTTTTATTAAAATGTCATATGTTTGAGATATTTTTATGACAAATGAAATGTATATCTTGAATTTTCTGGCTATAGCCCCTGTAGTCGTATTTACTCTGGACGACTTTTGCATAACTGGTAAACCGTAAGAGAGAGACCAAATCATACTATACAAAAAATGTAGATCTTGCCAAAATACACAATGTAGGTGTGAACAAATTTTCTTTTATATGTGTGAGTTTTGGAAAACTTAGAACTTTAGCGAAATGCAAAAACGTTGTTTATTTTATTATATGTTAATCGTGCAAAGAGAACGGAATCTCAAAGCTTTAAAAGAGTTGACTGTCGCACTGTATTCTAACATTCCCCTTGTACCTACAAGGAAATAAGCAATAAGATAATTTGTACAAATGTTTATCTCAACTAACACGAAGAAGATATAGGAATAAGAGTTTGTAAGAATGGTTGGTACAAGAGTAGAGAAAGTCATGTGAGTGCAATACATCACATTTTTTTCCCATTGTTTGGTTTGGTTAATGCGTCATTAAACACTTTATTCCAGCGGTGTCACAAATTCCAGGCAAGTGAACATATTTTGTCGTTCGATTTGCCAGCTGCAAGTGTTGACAATGTTGTAACAAATATGTATGGCATGCATGCACGCATGCTGTGCCTTTGTGCATCACTTCATCATTATCAAGCAAGAAGTTTGATAGTGCTTGTTTGTACAGCTGCTAGTAAAATAACATCCAAAATTCCCCGCAACCACGTTTTTGTGGCAAGGGAGAAATCAGTGAATATGATCAGGTTGGGGGGAAGCCCAGTCATGCAGTGAACATTGGATGAATTAGATGACTGAGCAGTGAATCATTAGTCAACTCCATATTATCTGATAGCACTTTCCAGAGGATATGTTTCGTGCATGAGCAGTCACATGACTTTCTCTGCTCTTCTACAAACAGTTCCATAAACACTAATTCTTCCTCTGCTTAATGTTAATACATTTGTAGAAATTATTACTAATTCTTTTGTAGATACAAGGGGACATTGGGTTCTCTCTGTATGACCAAGAGATAAAAAAATGAATAACGATCTACCATTTGACAGCCGTGTATACGTATTACAAAACTCTTAACAAATAACAAGAAATATCTCGGAAATGGTTCAGTTCACAAAAAATCTGATCTGCTGCACTCACATGACTTTCTCTACTCATGTACTAACCATTCTTACAAACTCTTATTCCTATATCTTCTTCGTGTTAGTTGAGATAAACATTTGTACAAATTATCTTATTGCTTATTTCCTTGTAGGTACAAGGGGAATATGAGAATGCAGTAGGCTTTGGGCAATAGCTGATCTTTTAAAGCTTTGAGATTCCGTTCTCTTTGTACACGTAACATAAAAAAATGAACAACGATGACCCATTTCACGAAAGTTCCAAGTTTTCCGAAACTCACACACATAACAAGGAATATCTCCGAAATGGTTCACCCTACAAGAAAATTTATTGAGACATAAATTGTGTATTTTAGCAAGATCTACATTTTTTGTATACTATAATTTGGTCTATCTCTTGCGGTTTACCAGTTATGCAAAAGTCGTCCAGAGTAAATACGACTACAGGGGCTATAGCCAAACAATTCAAGATATACATTTCATTTGTCATCAAAATATCTCAAACATATGACATTTTAATCAAAATCGTTAGGGCCATTTTCAAGAAAAACAAAATTTTCGAAAAATGTTCCATGTGAAGGGTAGTTTAGGGTGGGGCTATTTTCTTCAAAATCTTCGTGTCACATCCTTGAACGACATTAAACTTAAATACCAACTTTGGTTTTTAACCGACTTTTCGTTTTTGAGCTATGCTCTCCACAGACTGACAGACTGACAGACACACAGACACACACACGGACCTTTTTCTAAAAATGCTTTTTTGGATTCAGGGGGCCTCAAAACATGCATTTCCGGTGAAATCTCGACTTCGAATTTTTTGGGTGGAATACAATACTTCCCCTACTTACCAGTAGAGAAAGTAAAAATGTAATGTAACATAAATTGCTTGTTTTAACAGGATCTATATTTTATTATAATTAGACGCAAAAATCACTCACACAAAATATATTTCATGTTTCGTTAAAGTACGTGCAAGATGTACTTTAATCAAAATAGTTAGGCCTTTTTGGAGAAAGTCAATTTTCAATATTTTTTTCTATTTACAGAGCAGTTAGCGTTGGAGGAAATTTCTTCAGAATATCCATGTGGCACCTTTGTAAGACGCTGGACACACGTGCTTTTTCTTATTCGTTCTTAAAACGTGTACTTGTTCATTAGTTGAAGTATTTAATTAGATTACCTGAGAAGCATTGTGGCTGTGTGGGAAGTCAGTTTCTTAAAGGCATTCCTCAAACTTATGTCAGTGTGGTTGGCTCAGTTGATTAGTGGCTGGCCTATTGATCTCAAAGTTGCGGGTTCAAATCCAGCCCAGACCGATTGTTTTTAAGTGTGTTTAAAAACGACAGCTACAAGTTGGTAGAACTGATGTGATCTTGACGGCGTCGTTAAAAATCAAAATAAATGTTAAAATATCAGTAGAATATGCTTCGAATGCAGGTGAGTGTACCTTGGACCCAGTTCTGGTCATGAAACACATTTTAGCAATATTATCCTTAAATATAGCATAAATTTAATCACGATTAATTTTGTCTAGCTAATTTATTATAAAATCTAGATCAATATTTCACATTTATCAATTTCAGAGCATTTGTAGTCATTTCATTATCCGCGATCTAATCGGAGAGTTGCGTTCCAAATTTGCATGTGGAAAACTGATATGTTACTTCTCTCACGCAATATACAACTTAGTCATTAACGAAAGACAAAACACAAGTTAACACAAAAATAACGCTTTGTTTTGATTTATTAAACTCTGATTAAGATATATATCTGGCTATTCGCTCAACAATGAAGCTGGAAAAAGTAAAAACAGTTAAGAGATATGAAAGCCGTTTGTTATTTTCTCTACGACTATAGTAATTACATGAAGTATTCTATTGCACAAAGCACTTCCTGAGGGAATTCCAACGGATACACGTGGGGTGCAAGGGAAGTAAAATAGCTGGAGCCGTCTAGCTTCTTTAAGAATAGATATAAATTAATTATTCTTCCACAAACAACGTAAACAACGATATAGATGAAATTAGTCACAATTTAATACTACAATGTCATGCAAAGTTTGATTTCTAAGAGAAATGTGGCAACGCCCCGTCATTTGTTCTCACGTATTAAAATGACGAGAACGTTCCGATGGACGGATACTGCGGAAGGGAAAGTGACAAATTCACGAGACAGGTATAAGCATTGGTAGATGGGGTGACAGGTTTTGCTGTCATTCATGGCAAGGAGACCATTAGTTATATTTCAGTCCGGTAATCTACAAAAGAATACTGTAACAAATGAGAAAACACCTGTTGCCCTCGTATTGCTAACGTTACACTTAAATCACTTTTGTACAAATGCAGAGCACAGAACAACTGTTGAATCGAATCACAGTAAAGAACTGTCAGATTACACTCGCACTGAACGCTTCGTATACGATTTTTCCTCGCTCCAGTACTTCACCACAACCACGACTACTACTCCTTCACTTCTCCCTCTGGGGCACGTGCAGGTCCCTTATATAGTTCTGTAGACAATGGAAATGTTCTGGAAGTAGAATGATCGGGACAGGCTGTGAGAGAACAGTCCAGGCACCGCACCGCCACACAATTATTGTTCGGTATGCTCTATTGCGCGGCAGCGGACGGGTCTTTTATGGCAGGTAGATACCTGCTGCCCGTTCCTACTTCCGGGCGGAGGTCACACCCCCACTGACACTTTTTACCAGCAGTGTTCGGGCTTACGGGCATAATAATAATAATCATGATGATAATCCCTAGGGCCTCTCTTCTATGCAGAGGTTACCCTCATTGCCCGGTCGCTGAGTCCTCCAGCCGCAGCCAAGGCCAATTAACTACTACGTTGGGTCACTAATAGATGCAGGCAGCCACTGCCAGTCAGGTCCGGCTGATCTATGTTCCCCAAACGACCACAGCGCCTCCCCTTAGCTGAACACTATACTTCCAGTTTACTGAATCGCATAATTGTCAAAAGAGTTAAACTGACTGCTTTTCGTGAACACAGAACTTGTCTACGTAATCACTTTTTCTTGACAACATTTTAAGTCATGTTTGTTGCATTATTTATTAAAATCTATTTATCTTACTTCCTATAATTTCTTTAAAAACTAATTAATGCTACTGCTCTGTTACGGAATTAATTCTTGTTTCATCTCTCCAGACATTCTTTAGATACAAGAAAATATTTAACTTCGTTACTCGGTTAAGTAACCAAAGAGACTGAAAAAGGAACGCAATAAAACAGTGAAAGCGGTTCGTATTTTTACAGAGTACAAAAACTTTTCTGACAGAAGGGGAACATTATGGTCGCTCAAGTGAAAGCCACGGAGGGATAGATTTTAAAGAAGCTCTTGTTTGGATGTGGACTTAATGGAATATTGAAGGAAATAATAAAGAAAGCCTGGAACTAATGCCCCCATTAATATTCCGAGCTTGCATTGAGGAAATCTGCAAGCGATAAGAAATATTTAACTCGAGCAGCTATAAAGAAGAAAAGGGAACGAAAACCATCTTGGGACTAAATTAACTTAAAGGTCGCTGTGCTCAATTTTGAAAAGAGTGGAGAGTCGCCATGAATTTCAATAAAACAGTGGAATTAAATTTATTTATTTACTACTATAATAATCAGCGATGCTTTAGGCAACTGTATGCTAATAAAACACATTAATCGTAAAAACATAAAATAAAGGTTCGACTTGAGTGATAACTTACATACGATTTTTCTCGATATTAATATGTATTACAAAAACTTTCTCACCTAATTTTGAGTGGCGCCGTGGCCGAGTCGTTAGACTGCTCGCCTATCACCAAGGCGGCCCGGGTTCTATCCCAGGGACCCGCATGAGGTATTCGTGGTTGACGTAGCGGGGTCTGGGTGGGTTTAAATATAAAACATACACTAAACGTAAATAAAGATTGTGTACATCGGCCCATGATACCGGCGCTCAACATTAAGCTTTTCCACACCACTCACACTGCAACGCAAACCTTTTTGCAGAGCATTGAAGAAGTGTCCGGCGGCCGGCTTGTTTGTAGGCGGTCGAGAAAGATCCGGCTACGTCAGCGCCGGTGTAAAAGCTTGTCAGTAAGCTCGGTCAGTCAATATGGGTCGGTTATGAAAGATAGGTCGCGCTGAAGTGAAGAAGTTTTAACAAGTGTTGAGAGATTCTATACTTTCAGTATCGAAAAGTAACTAGATTCCACTTTTTGGCGCTTCGTCTCAATTTTGTAGTCAACAGGTTACAAAATTAGAATAAAAATCTGATGTGTTACACTCACATGACTTTCTCTACTCTTGTACTAACCATTCTAACAAACTCTTATTCCTATATTTCCATGTTAAGATAAACATTCGTACAAATTATCTTATTGCTTATTTACTTGTAGGTACAAGGGGAATATGAGAATACAGAATGGTTTGTGCGACAGTCAAATCTTTTTGACCTTTGAGATTCCGTTCTCTTTACACGATTAACATATAAAATAATGAACAACGTTGGTGCATTTCGCTAAAGTTCTAAGTTTTCCAAAACTCACACACATAACAAGGAATATCTCCGAAATGGTTCACCCTACAAGAAAATTTATTGAGGCATAAATTGTGTATTTTAGCAAGATCTACATTTTTTGTATAGTATGATTTGCTCTATCTCTAACGGTTTACCAGTTATGCAAAAGTCGTCCAGAGTAAATACGACTACAGGGGCTATAGCCAGAATATTCAAGATATACATTTCATTTGTCATAATAATATCTCAAACATATGACATTTTAATCAAAATCGTTGGAGCCATTTTCAAGAAAATCAATTTTCGAAAAATTTTCCATGTAAAGGGTAGTTTAGGGTGAGGCCATTTTCTTCAAAATCTACGTGTCACATTCTTGAACGACATTAAACTTAAATACCAACTTTGGTTTTTAACCTAATTTTCGTTTTTTAGTTATGCTGTCCACAGACTGACACACAGACTGACACAGACACACACACGGACCTTTTTCTAAAAATGCTTTTTTTGGATTAAGGGGGCCTCAAAACATATATTTCCGGTGAAATCTCGACATCGAATTTTTGGGTGGAATACAATACTTTCTCTACTTACCAGTAGAGAAAGTAAAAACTCGCTTTGTTATTGGTAATTGTCTAGTTGATCTAAGTGAACCCAAGTGCAATTTTGTGAGGTTGGCAGTACTCGTGGGCATGAGGCGCTCCGTGGCAGACTGTAGTAAAACGTAAAACATGGGTGTACAAAGTTCCAAGGGAAAATTCAGTAATCACTTTATATTATTGTGTTTCTCCTTTCTTCGTTTACAAATTTGTGATAAGGTTTTAATATGGATTAGTATAATAACGTAAATATGCAAAAAGGAATTATCTTAAAAACAAAACATTAAAATCACAAAACATGAGGAACAGTGATATAATTCTTAACCTTTGTACTAAAAAGGACTCAGACTTGCTTTTGTAACCTAAGAAGGTAACTTCACATTAAAACCACTACTTGTTCTCACAGTTTGAAACTAATAACGCATTTATTATGCGTTAGTTAACCAAGCAGGTCCCAAGGCAGAAGTAAGGTTATCGTTCGCAGATGTAGGTACTACCAAACATACAAAAAATTGGTGCCGAAAGTTCGCGAAATCTTGGGCATGTTTATGGATTAAGGACTTCATAAAAGTGACAATATTATATCTGTACAACTTTGGCGCATAAATCAGTAAGTTCTAAGTAGTTCAACTGGAACATTGTTGGGATTAATATAAGAGAGCAAGGAAAACCGATCCACTTTACACTTGAGAGCATTAAACAACCGACTAACAGTCGTATATAATTATAATATAAAGCGCGTTCCACCCTTAGAAGACAGTACACGTTAAATGGAGCGCAGTGTTGCAACATGTACTTTCTGCGCGCGCGACCCCGAGGTGGCCGAGTCCTGCACTTAGTCCTTCAATTGCTGCTTGACGAGATGGGCGCTTTTAACTTTGGTATCCCTGCACGCCTTTGTTACTGTATGACCTAAATTTACAAATGACTCGTCTGTATAAACAACTGATTTGCCCTTGTCCCTAAACCTTTTTACGTCTTTTAGATATTTATGTCGCCATCTGATGATATCGATATCGTCTCTTTCTATTAATATGCACTTGTTACCCCTTCTTTCATATTCGGACCCCAAATCAGAGTGGCCCTTGAGAAATTTGGTAGGGTCTCATCACTGTTGAATCGTGACAAAATTATATTCAGCGTGGGTGGAATATTTGCAAACAGTAAAGAATGAACAATTCGCCGCACTCCACCTTGCACTATTCAATCATATTGCGTTAACCCAGCGTTTTGCGTAGTGCCGCCCTTTTTGCTTTCTTTTTCGATGGCGTTCTTAGAGGTCCTTTCGTTACTTCCTTTTTAATCCTATACACTACTGCTTCTGAACACCCGATAGCCTTAGCTGTTTCTTTTACTGCCTTACTTACGCATTTTGGTTCAAAAATAATCTAACACATTCATAATTATTTGGCGTTCCTTACTTCTTAATTTACCAATATATCGTCTCTTCCTAGCTTCCCCTTCCATAACTACAAATATTTACGGAAAATATTAAATAAATAACGCAATAACAGCTCACAGTTACACACACGGTTTCTTTCGAACTAATGTTAGTGTTGCTCCTTATACTATCTCCTGTGTCAGGCCTGACGCTGAATAGATGAATACCTTTTGTTTGCCTTACTGGATTAAAGAAAGAGGTTATTTGGTTTATTTTAAAAACTTTCTCCAACCTTCCTCAACATTTGTTCTCGCTGGTTCCCTGATGTAAACTCAATAACAAAAAAGTTTCACACTGCGTAACTTTTGCAGTGCACAGATATAAAAATTTCCGAAAACATTTAATTTAAAAAATTATAACACTTAACTGGGTAAACATAGAGAATTCAAAGTAGGCAGGTAGTAGCACTATGGTTTACTCTACCTAAGAAAAAAATATAGACGCATTCTAGCAGTTAGTTAATTTGTTAGTGCGTGATGAGTATAGAAACAGCAAATATCGGACTTCTATTGAAAAAAAAAAAAAAAAAAAAAAAAAAAAACGTTTTCTGAAGAAATATGGGCCTATAGAAATGTATAATGACTCTAAAAAGGATATAACTTGATATAGAAAAATATTCTGCATAGGATAATGTATTCAAACCTGAAATTTTTAACAAATGAATATTTATACCATGCTATTAGGAATCTGGCAACAGCGCGAGGGTAGAAAAGGACGCGGCTAATGGCAACTTGTATGCGCTAGATAGAGACAGATGTCCCATTTAACTCCATACTGTCATCTAAGAGTGGAACGCTATATAGTATGTTATGTTATATCACTGTATATGTGTGCTACAGATAAGTAATAAAGACATTGTAATTAAGTTCTCAGAGTGCTAAAGCAGATTTCAACCCAGCATAGGTAAAGTAACTAACACCAATTTCGATAAACACAACATTCCGTGTTTACGAGCAATGAATATTCTATTTAATGTATTCAGCATTATATCTGGAATGTCATTCGATAGGTGGATATTTAATAATAAACATTTGATAAGCAATACCGCAATTATTTGCATACAATCACAATATACGACTTTGTTGAGTTTGTCAATATATTGCATAATTGTGTGCAAATATATGTAAACATTTTCCAATCAAAGCGCCCAGTGATAAAATAACCAATCTACATTGGGTCAAAGAGCACACAGCGATACGATGTTTCCAAGGTTTGTTGGCTGCTGCCTGAAGGAAATCGAACATTGGTGTGTTGCACTCGCATGATCTCTTCTAAGTGCACAGCGAGTTTGCATTTGACAGAAGGCAACATCTCAGAAAGAATTAACTAAAAATGTGATGTGTTACGCTCACATGACTTTCTCTACTCTTGTACTAACCATTCTTACAAACTCTTATTCCTATATCTTCTTCGTGTTAGTTGAGATAAACATTTGTACAAATTATCTTATTTCTTATTTCCTTGTAGGTACAAGGGGAATATTATAATACAGTAGCCTTTGAGCGCGATTTCACTGGAAATGTTTTGAGGCCCACTAAATAAAAAAGTGTGTGTGTGTGTGTGTGTGTGTGTGTGTGTGTGTGTGTGTGTGTGTGTGTGTGTGTGTGTGCGTGCGTGTGTGTGCATAACTCAAAAACGAAAAGTCGGTTCAGAAGCTGGTACCAAGTTGGTATTTAAGGTTAACGTCTTTCAATAATGCACCACTAAGATTTTAATGAACATTTCTTCATCCTAAACTACCCTTTACATGGGAAATTTTGATTTTCTTGAAAATAGCTCTAACGATTTTGATTAGCATGCCGACTGTTTGAGATACTTCTATCACAAATCTATGGATACCTTGAATTTTTTGCTTATAGCCCATTACGTTCTATTTACTCTGGAAGTCTGTTGCATAACTGGTAAATCGTAAGAAATAGACAAAATCTTACTCTACAAAAAAAATATAGATCTCGCAAAAAATCACAATTTATGTCTAATTTTTAGTGTGAACCATTTCGGAGATATTCCTTGTTATTTGTGTATGCTTTGGAGAACTTTATACTTCTGTGAAATGGAGCATCACCATTCATTTTTTAATAAGTTAAGCGTGCAAAGAGAACGGGATGTGAAAACTTTAAAAGATTTGACTATCGCACAAAGTCTACTGTATTCCCATATTCCCCTTGTAGCTACAAGGAAATAAGCAATGAGATAATTTGTACAAATGTTTATCTTAACTAACACGAAGAAGATATAGGAATAAGAGTTTGTAAGAATGGTTAGTACAAGAGTAGAGAAGGTCATGTGAGTGCAACACATCAGATTTTATGAGTTTACCATTGCGTTTATGTTGAAATTCCAAATACTTATATTTTTCTCAAATGCTAGGTAGCTGTGGGGTTTTCTTTCTGTTGGTCATACAAAGAAAATATAATTTTAAAGCTGTCAAACAGGGACCAGTTCTTAAATCATTTGAATGTGTGTGTGAGTGTGCGTGTGTGTGTTTTCTGCGAATGGGTATTACTCGGTGGCAGAGTTAAATGTACAAATTAAGGTTTCAAACAAAGTTCACAAACGATAGTAATACAATCATAATTACAATAAAGAACAATAATAAAAATATAGATGAAATGCACTAAATACTAATTAACACTCCTTAATTAATTATCCTGTCAGTATAACCAATTTAAATTTAGCATTAGTATTCACCATCAGTTCAATAAATGTCAAAAATACACGTGCATAAACTTTATAGTAAATTACACAGCATTTACTTCATTTACGATATTTTTCGAAAATTTCTTCACAGAAAAAGGACAGCCCTGAAAGACTGCTACAGGTAATTCATTCCATTCCTCAATGGTTCTATTGACAAAGGAGAACATTCCTACGTCGGTTCTGTGCCTTCTGCCTTTAATTTTATGCAAATGATCCTTTCTTCCGTAATATGTACGGAAATGTACGGTCCAATCTTTCACTAATACCCACCCATGCATATGAACCACGATATGCTTGAAATAATGCGCATAACCTCTGCCTCTTACGCCGGACAATCAGAAAGTCTACTGTATTCACATTGTACTTAAGTAAATTAGTAATACGATAATTTGTACAAATGCTTATATTTTAACACTATATAGAGAAATAAGGTGTTAATAGGCATAGTTTGTAGAAGAGTGAGGAGGGAAAGTCATGTAAACAGTAGTATAGGCTCGTGTAGGTCGGCTCGCTTTGCCTCAATCAGGTGTTGGAACACCAGTAGCCAGCTAGCACGTGAGCAAAGGGAGGTGTTCAAATGATGTCAGGCGTATGATGGATCGCTATTTTGCGGTATCCAGTACAAGTAGCGTGTTGCGATATTGTTTACAGCCAGGTTTCGATCAGCTTTCGGCATTTTCTAAATTATTTACAACGACATGAAAGCTGCAGGTACAGTCAATATCAAAATATACACTTGCTGGTCTAACTTATGTGATCCTTGTAAATTCATAAGCCCTTTGGTTAATACATTCTCTACTGAATGCCGCCCATTGCTTTCTATACTACGTAACAATTAAAAAGGTCATCTGGAATGCATATACATATATATGACTGACGGACCAAAAGACAGACTACGTATAGCATTTTTGGGAAAAGGTCCGCGTGTGTGTGTATGTGTGGACAAAATAACTCGAAAACGAGAAGTCTGTTAAAAACCAAAATTAGTATTTAAGTTTAATGTCTCACCCTTTACGTGTAAAGGTGTTCAAAAATTTTTATTTTCTCAAAATCGGCTCTAGCGATTTATGTTTAATTTGCTAGCTGTAGCCTATATAGTCCTGTTTAGTCTGGATGACTTGCATAACTGGTAAACCGTTAGAGATAGACCAAATCATACTATACAAAAAATGTAGATCTTGCTAAAATACACAATTTATGTCCCAATAAATTTTATTGTAGAGTGAACCATTTCAGAGATATTCCTTGTTATTTGTATGAGTTTCGGAAAACTTAAAACTTTCGCGAAATAGAACATCGTTGTTCATTTTTACATGTTAAGTGTGCAAAGAGAACGGAATTTCAAAATTTTAAAGGATTTGACTATCGCACAAAACCTTCTGTATTCTAATATTCCCCTTGTACCTACAACGAAATAAGCAATTAGATAATTTGTACAAATGTTTATCTTAACATGAAGATATAGGAATAAAAGTTTGTGAGAATGGTTAGTATAACAGTAGAGAAAGTCATGTGAGTGCAACACGTCAGATTTTTTATCTTGATGATCCTGCTCAGGATTTTAGGATAAGCTATGATATTGTATTATCATCGGTTCTAAACGTGTGCAGAATTTCAAGTCAATCAGACGACTCTAAGTGGGTGAAAATTACGTCGAAATATTCCGTTACACACACACACACACACACACACACACACACACACACACACACACACACACACACACACACACACACACACACACACACACACACACACACACACACACACACACACACACACACACACACACACACACACACACACACACACACACACACACACACACACACACACACACACACACACACACACACACACACACACACACACACACACACACACACACACACACACACACACACACACACACACACACACACACACACACACACACACACACACACACACACACACACACACACACACACACACACACACACACACACACACACACACACACACACACACACACACACACACACACACACACACACACACACACACACACACACACACACACACACACACACACACACACACACACACACACACACACACACACACACACACACACACACACACACACACACACACACACACACACACACACACACACACACACACACACACACACACACACACACACACACACACACACACACACACACACACACACACACACACACACACACACACACACACACACACACACACACACACACACACACACACACACACACACACACACACACACACACACACACACACACACACACACACGTGAAGGTAATATAAAGCGTATAAAGAAAAGAAAAACCCAGGGTTCCCACGAAACCTCGTGTCCCTCTCAGGGCATCGCCGTCTTTCAATATTACATCAAATGTTATAAATAGTTCATTGGTAGCTATTTACATATAAAAATAAAGATATGACAGAAATATCTAGAAAGCACCAATGACTAACATGCAGTGAAGAATATGATATTTTTTATTGATACAATTTCATACTCTAAGTACAGCTAAGTGTGAAAACTTACCTAGTAGCTTCACTTTCATAATTATCTCACTGTTTAGCAGTTTTTAATCTTCTTGGTACTGCACTGATATACCATAACTGAAGTGGAAGAGGGTTTGAAATCGTATTTCAGAAATTAAAATAGTAACCCTCAAAGAGCTTAAACAAAAAATTAATTTGAATATAAGAAAGACCCCAGGATATGAGCTAATTAATGAACAGGTGCTAAAGGTGTTACCTAGCAAACCATTAGTGAAAATACTACATATAAATGCTGTTATTCGACTGATATACGTGGCAGACGTTATCGTGATTCTAAAACCAGGGAAAGACCTATATCTCTGTTACAAAAATTATCTATGGTATTCAGAGATTACTGCTTAGCCGCTTAAAACCTATGTTGAAATATAGAAGTATTATTCCAAATCATCAGTTTGGATTCAGCAGCAAACACTCAACCATTGATTAGGCGCATAGAATAACCCGAACAATAGTCACTGGAGGAAAAAAAAAAATATGTTGTATATTTCTTGATATGACCCAAGCTTTTGATAAGGTCGGGTTAAACCATAAGCTGTAACGTTATCTACCAGAACAGTATCGTGAAACATTACCATCATATGTCTCAGGGAGTTTGCTTCGAGTTAAACATGGAAGTGCATATTCAGACTTTAAGGAGATAAGTGCGGGAGTCCCGCAAGGAAGTGTTTTTGGACCGATATTGTACTTGCTGTATACAAGTGATATTCTAAAAAAAACCGGAAACGACAATGGCCACCTTTGCTTATGATACCGTCATTCTAGTCGTTGGAGAAACAGAAGAGGCAACAATTAAGGGGAGTTAGGGGTGAGTTTAGGAAATTCTACAATTTGTATGCTAGCAATACCAAATTTTAAGCACGTTACTATAGTGCTTAGATATGCAGCTGTACAAAATTTGAAGTGTGTAAGTCAAATAGTGTTTTAATTAAAATGTTTTAATCGATTATAAAGATACTCTGATTAAAAATGCTCCTTGCGTAACAATTTTTATATGTTTGGCATGAAACTTGGTGATTTGGTGCTTCATGCACTTGAAAGTCATAATTCCTCTGGATTTTGATTTTACACCAGTACTTTTGTACCTGGAAATTTTTTAATATGTCTATTTGTAGATTTCACGTTTTTTTTTAACTTTCCATCGGCATTTGAATGTGAATATCTTCAATATTACTTGGCTGATATCAAAATCCAGAGCAATCTTTGAGCCTTATATGAATAAGAACACATCCTGAAATTTTCAAAAGAATCCCTTAAGAACTCTGTCACAAGGAGTTTTTCAGATGCGTGAAAATTCTGAGAAAAAAGGAAGTGAGAAAAACAGCATTAAACTTTTAAAACGTTCTTATGTTGCAGCATAAGTTTCACTTTCTGATCTCTTAGCCTCTCTTATACTGACAGTACCTGGGCGACCGAGCTTCGCTCAGCTGTTTTTGTGAAATACTTTTTTTTTCGGGGAGAAGATACCTACTTAGATAAACCTGAAAAGGAAAATATTAACTAAATAATAAGTTTTGTCGCAATTGTTAAGAGTAATTTTCGAGATACAAGAGATATAGAAATACATACAAATATTTAATAAACATCATCATTTCAGCTGAAAAACGTCTACTGCTGAACGCAGGCCTAAGTGAATAGAGAAAACACTGTGAATGTAATAGACAGAATTTCTATTCCAAACATATAGAAAATTGTATGACTTATTTCTAGAAGAGTGAGTAGAGAAACAGTTACGAATGTATTACCCAAAAGTAAGAAAAACGGTGTGAATGTAATACGTAGCATTTCTATTTCAAACATGCAAGAAATTGTATGATTTTTTTGTAGAAGAGTTAGTAGAGAAACAGATGTGACTGTGTTACCTAAAAGTGAGAGGAGAAAACAGTATGAATGTAATAGCATTTCTATTTCAAACATACAGAACATCGTATGACTTATTTTAAAACTGGGAATAAAAATGATTTTGGTGCAAAATCACGTTTTTATGGAAAATTGTTTATAGAAGAGTGAGTAGAGAAAGATATGAATGTGTTACCCAAAAGTACTTAAGTAGAGAAAGCACTGTGAATGTAATATGCAGCATCTCTATTTCAAACATACAGAAAATTGTATGACTTATTTGTAGAAGAATGAGTAGAAAAAGAGATGTGAATGTGTTACCGAAAAGTACGAGGAGAAAACAGTGTGAATGTAATAGCATTTCTATTTCAAACATACTGAACATGGTGTGACTTATTTTAAAACTGGGGATAATTTTTTTTTTTTTTTTTTTTTTTGTTGTGTAAATTCACTTTTTTATGGAAAATTGTGTACACAAGAGTGTGTAGAGAAAGACATATGAATGTGTTACCTAAAGGTGAGTAGAGAAAACACTGTGAAAGTAATATGCATGTATAAAAAAATTTAACCAAATCTTTAGGGCCGTTTCTGAAATACCGGGAATATATGTACAAGCATTGCACTGTAGAAGCGGCAATAAAAGAATTTATTTTTTATGTAAAATCGCGTTTTTTTCGGGAATTACACTTATATAGATGAACTTAAAAAGCAAAACCCTATCTGAATACAAAATTTGATCGAAATTGTTAGAGCCGTTTCTAAGTTGCGCGGAATAAATATATTTATATACAAGAATTGCTCGCTTAAATATATAAGAATTTCTGGGCTCTCCTTGTGTGTGTTTGTTTCCTGGCACTGCATTTTCTACTCTGAATACGTCTTCTAGCATTGCACTTGTGACAAATGCATATTGTTCCAACTGAAATGTTTTCATTCCTAAGACTATTCAACACTTGAATTGACTTCACACACCCCATATTAAACTCCATTACAGCTTTCAGTACTGCAAGTTCAAGTTTATTCCTACACACACACACCTATTTTGGACAAATAGCTCCCACAACATTGTGAAGAGGTACATTCGAGTTCTGTGTCGTACCCTTGGCATAGCGTTCTAGCAGCTGGTCAGAACCAAGTCGCTGATCCGGAAATAGAATTTTAGTTACCACTTCTGGAGACAACTTGTGATTTTGTGGATACAGATTGAGGACTATTTACATGATTGAGTTTCTGATCCGTCGATATTCAGTCTCGGTGGGTGCGCACGCCTAACCACCGGCCATTTAATCACTATGCACCACTATTTAAAAATGGCCGCCAGACTTTTAAAAATGGTGCTGGCATCAAAATCATTGCACTTTTTAATAGACAAAACATTGAACAATTTTTCAACATAAAAATCAACTTTTTTTACCAAATGGGCCAAATCTCACCCCTAACTCCCCTACAAGCTTCAAATTGGAGTAAATGAAGTCGACGCTTGGAGTAAAAAATGGCGAATTAAACTTAACGAAACAAAAACTACTAAAAATGGACACCCTTAGTGAAGAAATAACAACAATGGCAGTGAAACGTGAGAATATACGAGTAAATGCATTTTAAACTTGGACACATAAAGAGTGGTATTAAAGTCGTGTAGGTATAAGGGTAATTGTGCTCTGGTCGCATAAAGCGGACTACTTACGCACAGTGATGAAGCAATAGTTGCTCCCGTTTAAGCATTAACACGGAAGCGTGGAATGTGCGCTACACTAAGCCCCCAAAATTACCAGTTGAAACAGAATGGCCATGCCGCCCGCTCGCCCGCTCGCTCGCTCCGTAATGAGAGAAAAGTCCCTCCAAAATATGTGAAAACAAAGAGCTAATGGACCCGACAACAATCAATTCAGCATGCACTACTGATAGATATATACAAAAACAAAAAGGCTGGCAGGCAGGCAGGCAGTTTCCGGTCCAAGGCCCCCCCCCCCCCCCCCCCGCCGAGGAAGCGATAGAGGTGCTTTATGAATGCGATTCAATTTGTTCTGATGATAGGACAGCAATTAGCAAGCAATTATCTGATCCCCAACAGCGTTTGAAGTGAATTAAAAGTGAATTGCTAATCTGACGCCATTCTACTGTGAAAACTTGAAAGAAACGTTGCACGTATCGACACAATGCTGTTTTCACAGCGAGCGGTTCAAACAACGGCAACAATACACACTCATATGACTTTCTCTACTCTTGTACTAACCATTCTTACAAACTCATTCCTATATCTTCTTCGTGTTAGTATAAACACTTACACAAATTATCTTATTGCTCATTGCCTGGTAGGTGCAAGGGCAATATGGGAATATAGTACCCTTTAACCGAGTCAAATGTTTTAAGATTGGTTACTATATGATAACTTTGAAATTTCATTTGTCACGGATATAGGAAGAACAACGACCTCACATTTCAGAAAATACAAGTATAGCAAAATTCTGGCAAATAACAAAGAATATCTTCCAAAAATGATCGTCAGACATAAGTTGTGTGTTTTAACGATAGCTAGATTTTTGTATAGTAAGATTTGGTCTATTTCTTACGGTTTGCCAGTTACGCCAAAGTCATCAAGAGTAAAGAAGACCACATCGACTAATTCAAAATATACATATATGGCACTCTATTCAAGATGTTCTCGGGCTTCGAACCAGGTGTAGTGATGAAGAGCCATAATAATATGATATTCTATTCGCTTTTTAGAACATCAAAATTTCAAAAATTCTCCACTTAATCTGTCGTTTAAGATGAAGGATATTGCTTCAAAATCTTCGTGTAGCATCCTTGAAGGATATTAAACTTAAGTAATAACTTTGGTGTTTAACCGATTTTTGTTTTTGCATCATGCTGCACACGCATACACAAATGTATATCATATAAAATCTACTTTTTTGTGGATATAATCTTTTTATCGAATTATTGTCACTGGTTTGAATTTTCAAAGGCTAATGGTTTTCTCAAAAACGAAATCGTTATTCGCTTTTTGGCCATGCAATAAGAATATGTCATAGCCATCTCCTAGCGATCAGCTCTTAAAACACTTGACTATCACTTAAGTCTACTGTCCATTGTACCTACAAGAAGGTATGTAGTTAATGCATTTCTACAAATGTTTCTTCGAAATTTTAATTGCCCGAAAATGTTACTTCACTACTTGATACAGAAATGCTATTACATTATCACATGGAATTATCACGTGATCATTCTTTCGTTTAGTCACCGGTGCCAATATATTCCATTTATTACACATTAGTCGATTAACAATCAAAATATCACTCCACAACTGTTTTTTAACGATTGTTCCCTTAATAATTAATGTATTTTTCTAGAAGAAACGTTATTCATTGTTAAAAAATAGTGATGTTTGCGATTATAAAATGGTTTTCTGTTAAAACAGAAGATCTAAATACGTGTAATTGCTCTGTTACGCTTACCTAAGTTGGCAATGCTGAACTACACTAATCGAAATGAATATATTATTTTTTAAAGTAACATTATCTAGGTCAGATATATTTAAATTCATATCTCATTTATGAAGTAGTCCATATAAACATAATTCGACAGTCTGACTCACTCTCACTCTACTTGAGAATTTATCAGTTAGGTCACACGTATTATCATATTACTTGTGATAATAGAAGGAGCTAGACTAGGTCACTATTATACAGGACAAGCAGCTATATATGAAATAGTCCATATAAATATAATTCGACAGTCTGACTCACTCTCACTCTACTTGAGAATTTATCAGTTAGATCACACGTATTATCATATTACTTGTGATAATAGGAGCTAGGCTAGGTCACTATTATACAGGACAAGCAGCTATATATGAAATAGTCCATATAAATATAATTCGACAGTCTGACTCACTCTCACTCTACTTGAGAATTTATCAGTTAGGTCACACGTATTATCATATTACTTGTGATAATAGAAGGAGCTAGACTAGGTCACTATTATACAGGACAAGCAGCTATATATGAAATAGTCCATATAAATATAATTCGACAGTCTGACTCACTCTCACTCTACTTGAGAATTTATCAGTTAGATCACACGTATTATCATATTACTTGTGATAATAGGAGCTAGGCTAGGTCACTATTATACAGGACAAGCAGCTATATATGAAATAGTCCATATAAATATAATTCGACAGTCTGACTCACTCTCACTCTACTTGAGAATTTATCAGTTAGATCACACGTATTATCATATTACTTGTGATAATAGGAGTTAGACTAGGTCACTATTATACAGGACAAGCAGCTATATATGAAATAGTCCATATAAATATAATTCGACAGTCTGACTGACTCTCACTCTACTTGAGAATTTATCAGTTAGATCACACGTATTATCATATTACTTGTGATAATAGAAGGAGCTAGACCAGGTCACTATTATACAGGACAAGCAGCTATATATGAAATAGTCCATATAAATATAATTCGACAGTCTGACTCACTCTCACTCTACTTGAGAATTTATCAGTTAGGTCACACGTATTATCATATTACTTGTGATAATAGAAGGAGTTAGACTAGGTCACTATTATACAGGACAAGTAGCTATATATGAAATAGTCCATATAAATATAATTCGACAGTCTGACTCACTCTCACTCTACTTGAGAATTTATCAGATCACACGTATTATCATATTACTTGTGATAATAGGAGCTAGGCTAGGTCACTATTATACAGGACAAGCAGCTATATATGAAATAGTCCATATAAATATAATTCGACAGTCTGACTGACTCTCACTCTACTTGAGAATTTATCAGTTAGATCACACGTATTATCATATTACTTGTGATAATAGAAGGAGCTAGACCAGGTCACTATTATACAGGACAAGCAGCTATATATGAAATAGTCCATATAAATATAATTCGACAGTCTGACTCACTCTCACTCTACTTGAGAATTTATCAGTTAGGTCACACGTATTATCATATTACTTGTGATAATAGAAGGAGTTAGACTAGGTCACTATTATACAGGACAAGTAGCTATATATGAAATAGTCCATATAAATATAATTCGACAGTCTGACTCACTCTCACTCTACTTGAGAATTTATCAGTTAGATCACACGTATTATCATATTACTTGTGATAATAGGAGCTAGGCTAGGTCACTATTATACAGGACAAGCAGCTATATATGAAATAGTCCATATAAATATAATTCGACAGTCTGACTCACTCTCACTCTACTTGAGAATTTATCAGTTAGATCACACGTATTATCATATTACTTGTGATAATAGGAGTTAGACTAGGTCACTATTATACAGGACAAGCAGCTATATATGAAATAGTCCATATAAATATAATTCGACAGTCTGACTGACTCTCACTCTACTTGAGAATTTATCAGTTAGATCACACGTATTATCATATTACTTGTGATAATAGAAGGAGCTAGACCAGGTCACTATTATACAGGACAAGCAGCTATATATGAAATAGTCCATATAAATATAATTCGACAGTCTGACTCACTCTCACTCTACTTGAGAATTTATCAGTTAGGTCACACGTATTATCATATTACTTGTGATAATAGAAGGAGTTAGACTAGGTCACTATTATACAGGACAAGTAGCTATATATGAAATAGTCCATATAAATATAATTCGACAGTCTGACTCACTCTCACTCTACATGAGAATTTATATTTAGACCACACGTATTATCATATTACTTGTGATAATAGAAGGAGCTAGACTAGATCACTATTATACAGGACAAGCAGCTATATATGAAATAGTCCATATAAATATAATTCGACAGTCTGATAGTCTGGCGCTTAAGGAGAAGTCATCCACGTGACAAACTCGGTCCAATCAGATGTTTCACAGTGAGGATGCATGCCGTGCACTCACATTAGAGCTCCCCCAGAAACAAATTCGTAACACCCTGTATAGCTCAGCAAGGGGTTTATACTCGGAGCTAATTAAAGCGGGGATATCTTGTCTTTCGAAGTTAACAAATAATTTTCATTTCTGAGAATTTGAGAGTGAGACTTGCTACTATTATTCCTGGTACTCAGCGAGGAAGAAAAGGCAAAGTTACTTCAATTAATTAGACATTTGGAAACTTCAGAGAAGGAGATAATTAATCAGAGAGGTAATGACGAGGCTTCACATTCTAATTGGTGGAAAATAACTCTTGTAAATTAGCGTAGGTATACAGATAATTGGGGAAACGTGACATGCACTTTGATGATACGAAATCGAAATTTTGAGTTTGCACGTTATGCAATTATGGGCCGAGTGAAAGGGTATGATTCGAGCGGTTTGATTGATTTGCGGCTTTGTGAACACCCCCCCCCCCACTCTCCCCTACCTGATGTTAGCGGTAAAGTTGTGTCCAGTCGCTCGCTATATCGGATTGCGAACACTATTTTGAATCGGCCATTAGGGTGGCGATGTAATGGACGATAACGAAGATGATAAAGCCTTTATGCCCTTTGGGCGCCAGCCATATAGGCACACAGCGTTGCTTGTTCATGAATTTTGAAACAAAGTTAAAATGCTTTTAAGTTCCGCTTACGGCCTATTTTTCAATATTCATTAAAAATGTGTTACGGCTACTGTTTGGAGAAATCAATAGTGCTCGTGAAAGTCGCCCAGGGCCTAATTATAAGTCACTGTTATAATATACTCACATCTCAACATAATGTACAGTCACTTGCAAAAGTTATTGCCGAGCCTCTGGGGTCAACCATTCACATATACCGGTATTTCACTGTGGGCATAATAAATAATGTAAGTATGAGTATTTTTACTTTCTCTACTGGTAAGTAGGGGAAGTATTGTATTCCACCCAAAAATTCGAAGTCGAGATTTCACCGGAAATACATGTTTTGAGGCCCCCTGAATCCAAAAAAAGCATTTTTAGAAAAAGGTCCGTGTGTGTGTCAGTGTGTCAGTGTGTCAGTCTGTCAGTCTGTGGACAGCATAGCTCAAAAACGAAAAGTCGGTTAAAAACCAAAGTTGGTATTTAAGTTTAATGTCGTTCAAGGATGCGACACGAAGATTTTGAAGAAAATAGCCCCACCCTAAACTACCCTTTACATGGAAAATTTTTCGAAAATTTGGTTTTCTTGAAAATGGCTCTAACGATTTTGATTAAAATGTCATATGTTTGAGATATTTGTATGACAAATGAAATGCATATCTTGAATTTTCTGGCTATAGCCCCTGTAGTCGTATTTACTCTGGACGACTTTTGCATAACTGGTAAAGCGTTAGAAATAGACCAAATCATACTGCACAAAAAAATGTAGATCTTGCTAAAATACACAATTTATGTCTGAATAAAGTTTCTTGTAGGGTGAACCATTTCGGAGATATACCTTGTTATGTGTGTGAGTTTCGGAAAACTTGGAACTTTCATGAAATGGGTCATCGTTGTTCATTTTTTATATGTTACGTGTACAAAGAGAACGGAATCTCAAAGCTTTAAAAGATTTGACTATCGCACAAAGCCTACTGTATTCCAATATTCCCCTTGTACCTACAAGGAAATAAGCAATAAGATAATTTGTACAAATGTTTATCTCAACTAACACGAAGAAGATATAGGAATAAGAGTTTGTAAGAATGGTTAGTACAAGAGTAGAGAAAGTCATGTGAGTGCAACACATCAGATTTTTGGAAGCAGTTTTCAATTGATTAATGCATATTCAAGGGCGCTTGCCTCCATGGTCATCAATTCCGTTACAAAATTAACCATGAAAGAACAGAATTTAAAAAAAAATGTTACAAAGAGTTTGAAAACGTGTGAAAACTCAACAACTCGAGGCGTAACCTAAAGGTGACGTAATTGTTACGTAAATAAATATTATATCAACAGTGTGAGACTTAAAAAAATTACAAAATTACTTTGAATGCATTAATGACAGCAATGTCATTGGCATAATACTTGAAAGTGGCAATTGGTTTGACGGGTGGAAAATAACGTCAAAGTCAAAAACTAGCCATGTATGTTGGTTAACCTTCAGTTAATGTCACGTAAGACTTAAATGACTAAACATTCGTATTACTTCGTAACGCAATCTGACCTTTACGTATTCGTTAGGTACCTATATATTGTATAAATATAGGTACATATAAGATTGAAATGGGTAAATATTCCTTCGTGACCTAGTCTGGGATTTAGACGCTTCTTACGTGAATAGTGCGGAATGGAGATGTATAAATATTCACACGTAACCTAACCTGAAGTTCACGTAATTGTTACGTAAATGTATGAATAGTACAGAAGAAGCTGACTAAATATTGCTTCGTGAAATACCTGACTTACACTTTGTCGCGTAAATATATGAACATTATGAGACTCAAATGTATAAATATTTCTTGGTGACGTAACCTAAAATTTACGTATGTGGGACTATAAGAAATGTAAGGGATGGAAATGGGTGTGTGCAGTTAAAGGAGGAAGTGATGTAAAACTTCACTATGTTGGAGTTCTGTACGTAGGCTGGCAGTATCTTATTTATCGTTTCACGCGTCTAATGGCGCCTGAGTCACTCTGTGAAATATTTATCTCCATCACAGGCCTGAAAACATTTCACTTGCAAAAATATCGCCACCAGTAGCAGCAGCTAGCTAGGGCTGGCTGGCTGGAAGAATGTAATGGCAGTTTCCATTCTCGTGCAATAGATTTCTAGTCCCGAATGGGTTGGTCGGTAGGTTCCGTGATTGAATATAAATCAGAAAGCGTAGTCAAGGATTTGTCGCATAACTTTGAGGTGAAGCGTGGCGAACTGGCCAGGTGAACCAACGAACCACTATCCAGATTGAAACTTTCCTTAAAGAGATTAACTTGTAGCACTGTAGCGATGTGTTTATATTCATGATTCACTGTCTTAGTGCTGCAGCACTTACGCACTGCGGATACCTAACTTCCCAACACAAAGCACTTTTAGTAGTTCTCTCTACTATATGCATATATACAGCAAGTAGAGGAAACATTGTATTACACACAAAAATTCAATAAAACAGAAGTACATGTTTTCAGACACACTGGATACAAAATAAGTATTTTTGGAAAAAAAGGTCGGCGTTTTTGTCTTTCTGAAACACCATAAGTGCATAACTCAACAATGAAATTGGTTAAATAATAAACTTCGTATCTAAGATGACCACTTTCCAAATAATAACACCAAAATTTTCGAAAAATAACCTCCATGCGAAACTATCATTTACATACATATTTGATTTTCTCAGACACTGCTTTAAATAATATCTTGAATTGTCTGGTGAAGACCCGTATAATATACACAAAACATGTAGCATACAATTTATTTGAAAAATACTTTTTGTGGCATTAAGCACTTCCGAGATATTCCTTGTTATTGTCATTGGCTACTTTTTCTGCCACGCATACAGCAGAAAGAGAAGGCATTACATTCTACCACCATTTCACTGGAAATATACATTTCGAGCTCTTCCTAATCCAAAAACGCATTTTTACTTTCTCTGCTATGTATAGTAGAGGAAGTATTGTATTCCACCCAAAAATTGCATGTCGATATTTTACCGTAGATATGTTTCGAGACCCCCTGAATAAAAAAAAAAATAATAAAAAAAAAAATAATAATAATAATTTAGAAAAAGTGTGTGTGTGTGTGTGTGTGTGTGTGTGTGTGTGTGTGTGTGTGTGTCTGTGTGTCTGTCAGTCTGTAGACAGCATAACTCAAAAACGAAAAGTCGGTTAAAAACCAAAGTTGGTATTTAAGTTTAATGTCTTTCAAGGATGCGACACGAAGATTTTGAAGAAAATAGCCCCACTCTAAACTACCCTTTAAATGGAAAATTTTTCGAAAATTTTTATTTTCTTGAAAATGGCTCTAATGATTTTGATTAAAATGTCATATGTTTGAGATATTTTGATGACAAATGAAATGTATATCTTGAATTTTCTGGCTATAGCTCCTGTAGTCGTATTTACTCTGGACGACTTTTCCATAACTGGTAAACCGTTAGAGATAGACCAAATCATACTGTACAAAAAATGTAGATGTTACTAAAATACACAATTTATGTCTCAATAAATTTTCTTGTAGAGTGAACCATTTCGGAGATATTCCTTGTTATGTGTGTGAGTTTCGGAAAACTTAAAACTTTCGTGAAATGGAACATCGTTGTTCATTTTTTTATATGGTAAATGTGCAAATAGAACGGAATCTCATTTATCTTAACATGAAGAAGATATAGGAATAAGAGTGGTTAGTAGAAGAGTAGAGAAAGTCATGTGAGTGCAACACATCAGATTTTTTATTTATATAACAATACAGTATATATAAAAATGATAGAGGAAGATATGTTGAAGTTGCCGTTCAAATGTCCAACACCTTGTAGTACTTTGTAAGCCCTCGCCTATATCTAGCAAGACCTGTGCGGTTGAAATCGATTGACTGGAAACAGCCCATTAACAGTTTGTGTGTGACATTTCCAACTGCAGACGGGGGTCGTGAACCTCTAACTCACGTTCTGCGTAAACCGGAAAAGCTTACGGGAATATTATTTCAGTGCAGAAGTGTATCGCCTATTCCAGTGTCAAGCTTTTATTTGTCCTTTACCCCCTGGTGCACCTAATTTATTTGACACGTTAAATATATAACAAGTGAAGGCGCTGGCTCGCTCGCTCGCTCGCTCGCTCCCTCGCTTGCAGCAGTTACATCTCCACGCATTTTAAACAAAATGCAAATGAAACTTGTAAAAAATGGGACTACTGAGAGAAGATACGAAGCAGCAGGATTTGTGGACAAGGCCGGACGTAGTTTTTGTCTTTCCTTGCGGACAGTATTTTATTTAAAAAATCTGATGTACCGCACTCACATGGCTTTCTCTACTCTTGTACTAACCATTCTTACAAACTCTTATTCCTATATCTTCTTCGTGTTAGTTGAGATAAACATTTGTACAAATTATCTTGTTGCTTATTTCCTTGTAGGTACAAGGGGAATATTAGAATACAGTAGACTTTGTGCGATAGTCAAATGGTTGAGATTCTGTTGTCTTCGCACACTTAACATATAAAAAAATGAACAACGATGATCCATTTCACGAAAGTTCTAAGTTTTCCGAAACTCACACACATAACAAGGAATATCTCCGAAATTGTTCACCCTACAAGAAAATTTATTGAGACATAAATTGTGTATTTTAGCAAGATCTACATTTTTTGTATAGTATATTTTGGTCTGTCTCTAACGGTTTACCAGTTATGCAAAAGTCGTCCAGAGTAAATACGGCTACAGGGGCTATAGCCAGAAAATTCAAGATATACATTTCATTTGTCATAAAAATATCTCAAACATATGACTTTTAATCAAAATCGTTAGAGCCACTTTCAAGAAAATCAAAATTTTCGACAAATTTTCCATGTAAATGGTAGTTTAGGGTGGAGCTATTTTCTTCAAAATCTTCGTGTCGCATCCTTGAACGACATTAAACTTAAATACCAACTTTAGTTTTTAACCGACTTTTCGTTTTTGAGCTATGCTGTCCACAGACTGACAGACACACAGACACACACACGGACCTTTTTCTAAAAATGCTTTTTTTGGATTCAGGGGCCTCAAAACATGTATTTACGGTGAAATCTCGACTTCGAATTTTTGGGTGGAATACAATACTTCCCCTACTTACCAGTAGAGAAAGTAAAAAGACCGAACTGTCCGTTAGTCACGTGTTTTGTGGGAAAACTAATGACTATAGAGGAAAACTTTCTGATACTTTTTTATTTCTTATATTGTAATGACACAGAATCAAAAAGGATATTTATTTCAGTCTATTACTCTTCCCTCCAGAGGACTTCATCCTTATTTACCGTGACTAACTGACATTTACACACAGCAATAATTAAAGAGATTAAGGATTATTTATAAATGTCGAAAAATATTAGCCATATACACGTTTCGAAGACGAAGAGTCATTGTGTGATGTACAGAACAAAAAAATAACAGTTGTACATATCTCCTGAAATATTGATATGAAAATCGACGTTATTCGCGCTCATTTTTAGTGTTTTGGAAATATATGGGTAATAAGTGAAATTTGAACCCATATTCACGTTAAAAACATTTATTTTTCACTTCATAAGATACTTTGGAGTGTCTAGCATCATCTTTCCTCAGTAAAAAAAAGTGAAACATTAATTTTAAATTTTAACACTAGGTATGACATATTCGCGGAATTGCTCTTATTTGCTACGTCGATGTGGTTAAACGCTGGCGTGCTGATCCCAAGATCGGAGGTTCAAACCCGGCCCAGACCGATGGTTTTTAAGTGTGCTTGTGAGCTGCATGTCAGTAGATTTACTGGCATGTAAAACAACTCCTGCGGGACGAAATTCCGTCACACCGGCGACGCTGATGTGATTTTGATAATTGACAGCATCGTAAAACCACAAAATAATTTTTTCCATCTCTTACGGTTTACGAGTTACACAAAATTCACCAAGGGTAAATATGACTACGTCGGCTATAACGAAATATATTAAAAATATACATTTCATTTCGTTTTCCATAAAAATAACTTAATTAAAATCATTAGCGCCATTTTTGAGAAAATCAAAATTATGGAAAAATTCTCTCTGCAGAGGGTAATTTAGTATGGAGTTTTTTTATTAGTTATGTAGCTCACAGATAGATTCAGGGGCTTCGAAACATACATTTCCGATGAAATCTCGACATCTAAGTTTAGGGTGGAATACAATACTTGCCCTATTTGCCATACGTAGTAGAGAAAGTTAAAATGTTACTTCAAATTGGTTACAAATATTCTTAAAAATGTGATTTCTTTATTCCTTCATGTTATTTCAGATAAAGGTTTCCTTAAACAGCTTCATTGCACATTAGCAAACGTGGTGACGCAAATAATAAACTGTGTGACTCGCATCCTAGAAGATCTGGGTTCGATTCCTCTCTAACTTGCGCTTTGTCGTGGTTGTTATAATTTCTTGTAGTGGCATTATGGGTCGCTTGATAGATACTGCGCTGCGAATGGCATTTTCAGTGAAGTTGATGTTGATTCTTGAAAATATAATTCACGTTAGCATGGGCGATGCAATACTCTAGAATTGTAGGGTAGATAATGAGCAGAGCTAGGACAAATATGCATCAGCAGTCTACGTGACGTCATACTGTACAGTTGGTCACTCTGTGTTTACGTTCTCAAAGTTCACGTGCTGCCACCTAGTGGAACAATTTGGTACCGATAATTTAATTCAATTTTGTACTAAATAAAACTGTTGTTTACATCAAGAATAAACTAATAGTCTAATAGTAATTGATTACATTTACACTAATTTATTATTTTCCACCACTTGGTCATTTTTGACTTGAGTTTCAAAAGCAGGTAAGACAGCCGCCGGCCGACCGACCAATATCAGTGAAAACCGCAGACATCGTTAGCTTATACCAACCAACCAGACCATTCACTGACAAGAAATAGGGCGAACTTGAAAAGGGCTGCTGCATCAACCCTCAAGGCGGGTAGAAGAGGCCAAGGAAATAAACAAGCAAGATGAGAACTGCGTGAAAAGAAAGAGTTAGATATGATGCCTGAATTTCTCATACTCCCCTTGCAGCTATTTTTATTATCTACTTAGCGTTTCATTCGCCCTTTGACCCACTTTTGAAAAAGCGGAAAGGTGTAAGAATGGGAAGTTTCCTCCTTGAGATATAAGACTGCATATGAACTTATACTTTATAAAATAAGCGTGCTATTAGAACGCATAGTAATAGTATTTCCTTTTAGGTACAAGGGGAATTATACAATACAGTAGGCTTTTGGAGATAGTCAAGTCTTTTAAAGCTTTGAGATCACGTTCTCTTTGCACACTTAACATATAACAAATTAACAAGGAATGTCTCCGAAATGGTTCCCTCTACAAAAAAATTAGACATAAATTCTGTATTTTAGCGAGTTCTACGTTTTTTGTATGGTAAGATTTTGTCAAAAGTCATCAGGAATACATAGGCTATAGTCAGAAAATTCAAAATATACAATTCATTTGTCATAAAAATATCTTAAACATATGACATTTTAATCAAAATCGTTAGAACCATCTTCAAGCAAATTAAAATTTTCGAAAAATTTTCCATGTAAAGGGTAGTTTAGGGTGGGGCTATTTTCTTCAAAATCTTCGTGTCGCATCCTTGAAAGACATTAAACTTAAATACCAACTTTGGTTTTTAACGGACTTTTCGTTTTTGAGTTATGCTGTCCACAGACTGACAGTATACATATATACATGTATACTACTTATACCAAATATATAATTAAATATCTACAAACTTTCAAAATTAAAATAAAATACTACAAACGAATAATTTCAAATAAAAAAATATATAGCTTTAACTTCAAAATAAAATATTGCAAATAAAAAAATTAAATAACGTTTCCAATTTTATCACCTCTTTTATAATATATTTATATAACTACGTAAAATAAAGTTGTATAAGTCACTATTTAAACAAGAAAAAGCTTCAACTGAATGCCAAGAACATCAGAGGATGTCGAAGGAATCTGATAGTTCACTGTCTTCAGATATCCGTTCTACGTCGTGGTATACAACTGTTTGTTGCACGAGGTCATGCGGCAGAGATTGAAAAATTCGGTGTCATGACCGGGATTTGAACCACGGATCTACCTGTTACCGTCCGGCTGCTCTGACCACTAAGCTATCTTGCCCAAAGTGCCGATATGACATTAAAATCTCCAACTCACTCGCATTATTCCCGGTAAAGCGGACAAGATCTCAATTTACTCTGAGATAACATACTTCAATGGCGACTTGCAAAGTTTAAGTACTTTAGTCCCGGGTTTGTAAATGTTCAACCAACTATATGTGTGTAGGACATGATTAGAAGGAGTAGAGTTCAAATCCCGGTCATGGCAATTTTTCAGTCTCACTCTACCCCTTCCAATCGTGTCCTACACGCGGCTATTGTGTGGAAAAATATTAATTACATTACAATAAATGTTTAGGGAACTCCATTTCCTCTTAGTATTTCACGCATTTAACATCTTAATATTTAATTAAAGGAAGTATGGAATTAGGGGAGTGGATGAAATTCAGGCATGTCTTATAGTGCGAGCACTAGGGGTGTCAGTCTGGGGGTTACCGAGGGAGGGGGTAGTGGTAGCAGTTGATGGATACCTTGGACGTGATCAGGAAATTTTATCGAAACACCCTTCGAAGTTGCGCGTCCGAGGGAAACGAAAAATTGTATTCGACAATGCAAGGGGGAAATTTGCACTGAAAGCAAAATTCTTACCAGCTTTTTGGAATAATCGATAAATATAACTAACAAGCGTAGATATAGTGCTCAACGTTATGAAAAGATTTTTCACACTATTGTCACTACATCTATCCTTTGTTTTTATGCCTCTTCTAAAAACAAAGTATATACATTTATTAGTTTATCTGCCATGGCAATACACGATCTGAAACTCCAAAATAGAAACAGGATATCTTTTGGAAGAGTGTGTGTGTGGTGTGTGTGTGTGGTGTGTGTGTGTGTGTGTGGTGTGGTGTGCGTGTGTGTGGTGTGGTGTGTGTATGGTGTGTGTGGTGTGGTGTGTGTGTGTGTGTGGTGTGTGTGTGGTGTGTGTGTATGTGTGGTGTGTGGTGTGTGTGTTTTTTTTTTTTTTGGTTTTTTTTTTTTTATTGCATGCCCCATTCCATATGAATACTACATGCTTGAATTTATTTATTTACATACAAATTACATTTTATATATACATGTACATATTGTTGGTGATGTTCTATTTGAACATTTACATCTTTATTTACCTCTAATTTTTTATCTACCTTAGTCTAATTGAGTACTTCATAAATCTAGTACTTATCATATAGTGAAACGCAAATATTATTATACTCGTAACAGCAGTAGAGTATTGAACTGTGTTTGGACAATGATACTGATTGCAATTTTGGTAAGGAGTAGAAATTATATATATTTGAACTTAAGTCATTCTATTTCTGGAATTGTATAGCATTAATGAAGTTAACGAAAGGTTGTATGAAATTGTTTCCAAGTTCTTCTTTGTTTATGGGCCAAGTAGCACCTTTACTTTGTATCTTCCTAATCATTGCGTTTCTCTGGTTGTTTAGTATTTTGCATCGAAATATAATGTGGTTTACTGTTTGGTCCTCTTCTTCACATTTGCACATTGGGTTATCTAAAAATCCAAACCTGTGACGATATGATCTTAGCTTTCCATGTCCTGTTATCATTGCTGTGAACTCCGGAGATATTGGTAACCGTTGCTTCAATCTTCTTCTCACGGATGGGAAATATTCTTTTGTGTGTGTGGTGAGTGTGTGTGTGTGTGTGTGTGGTGTGTGTGTGTGGGTGGTGTGGCGTGTGTATGGTGAGTGTGTGTGTGGTGTGGTGTGTGTGTGTGGTGTGTCTGTGTGGTGTGTGTGTGGGTGTGTGTGGTGAGTGTGTGGTGTGTGTGTGGTGTGGTGAGTGTGTGTGGTGTGTGTGTGTGGTGTGTGTATGGTGTGTGTGTGTGGTGTGGTGTGGTGTGTGTGTGTGCGTGTGTGTGTGTGCGTGTGTGTGTGTGTGCGTGTGTGTGTGCGTGTGTGTGTGTGGTGTGTGTATGTGGTGTGTGGTGTGTGTGTGGTGTGTGTGTGCGCGTGTGTGTATGTGGTGTGTGGTGTGTGTGTGGTGTGTGTGTGTGCGTGTGTGTGTGCGTGTGTGCGTGTGTGGTGTGTGGTGTGTGTGTGTGTGGTGTGTGTATGTGGTGTGTGGTGTGTGTGTGGTGTGTGTATGTGGTGTGTGTGGTGTGTGTGTGTGCGTGTGTGTGCGTGTGTGTGTGTGTGTATGTGGTGTGTGGTGTGTGTGTGTGGTGTGTGTATGTGGTGTGTGTGTGTGCGCGCGCGCGCGCGCGCGTCTGCGTCTACGCGCGTTGGCATTTAATTTCAATGTTATCACAGAGTATTTTCAACAAGGTTCTTCCACACCAGACACCATTAAAACATGCGTTTTAATTGGAACTTGTTAATCTGCAATATGATTGGGAACTGAAGAAGCCCTTTCTTCACAAAAGAAGCTTTATTGATTTTTACTTGAAATTTCCTGAGTCCAAATTTCCACGACCACACAGGCGCGCTGTTGTGCGAGTAATTTTTTCATTACTGAAACCAGTAAACCTGGTCACACAATTTGAAATGTGGTCCTTAAGTTTGTGTAACAAAGACAATCACTCCAACTATTACAGAGATTATAATTGGAGGTAAACAGATACAAAAAGCTCGCCGATGGAATATAATTGTAAGTGTTGAATGTACCAGCTATATCTCGTATCGTAAGTGATTCTTCCAACATCTCTAGTTCCTATGGGGTTATACTGCATTGCCTGCGTTCTGAGTATGCAAGTGTTCGTGACGGAGTATCCAGCAACATATCTGAGAAATTTCATTTTCATGTTTTTATCTTTTCTATTCATGGCCCATTTGTGTGACCCGTGATCCATAAAAAAATAGGTGCTTTCACTGTCTTATTAGCATTGTTTCTTTCTGTTCAACGTTCTCTTAATGGGTAAAACTGTAGGAGACCGTTGTCACGTGGTTCACTGACAGTTCTATTATGTCACTGACCTACAAGGCAGAAATATCTGTTGCCAACTTAAAATTGTACAACTCACTTAAACTACCAACCACGCACCACAAAATGCCAAAACAATGTACTATTATTTATTAATATTGTTGTTAATACTGCGTAGTCTGTAATAAAATTACCGTACTATACAATCTCAAATAAGGATTGTTGTACCTTTGATACGTGTAGTCATGTGTGAAAATGCGCAACAAGTGGAAGTTTATTATTTATTTATGCCAACAAACTTACTATTGGTATTTTTAAACACAAACCGTGTGTGGGCAATGTGTGAGAGGTTGTACTAGAACTTAACAATTCAATACCACAGCTGGGATTTGAACCACAGACCCTCCGCTTACTAGGCGGGTGCTCTGAGAGCATCCCTTCTCGGTTTACCCCCTTCTCTTGTGCCTGTTGTGGTAATTTTCATTTTTATATGCTTCGATGAGCCACAACATCTCTTCCTCAGTGTAGAATACAGATTAAAACCACAACCGCACCGCACAAGAACTTAAGTCACATCACTTAATTACAAAACAATAACTCTAAATAACAACAAATAACGTTAACAAGTTGGTTGGCAACGTGCACATACTTCCGCTGATTTCAATTTTCCAGCGTTGGCAATACATACGTCACCAACGAGTTAAAGAAAATGAACCTAATAACAACAATGCTTCAGTCACAAACAACTGCCTATCGACCACGTGAGGACGGGCTCCTACAGGATAACCCTCTTAATGGTCCCACATAAAGATTGAAATTTCTAAATTTTATTTTTCAAATCTTTTTCATACTAGAACGAAACATGACAATGTAAACATTTAAAATGTTGTACCTCTACTTTGGTACCGTAGTTTTCGCAGTTCTTTAGGAAACTATCCATCACTCGCCGTAGTTCACGTTGAGAAATGCTGGTAATTTCCTGACGGATATTTTGTTTCAATTCTTCCAGCGCTTGTGGTTTTGTCTTGTACATTTTATTACCCCGAGACAGAAATCGCAGATCACCTGGAAATCTTTCTGCAAATCACACTTTCACTTGGCGAGGTGACTGAGTTAACACATAAGAATCATAAGTAAATACACGCTGTGCAGTAGAGCCATAATACACGCGTGACTAACAAGGGACAAAATAATAAAGCACACGTCAGCTCAATACTGCACTTTCAGACTGCTGCTGTTATCTTGTTTCTGTACGCGCAACCGTTCTGGTGTTTGAGCTTCCATTCCGTCGAGGCCCACGGTATAGAAGGCCCAGAAACGAATCAATCAGCTGATACAGGGGAACCTATGAACATACAAACATGGCTACCAGTGTTGTGAGTTATTGCTAACACGTGTTAATTTTGCTTAATTGAAAGTGAATTAGTGGTGGTATATGCTGTTAAGTGATTGTGTTTGTGACTGTGTTTATTTGTAAACGGTGTAAAGTATAAAAATTCGTTTTGCAGTAGTTTTCTTGCTGTAGTAAGAGAATTATATACACGTGCTATTCGCTCAAAGTTTTAACGGTATCTTTTGAGTAATTGAACAGCTTTTCGCCTGGTTTTCGTAAGTTCTACTTGTTATAGTTGAACTATTAAATTAAAATTAGTATTTTCATTTATAGTATGTCATTTTAAGTGATTTAAGAAATGCTTAATTCTTCAGTGAAGTTATTCAAGAATCCATAACCTATTTTGTTATATGGTGATGCCGGTACTGAAAGGTATGTAATTCTACTTCTCTTTTGTTTTAGGTGTAGAACTGAATTGAACAATATGGGTCGACGTTGTAGTGTGTTTGGATGTAGAACTAATTACGACAGTCAAGCAGAAAGTCATTCAGTATTCTCACTGCCAAAAGATGAAAATCTTCGTAGGGCTTGGCTAAGAAATATTCCAACTGATTTTTCAAAATTGAAAAATCCAATGGTCTGTGAAAAACATTTTGAAGAATCTTATATAATAAGAATAGATAAAGTTGTTACAGTAAAAGGGGAAGAGTTGGAATATCAAAGGAAAATACCAAAACTTAGAGAAAATGCAGTGCCTACTATATTTCCAAATACACCAGCTTACTGTTCTAAGACACTTCCAAAAGTTAAACGTCTGGTTGACGTAGAAGATGAAAATCTGGCCCAGGCTATTCGTGAAAGTATTGAGTCAAATAAAGAATACAATGAACGTGACTCAGTTAATAGTATGAATGATGTTATTTCATACCTAAATTCGAGACAAATACATTCCAGTAAATGGACAATAATTAAGGACCAGGGAAATATTCTTATTTGTTTATTGGGTACCACCAATGGAATTCCTTGTGTTAAATCCTTTCTGACTGTGAAAGAAGACTTGTCTATTGAAATTAATGTGAATAATATTCGTTTGCCTAGTACTAAAAGTGCAATAAAGCAATTAAATTCTTTAAATGCTTTGGACAAAATCATGTCAGAAATTGAAAACAGCAATGTAACAATGTCTTCAACAAAAGATAAATTGGACTCTGCTATTGAACTACTACAGTCTTTGCCTGCTTATGATGAAAATGAGCACATTAGATTTATTGTAGAACAATTGAGTCTGTCACAAACTCCAAAAAATAACAGGCAATATGGCAACAAAAGTATGGTACTATCATCGACACTTTATGTTCACTCTCCATCTGCATATAATGCTTTGAGAAAATGTGATTTATTGATTTTGCCACACCCACGTACCTTGCAAAAATTAATTTCATCTTATGAATTGTCACTAGAAAGTAGCTCATATTTGGAGAACAGAATTAAACACTTAAAACCACATGAACTGTTGGTATCACTGATAATGGATGAGATTTATATACAACCTCGACTGTCATTTAAGGGTGGAGAAATTTATGGCAGTAGTAGTAATGATGCTGAAAAATGTGCTAAGACAGCACAAGTGTTTATGGTCTCCTCACTTTTATCTAAATATTTAGATGTTGTGGCCATTATACCGGTTATTCACATGACAAGTGAACAGTTGAAGTCATTCATATTTGATATTCTGAACTTGTTAGAAAGAATAGGATTTAAAGTTGTTTGCCTAGTCGCAGATAACAATATGATAAACAGGAAGGCCTATGAACTTATGACATCAAATAAAACTTTGCAGTCTAGCATTAGTCATCCATTAGACTCATCTCGAAGGCTCTTTTTTATGTTTGACACTGTTCACATCCTGAAGTGTATTAGAAATAATTGGGAAACAAAAAAGAATATAAATAAGACTTTGTATTTTCCTGACATGAATGATCATTCTAATATATTGTCAGCACAGTACAGGCATTTAGAATTAATGTATGAAAAAGAAAAAGATTCACTTGTTAAATATGGACATACACTTTCAGCTAAAGTATTATATCCATCTTCTATTCAGAAACAGAACGTGAGCCTGGTGTTGAAAATTTTTAATGATAATAACATTGTTGCCTTGAAACATGCCACAAAAGATTTGTCTGAGGTTTCTGAAGATATAAATCAGACAGTAATTTTCCTAAACATAATTGTCAAGTGGTGGAAAATTGTTAATGTTAAGAGTGTGTTTGAGGGGAAGCGGTTCAATGATCCATACAGGGAGGCGATTAGAAGCCCATCAGACATGCAGTTTGAATTTCTAAAGAAAATGTGTCATTGGCTAAAAATTTGGCGAGTGTCTGTTCACTCAGGCAGTGGTTTAACTCCTCAAACATTTCAATCTCTGATTACGACGCTTGAATCTTTCCTTGAAATCATTCCATATCTATTGGAAAAATATAAATTTGATTACATTTTGCTAAGCAAATTTCAGAGTGACAATTTGGAAGGTCGTTTTGGCTGCTATAGGCAACTAAGTGGTGCAAACTATTATATCAGTTACCTACAGGTTTTAGAAAATGAAAGAAAATTAAGGTTCAAGAATTCTGTACTTTTTGCTGCTCAAAATGGCAATGTGAGCTTAAAGGAATTGATTCCTACTCAACAAAATTATGACAAATATATTGATATAAGTCATTTTTCTGATATTCTCTCTCTGGAAGACTTTGAAATGGATGTCATTCCCAATGATGTTGTACCAATATTAACTTATTTAGGAGGATTTGCAAGTAGACAAGTTCTACGAAGATCAAAATGTAATGTATGTACTTCGTGGCTCCAATTAAACAAAGAAGTAGAAGTAGATTCTTCATATGACTTTGTCAAAGACTTGGACAGAGGAAAGTTAACCTTGCCTACTGAAAAAGTTGTGTTTACTGTTGGGTTGGTGTGGCATACCATGTCATTATTGGTACAAGACTACATGGAGAAATTTTTAACATGTGGAAAACAGCTTTCAGTAGCTCATAAAATTTGCAATTTAAGATTGATGAAATCAGATATGGAAAATACTGAATGTAAATGTTCACTAAAGAAGACCTTAATGGAAAAATTGGACAGTGTTGCCCTTTGTGTAAACAAAATTCTAATAAATAATTTTGTGAAAATGTCCAACGACCAATCATATGATGTCAAAGACACTTTAAGAAAAGTAAAAAAGTTGAAAACTTAAATGTTCAGCACATATGGGCAGGGAATAATATTGTACAGAGTCAGTAGTATAGTGTACAAAGTGAAGTGAAGTGTAAATAGTTGAGTGCATAAGCTGGGATGTATATTTTTTGGTGTGCCGAGTGAAAATGTGTAAGCTGGGATGCATATTTTTTGGTGTGCCGAGTGAAAATGTGTAAGTTGGGATGCATATTTTTTGGTGTGCCGAGTGAAAATGTGTAAGCTGGGATGCATATTTTTTGGTGTGCCGAGTGAAAATGTGTAAGTTGGGATGTATATTTTTTGGTGTGCCGAGTGAAAATGTGTAAGCTGGGACGCATATTTTTTGGTGTGCCTAGTGAAAATGTGTAAGCTGGGACGCATATTTTTTGGTGTGCCTAGTGAAAATGTGTAAGCTGGGACGCATATTTTTTGGTGTGCCGAGTGAAAATGTGTAAGCTGGGACGCATATTTTTTGGTGTGCCTAGTGAAAATGTGTAAGCTGGGACGCATATTTTTTGGTGTGCCTAGTGAAAATGTGTAAGCTGGGACGCATATTTTTTGGTGTGCCGAGTGAAAATGTGTAAGCTGGGATGTATATTTTTTGGTGTGCCGAGTGAAAATGTGTAAGCTGGGACGCATATTTTTTGGTGTGCCTAGTGAAAATGTGTAAGCTGGGACGCATATTTTTTGGTGTGCCTAGTGAAAATGTGTAAGCTGGGACGCATATTTTTTGGTGTGCCTAGTGAAAATGTGTAAGCTGGGACGCATATTTTTTGGTGTGCCTAGTGAAAATGTGTAAGCTGGGACGCATATTTTTTGGTGTGCCTAGTGAAAATGTGTAAGCTGGGACGCATATTTTTTGGTGTGCCTAGTGAAAATGTGTAAGCTGGGACACATATTTTTTGGTGTGTCCAGTGAAAATGTGTCCTTAACCACATCCCACACCATGAATTCACAGTACTGCCACATATGCTTCCTTGAATTCTCTCCGGTGGAGGTTTTTAGTGAAGTAGTACCTTCGGGTGAGGCTCACAGTCCCCCTCTATGCCATCCCAGCGCATGGGGCTCCGTAAATGGATTTTTCCTCCACTTGAAAAAAAAAAAAAAAAAAAATTGTGTGTGCATGTAATGGGACATATAGTTCTGGTATGCCTAAGAGCGAATGTGTCTGTATGATACTGTTGTTTTTATTATTATTATTGATATTTTTAAATTTTATTTTATATTTAAAGTGATAAAGTGTCGGGTCTATTATTACAGTACATAGCAGCGTTCTTATTTTGTATCATTGTCGTCCATTACATGCAATGCATTTTATTTCATTGCTAATATATGAAATTTGATGTGTTACCAACATGATTTTTGTTTGTTGTTAGCTAATGCTGGATTTCAGACAGTGAAGCCATTAATCCTCTTGCTCTCCAATATTTTTCACTGATGATATTGAAGACAGCAATAGCAGTAATAGTAACCACTTTTTAGAGAGCACCATATTTTTATGTTTTGTATGTTACTATCACAGCACACTCCCTTAACATAGACAATCATGTTGTATCTTAATTGTTCTTTCACACAATACACAAGACACTCCCTCAAAAAATACTTTTACATTGAGTAATTGTAACATAATTTAAGTTAAACAAATATTTAACTAACAGAAACACTTTTACTTGAATGTGTATCACAAAGGATATACAAACTTGTTTGATAGTTCTTTGAATCTAATAGATTGCAAAGGTTTTGTTAAAATGTCTGCAATTTGTTTATCATTAGGACAATACTCTAAATTAAACCATTGTTTAATTCATCATGTATGAAATTATACTTTATGTCAATGTGATTTGCGTTACATGATGCTTGGCCAGATTTGATCATTTTAATGCAACTTTGATTGACTACATTGTAATTTTACAATTTTTTACTTTCCAATATTGAGTTCTTCAATGAGATTCTTCAAAAACTTTATTTGCTTGCAGCAGTGTGCAGCAGCAACATATTCTGCTTCTGTAGTTGATTATGCCACAATACTTTGTTTTCTTGAACTCCATATGACCGGTCCTCCTCCAATCATAACAATGCAACCAGTTGTACTTTTTCTGTCTTTCATGTCCCCAGCAAAATCTGAATCGCAGTAGGTATGTCTTTACTTGGATTTCATGTTCACTCGCTGGTGAGTAATGGATTCCAAGATTCTTGTTGCAGATGAGATATCTGAGAGTTCGCTTGATATTGATTACATCCTACTGAGATAGTGGAAATTTCTAGTCTATGGGAATTTATGTGAAAATCCGTGTTACTCCTAGTGTTGTATTCATGAATCTGGTTGTTTTAGTGCTGTTTTCAGTTCTTTTTGCTAGCAAAATTATCTCAACTATGTACAATGAATATGTCAAAATGTTCAGTTTCTTAAGGTATTCTCTACAGGATTCCTGTCTAATTAATCTTACAATTATTCCTATAACTCTTTTTTGTAATATAAATAGTCTTTTTGTGTGTACTGTTACACTTTGCCCCCATACTGTTATATCGTAAGCAAGATGTGGGTATATTAACCCATAATAAATTTTTCGTAGGAGGTCTGCATTTACGAGTTTTGCCATTTGCTTTAGAATGAACAGGCTAGAGGAGATTTTGTTGCATTTTATTTAATAGTGTTTCATGATTAACGCAGTGTAACGCTTTGCTCAAATCTAAAAATATACAGCTATTTTGATGCTTTTTTTGTAAGCAGTCTATCAGATGTTCTATTATTTCTACTATTGCATCTTGTGTGGATTTACCTTTTTTAAAACCAAATTGTAAATTATTTAATACTTGGTGTTTCACTAAAAAAAGCCATGTTTTGCAATTACTTTTTTGACAGCAAGAGAGAGAATGGGGAAACTAATGTTATTGGTCGGTAATTATCTATAGATTCTTTGTCACCTTTCTTGTGAAGTGGGCTTACGATGGCATTCTTTAAACAATCAGGGAAAATTCCTGAACTGATTGAGGTATTTATCCATTCTACTAATGGTTCAAGCGTGTAGGGTGTACCTTTTTTAAAGTAACATGGTAGGGATCCCATCATTACCATATGATTTTTTTAGTTTATTTATAATTTTTAATACCTCTTCTTTACTTATTTCAGGAATATATACTGAATTACTAATACTCGTAACTTTACAGTGGTTAACTGGTATTGTGTTTAAGTTAGTTTCAACTAGTTTATTTATGTTCATAAAACTATCATTGAACATGTTACTTATTACATTGGGAGCTTTACTTATCTTGTGTGTTGTTTTTATTTGAATGTTATCTAATTTGTTTTTGTTTTTGCCAAATTCATTATTTACCACATTCCAAGTTGTTTTTGAGATATTAACCGAGTTATTAATTACATTATTATAATACTCCCTTTTAGATTTTTTATTAATATTTTATAGAACTTTTTAAAATTTATATACACATCTTTGTCTGTTATTTTGTTTTTCTGTATTTATCGTAATATTTCATTTTTGTTTTAGCATCTGTTACATCTTTGTTTATCCATTTATTCACGGTGTAGTTCTTTATTTTCTTTACTCTTTTTGGGCATGCAATATCAAAGTAGTAATTAAAAATCACGTAAAAATTATTCCATTTTTTGTTCACATCAACTTCTTTAAAAACATTTACCCATTTCTCATTAGCTATTATGTTGCAAAGAGAGACAATGTTTGCCTCATTGATTTCTCGCATTTCCTTAACATCTAATATGGTGAGATAATCTTTATTATATTGATATGCCATTTATTATTTCGGTAACGTATTATAATATTGTGCAGGTCTTTTCTTACGCGTTTTTATTTTCAATAATGAGTGACAATTCAATGGATATCATTTCCGTACGTTTTTCCTCCAAGCGGGAAAGTCATTCACGTTCGGCTAGGTCGATGTTCGGTTCCTCTTGATCAGCTGTTTCAAAGATACGGCAAGCGGGCCGCAGCCTGAGATTCACGCCAGCCTCGCATTCCGTAGTATGACGTCACAATGCCTGGTTTAAGTTCAGAAACCGTGACATTAGGTCCAACTACTGGGCTCCGTAATTTCAATATTTGCATTCAAGCTAAGACTGCCACTAATGTGAAGACGTGAAAAAGCACGCCTGCTCTCATATGAGGAGGAAATAAGATTGGCATCCACGCCTTTCTTGACAAATTTGCTTGTTTTTTATTGTGACAGCAAGACCAAATATGCTTTCTGCGCGAAGACGGAAGCGATTTTCAATATCCGATCGTATTATTAAGATTGACAAAAAGCATTTCCTTCTGTCGAACTTCGTCTTTCACAAATAAAAAACAAAAGAAAGGCATTGAAGTGTCGAGCGGATTTCTGTAACAAGGAAAACGTGGAAAACAAATATCTGTCTGTTATAATCTCACTGTTGGTGACTTTTTCCAAGCAAATGCTTCTCATTTATAATAAGAGATAAGCGACAGCGAGGGCTCCTTTATGTTCAGAAAATAATATACAAAAATCTGACGTGTTGCACTCACATGACTTTCTCTACTCTTGTACTAACCATTCTTACAAACTCTTATTTGTATATCTTCTTTGTGTTAGTTGAGATAAAAGAATGAATAACGAACTTGTATTTGAGAAAAGTCGAGGTATTGCATACCTCACACAAATAAGGAACATGTCCGAAATGGTTCACTCCACAAAAAAAGTGCATTTGGGCAAACGTATGTTTTAAGGTCTATCCTTTTTGTATAGTAAGATTTTTGTCTATCTGTTACGGTTTACCAGTTACGCAAAAGTCGTCCAGGGGCTATAGCCAGAAAATTCAAAATATACATTTCATTTGTTATGCAAATATGTCAAATATATGACATTTTAATCAAACTCGTTAGTGCGTTTTGAGAAAATCATAACATTTCGAAAAGTTTTTCATGTAAACGGTAGTTTAAGTGTCGGAATTTTCTTCAAACTATCGTGTCGCATCCTTGAAATAGATTAAATTTAAATACCAACTTTGGTTTTTAACCTACTTTTCCTTTTTGAGTTATGCTGTCCACAAACTGACAGATACAGAAATAGACAGACAGACAGACAGACACACACACACACACACACACACACACACAAACACACACACACACACACACACACACACACACACACACACACACACCTTTTTCTTGGAATACAATACTTCCTCTATTAATGACTTGAAGCTTTCCCGGCGTTGATTATTGATGATAGTTTCTCATTTCATCCCTTATTGTGGCGCCCTGTCGGGGAAAATTGGAAGATTGCTCATGAAATATCAAATAAAAACCGTATTCAAACGTCCAACCAAAATAAAACAGTTTTTAGGCTCTGCTAAAGATAATTTAGGTCTTCGTGCACCAGGCATTTATGAAATCCTATGCAGTTGCGGCAAAGTTTACATAGGACAAACAGGTAGAACTGTAGAAGATCGCATCAAAGAACATCAACGTTGTATTAGACTAGGATACCCAGAAAAATCCGCAGTGGCTGAGCACACATATAATACAGATCATAAAATCAAATTCGCCTCTACAAAAATTCTTGAAAAGTCCTCTAGGTACTACGATAGGGTGATTAAAGAAGCTCTATACATTAAAGCGAATAAAAACAACTTCAACAGGGATGAAGGCCTTCAAATCAGCAAAGCATGGACACCAGTCATTCAGCATATCTCTCCTCCACAGTGCAGAGAAGCATCGGCAATCACCTGATTGGTTCCGCACGTGCCTCCATCGGCCGGAGCTCGGCCAATGGTAAAAAGTGGGCGGTTCTTATCGGCCGCGCTCTAGGTATAAATATCGCAACATCAGTAGCCTAGATTCAGCAAGTGTGAGAAGAGGATCGTTTGTTGGTGCGCGCGAGAAACGGTCACGTGAAACGGTTTGGCGGGATCATTGTCAACTGTCATAATTTTGGCGGGAAAGACGTATCCCGGGAGGATTGAAAGTGTAGTGTACAGACGTGTATATAGTGGTTTATTTTGTGTAACTATTTTATGGAGTGTACATATCAATTCTTTCAAGTGAAGTGCAAACAGTGTTGTACATATGACTAAACAGTGTATATAATCTTCGTGTTTTCCTGTGTATATTATCTAACCAGTGCTTAATTTATGGTTAGTGACAGTGAAAGTATTTGTGATATCCTTAGTGACAGGTATAGCGTGGGGTGCGCCTGGCGTTCCCCCGCGCGCAAGACAGTGAAAGAATGGCAGCAGCGGCACCACATGTTGCCGAGCCGAGCACCAGCGGCGCGCCAGCGCCTATATTTATAGACACCACCACAGCCGCAGCAGCACAGATCCAGCCCTCCCCACCCACATTGGTGGACGAGATGGAACATGAAGCACGCATACTGGAGGAAGAGCAGAAGGCAAGATCCCTTGCAAAACTAAAAAAGGAAGTGGAAGAGATTCAAGCAGAAATAACCTACTATACCGGAATACTATCAAATCTGGACGCAGACTCCAAGAACTTTGGCAAATTCTCTCAGGACCTCGCGTACTGCTACAAGGAGTACGCCATAAAGAAGCGCGAACTGGTGAAACAGAGCGAGGGGTGGAAGATAGCGGCACCCAAGAAGAAAAGAACAAGAGACAGCGGCAGCGACTCTGATGGCGAACGCCCCCAGTCTTCTAATAACAAGAGGCAGTCACGACAATCCACACCGCCCCATCCCCTCGCTCTACGCAACTCGTTCACACCACTGGAGGTAGCAGAACGCGAGGAGTCGGACTTCCCAGCACTTCCCCCACCCAAACAGAATCCCATCACACAGTTCCACAATCCAAAGATCCCACCACACCAGAAGACCCCAACAAAAACCCGCCCCTCTCCTCTCCCCCCTAAGCCAGTCCCCTCCACCTCAACAGCCACAACTACACGCCCGACGACCTCTACAGAAGAAAATCAAAAGCCACCCAGGATTATCATACCGGACACAAAGCAGGCAGTAAAGGTACTACAACTACTAAGAAATAAACTCAACAATGGCTCATACAAAATACAAACAACAAGGGATTGCCTGAAACTCTTCCTTCAGAGGAAACAAGACGCCGTCCCTACAATGCAGCTCCTGACGAACGCCGGTGTCGAATGCTACAGCTTTACACCCAGAAGCGACCAGCCCCTGCGTTTCGTGATCAAACGCCTGCCTGCAGATCTGCAGGTGGATTACATAAAGGAGGACCTGGAGCAGAAGGGATACACTGGCGTTCAGGTGCGACAAATGGTGTCCCGCGGTAGGCCTCTTTCGAATTACCAGGTAAGCCTAGATAGAACCACTGATAACCAAAAGCTCTTACAGGAAAGAGAAGTGTGCCATATGATGGTCACCGTGGAGGTCTTAAAAACCTTCCAAAACATCACGCAGTGTTTTAACTGCCAACAATTAGGCCACACCTTCAAAAATTGTCACATGACCTCCCGGTGTGTTCTTTGCGGTGGCCTCCACCGCCTAGCTGACTGCCCGAAGAAGGCCAAGGAGGACGCTGTACCCCACTGTGCGAACTGTGGGGAAGCGCATCCTGCCAGCTACAGGGGGTGCGAAACATTTAAGATGGAACGCCACCGCCGTCAACTGGCCGCCGCTGCCAGGAACTCTCCTGGTACTCAACCAGGGCCACGCCTCATTCGCCACCCGGCCCTGGTCCAAAACGGCACCTCTTTTGCAGGTGCCGCCGCAGGGATAAATGCACCTCAGCAACCACCAAATGGTCCCCCTCCACAACCCCAGCCCTCAGAGGCACCCACCAGTGACCTGGGAGGTTTGAAAGAAATATTCAGCCTCTTCAAGGATTTAAACCTCCCAGTTCTACTACCAAAGTTGCGGCCCATAATTGCAAGATTAAAAAGCTGCAACGATACCATGGAGAAGCTAGAAGCCATCATATGCTTGGTAACCACTCTCTTCGAGTAAATGGCAACTTCAAGGGGAGGCATAACTTTAACTCGCGCACTCCTGTGGAATGCAGATGGCATCCACAGGAAGCAACACGAACTTGAAAACTACCTGCGGCGTAACAAAATTGATGTCGCATTCATTTGCGAAACAAAATTACAGCACGAGCACACTTTTAAGCTCCAGGGGTACCAAATCTTTCGGAATGACAGAACTGGCAGACAGGGGGGAGGGACTGCTATTTTGCTCAGAAACACTGTTGCTCATGCTTCTGTTACGCTACCTGCAATGGCAGCGTTAGAGTGCACAACACTTAAAACCCGTGTAAATAATCAAACGGTGATGCTGGTAGCGCTCTATCGGCCCCCCAACTCCTTAAATTTCATACATGACCTCGAACAAATCCTCGCTTTAGAGGAGCACGTTATAATTGCAGGAGATTTCAACGCTCGGCACCCCTGGTGGTTTTCACGCCGGGCAAACGCGGCTGGAAATCTCCTGGTTGAACTTATAACAGATAATGACGACTTAGAGGTACACCTTCCCCCAGATCCCACATTTTGGCACAAATCGGGGCACTTTGACCCCGAAATTTTGGACTTCGTACTAACAAAAAATGCGACACCTTTAATTAACTTTACAGTGTATCACAGCCTGGACTCTGACCACCTTCCCGTGCATTTCGATATACAGGGTGGCATTCCGGCCGGTGCCTCTGGGCCTCGAAGGAGGGCTGAGACCGACTGGAATAAGTTCACCATGGAAATGCACGGAATGGCGCAACCCAGACTGTCATACTATAGCGAGGCAGACATAGATGTCGCCATTGAAAACTTCACTGCCTCGCTACACACGGCCAAGAGAAGCGGTACCACTTACACCACAAGACCACCCGGTTTTTGCACGTACCCCGAGGTAGAGCAACTCATTGCGCGGAGACGACGCTTGACAAGACTGTGGCGGTATACCCGTCAGCCTGAATACAAAATGCTAGCGAAATGGCTACGCAACATCATTCGCCACCAAATTAGACTTAATAAAACTGAACAGTGGGAAAACAAAATGCTGAGTACCACCCATTCGGACTCTTCCTTGTGGAAATTATTAAAGGCATTTAAAGTCTCCACGAACGTCAACTCCGCAACTGAGGCGCTGCACACTCATGGCGGCCTGCACTTCTCCGAAGAGGAGAAAGCCGAGGTCTTTGCTGACTGTCTTGAAGATAGATTCAGCGAAAACCCAGTTACCAACCGAGATATAGAACGGGAGGTACAGACATGGGTACAAACCTGGGTGGCGCAGAAGCAAGAGCAACAACTACCCATCATAACACCGCAGGAAGTTTACAAGCTCATTAGGAAATTACCTAATGGGAAAGCTGCCGGCCCAGACAAAGTGACTAATGAGGAACTTAAGCATCTCCCGAGAAAAGCCCTGGTGCAACTGACTAAAATTTTTAACGCCTGTCTGCAGCAAGGCTATTTCCCCTCTACCTGGAAACGAGCCAAGATAATTATGCTCCCAAAGCAAGGGAAAAGCACCAGGCAACCGCAAAACTACCGCCCCATTAGTCTTTTGTCTACTATTGGTAAATTGCTCGAAAAACTTATACTTTTTCGACTCCAAAAACAAGTTTCGGAATCTCATGAACTATCAAATTCACAGTTTGGTTTTCGAAAAGGACATTCTACTGATTTACAGCTTCTCAGACTAACTGATGACGTAACAGAGCAATTTAACAATGGGGCTTCAACGTTGGCGCTATTTCTGGACGTCGAAGCCGCATTCGACCGGTGCTGGCACAATGGCCTTATTTACAAACTGCACCACAATTTCCCGGCTCTTCAAAATTATCTATATTTGCTGCACAATTTTTTAGAAAAACGGAAATTTTACGTCCAAGTGGGCCGCTCCTCCTCACGGGAGAGAGTGATGCGGGCTGGCGTCCCACAAGGGGGAATTATGTCCCCCTTTTTGTACATATTATTCACCAATGATTTCCCAGTGGACGCCAGATGTAAGGTCGCCATGTATGCCGACGACACTGCAATATACAACCACCATAGAAATCCCCGTTTCGGCCTCGCAGAAATGCAACGTTATGTTAACAACTTCCTTTCATGGCAACATGACTGGAAAATCAAAATTAATCCCAACAAATGCCAGCTGATTCATTTCTCTAAGCGGCATCACACTTTGGCAATGGACCTAACGGTCGGTGGTCAGGTATTGCATTGCCGTCGGCAAGTTAAATACTTAGGGGTTACCTTGGACCGCACAATGTGCTGGTCCACCCACATAAAAAATAGCGCCAACAAAGGCAGACAGCGGCTAAAGTTATGCGCCCCCATCTTCCGCAGCAAACAGCTGCAACTGAAGTCCAAACTCGTCCTGTATAAAGCTTTTATTTTATCGGTAGTTCTATACGCGTGTGTGGCCTGGGCAAATGCCTCAAAAACCGCCCTGAAGACCATCCAAACCCTCCAAAACCTCTCCCTCCGAAAAATCCTCTCTGCTCCCATCCTAACCACTAATCAAACCCTTCACCAAGAAACCCAGACCCCATCCATACCCGAGGCAATTACAAAAAGAGCCACTGCCGCGTGGGCGCGCATCAGAAACCACGACAATTATGTCATTGCCAATATCGGCAAAGGTGAGCCGAAGCATCGGAAGCATGCTAGAATTAAAATGTTTTAAACGTCACTCGGCTCACCGACTGATGCGCGTCCACGCAAACACGGCCCTAGGCCGCACACACGCTACCTCAGAGGCCTGCACCCCAGGGGACAGGTCAGGAGCTGCACCCTGCCCCGCCCAGGATAACCGCGGAGTGTACATAGTGTATATATAGTGTATATAGTTAACGTGTGTATATAGTTCTTTGTTATAATGCTGGGACGCATAGTTACGTGTGCCCAGCAAACATGTGCGAGCGGGACGCTCACTTGAAGTGCCCAGTGCACGTGCGTGTATGTATGTGTGTGTGCGTGCATGAGGGCATACCACATGATATGCCAGAGTGAATGAGAGAATGCATGTGTGTAAAAAAATATGTATATAGCAAGAAAAAAGCGAAAAAAGACAAAAACAAAATATAAACACATACCCAAGAACTATACACAAGAGAACTGTTCTCGGTGGCCCAAAAGAGGGTCACTGTATGGGTTTTCTTAAAACCCAATGTATATTTGTTGTAAATATCAAAAAAATTGTAATCCAATGATAAATTAAGTCTGTACGCTGGGCCCCATGTACCAGCACCAGACAAAATTCTTTTAATAAAATAATCTGAATCTGAATCTAGATTCAGCCAAAAGAGAAAAGAAAACTATTCTTCGTGACCTACAGATGGTCACCGTATGGGTTTTTTGTAGACACCGAAAAAGTGTATATATAAACAAAGCCAAATGTAAAAAAATGTTAAATATAGCCTGTAAGCCGGGCCCATTGTACCGGCACCAGGCCAACACTTTTCTAATAAATAACTTGAACTTGAACTAGATTCAGTTCCCCTGAGGATGGCGGCAGAGTTAGTCACTGAAAGCTTGGGTAGTTACCCTAATCTGACCTGGCTGTTAGCCCGAGAAACTATCATCAATACTTCCTCTACATAACACACATGGTATGGGAAAACCCTCTTAACAAACAAATCAAATTATGAAATATTTGTTTCAAATGCAAACTGGTATATACAATTTCGGTAAAATCTTGACATTGAAATTTGGTTGAAAACAATCACTACATTTCAATGAGGAATTCAAATCGATTTGAGTGCTGCATGCGAACGTGGATTCATATCGAACGGAGTCCTTGGATCCGACCTCTTAGAAAACGGGATCAGATCGAAATTTTGTTACATAGAAACACCTACCGTATTCAAATGCATTTGAATCCGCCAAAGATGCTAACTTGTGCTGTAACATGTCATTTTGTTTCCTTAGTAAACTTGATGTAATAAAACACAAAAAGAAAGCCTTTTCTATTGCTTCTGTAATCTTATAATATATTCTTCGAAAAGAAAAAACGCAAAACCTACTCAAAATACACATAAAACATTATTTTACAGTTTGGTCAACATAAAGCTAGTGACCAACATGAAAACTTCAATTATTTATGCGTGAGTCTTGCATATCGAAATCGATCTCATTTTGGATTCAACATGGAAACGGTGATCCTATTGAGAATGGGATTGGACTCAAATCGATCTCATTCTGGATTGAATTTAACATGGAAACGGTGATCCTACTGAGAATGGGATTGGACTCATCGATCTCATTCTGAATTGAATTCAACATGGAAACGGTGATCCTATTGAGAATGGGATGGGACTCAAATCGATCTCATTCTGGATTGAATTTAACATGGAAACGGTGATCCTATTGAGAATGGGATTGGACTCAAATCGATCTCATTCTGATTGAATTTAACGTGGAAACGGTGATCCTATTGAGAATGGGATTGGACTCATCGATCTCATTCTGAATTGAATTCAACATGGAAACGGTGATCCTATTGAGAATGCGATTGGACTCATCGATCTTCTCATTCCGGATTGAATTCAACATGGAAACGGTGATCATATTGAGAATGGGACTGGACTGAAATCGCTCTCACTCTGCTATAGAGAGAAAGTAGAAAAGAGAAGTGAGTAGGGAAGATGATGTGGCTGATTGTACTAGGCCACGACATGCGGGGAATCTCTAAGAATCAGCGCCCCCCCCCCCTCATTACTGCAACGGACGACAGACAGTTTACTTACGTAACGGACCAAATGTAATTACGGGGAAAAACTTCTGTGTGCTTCTTCACAAGCACGTGATCCAAAACAGAAAACCTTTTGTTCAATACCTTTATAAAATAAAACTTCACACGACTTTCTCTACTCCTGTACACAAGGGGGATATTAGAATACACTAGGCCTTGTGCGATAGTCAAATGTTTTAAAGCTTTGAGATTCCGTTCTCTTTGCACACTTAACATATAAAAAATGAACAACGATGTTCCATTTCACGAAAGTTCTAAGTTTTCCGAAACTCACACATATAACAAGCAATATCTCCGAAATGGTTCACCCTACAAGAAAATTTATTGAGACACAAATTGTGTATTTTAGCAAGATCTACATTTTTTATAGAGCATGATTTGGTCTATCTCTAACGGTTTACCAGTTATGCAAAGGTCGTCCAGAGTAAATACGACTACATGGGCTATAGCCAGAAAATTCAAGATATACACTTCATTTGTCATCAAAATATCTCAAACATATGGCATTTTAATCAAAATCTTTAGAGCCATTTCAAGAAAATCAAAATTTTCGAAAAATTTTCCATGTAAAGGGTAGTTTAGGGTGGGGCTATTTTCTTCAAAATATTCGTGTCGCATCCTTGAAAGACATTTAACTTAAATACCAACTTTGGTTTTTAACCGAGTTTTCGTTTTTGAGTTATGCTGTCCACAGACTGACTCACAGACACACACACGGACCTTTTACTAAAAATGCTTTTTTTTTTGGATTCAGGGGGCCTCAAAACATATATTTCCGGTGAAATTTCAACATCGAATTTTTGGGTGGAATACAATACTTCCCCTACTTACCAGTAGAGAAAGTAAAAATATTGAAGTATTACACAACAGAAAATTGTTATGTGGAATAGAATGGTATGGTGGTCTTGCCTAGCAGTTAGAGTGTAACTTACACTCGCTGTGTTTCTATGATGATAAACTCTAGAAACATGACAGATGACGTCAAGACGATTACACGAAACCCTATGTTTCTGCAATTTCCTTCTCTTCAAGACTCCTGTCATATTTCCTCGTAAAGCTGCATTTTCTAGCTGACTGCACTGCAGCGTAAACAAACTTTTTATTATTCTTATTTTCTGCACTAATAGTAAATTTAACATTCCCTGTCGCTAGCGTCATAAATATCGCTGTCTCAACTTTCCTAAGAACTATAATTTAATACATTACTTCTTTGCACGATGTTACTTGGAAGAATAGTTCCAGGTCCATAAATATTCATAAGATTTGACGAAAGTAGGATAATCCCTGTGAAGAGAAAGTTTCACTCGCTCTTTGTTAAATATTACGCTACGTTTAATGTTACACAGATATTAATGCAATAAAGATCATAATAATATAAGTTTAATAAGTCTTGAGTTGTATAAGTACTGGGTATTCGACCTTTCCCTTCTGTTCATGACGTCATTATTCTGAAAGGAGTTTATCATAAGTAATCCCACGAAGTGACGAGAGAATATGACTATCGCGAGTTACCAGCGTCCATTGGCACGGCCTACAACATTATCATTGATGCTAAGATGTTGCCAATGTCACAAGTTGTAGTATCTGCTGATAATTTATAATTTCCTTCAATACAAAATTTGTCAAATTGATTGCAAACATATTTCCTGTTGTGAGATTTCCGTCTTCGTATTACGTCATCTATTTCAGCATCGAAGCGAGAGTCTGCCATATTTGACATTTGAATAGCGGCTCTATTGGGTCGAATTACGTCAGCTGTTGCGCATGTGTCATCACAGTGCAACAAGATCTGATCATAACATAATAAAAGTAGAGGACGTGATAATGAAATGTGATAATTTTTTTCGCGAAGGAAGTCTGTCATTGGTTGCAATTTGAAATCGTTATGCACATGATTGGCTGATTTTAAGCAACTCGCGTATGATTGGGTTATTGCAGTAAAACCACGAGAGTTTCATATGACAACTTTGTGAGAGCAAGAGTCAGAAACATTATCCCATTTATAATATTCCGTGAACTATGGACATAGTTCAATTCGCACTTACTGCGTTCTTAAGATGCTTACGATTCACTGTTTATAATATAAGTTGAAGTAGGTTGTTCAGATTAAAGCGAATGAAGTAATTACTTAGGAGTGTTGTGATGTTGTGCATTGTAGGTGCAGCCTGGAACCCACTCTCCCACCCAGACTTCGCCAGTTCAGTTAAAGTATCAATATCCTCATTAGAATATTCACCAAATCCTTTGTCTGGTATTTTTGGATGGCTAGTCGTCAAATAGAGTTCAATGCAACATTCTCTCGTGGCATTACCTACGAAAAAGTTCTCGCTAGTCATGTAAAATATTTTAATGGCGCCTTCAGATAATAGAAATGATTACACAAATAGCAGTTTTATCGTATCTAACAGCTGTCTAACAAGTACGGCAATTCAATTAGATACAATACGCAAGGGAAGAATAACACAACAACACAAAGAGGAAATGTAGCTCCGTCCCTATGCCTGGCTCTACTTCTATTCCCGCAGGAGGAATATCAGATAGAGACAGGCATTTGTTCGGTTGCTATGGAGATTACGAATCTCACGTATATACCACTTTGTGCAATATTTCACGTCATACAATATTATAAATGGTTGCTATGGGGATAATGTGTCTTTCTTTTCTTCGCCCGCATTTGTTTGTGCAGCCCAGTTCTAAATCAAGCCGTGTAGGCGATAATTACAGGCTCCAGGTCGAGTAATTTCGTTACCATTATAGACAGAGATGGAGATAATGACACGGTTCGACTTTGATAAGCTTCCAAGAAGCGTTTCCGAGCAGAAAAAATGGTTCCTCTAAGGTCCGTTTAGTCGAGTTAACAGCTACCTTGGCGCTTTATTAACACGGCCTCTCCACGATTAATGGCCGCCTGCACAAGTAGAACGGGAAATGCTGTACAATTCTTCCACCTGAGTTTCAAGGTCGCAACGAGCCAGGAAATACGCTGGCGCGCGTACGTGCGGCGCTCCTAGCGGCGTGCTACCGATATACATTTGGGGACAAGGAATAGAGGTAGACCGCAAAAACCAACAAATACAGCTGATGACTTGAAAAGGACTAGAACCACAGAATTGGGAACACCAGGAAAATTGGGGAAAAAGAGGCACACGTAAATGTATAAGTATTACAATTATCATATTACCTGTGATAATAGAAGGAGCTAGACTAGGTCACAATTATACAGGACAAGCAGCTATATATGAAATAGTCCATATAAATATAATTCGACAGTCTGACTCACTCTCACTCTACTTGAGAATTTATCAGTTAGGTCACACATATTATCATATTACTTGTGATAATAGAAGGAGCTAGACTAGGTCACTATTATACAGGACAAGCAGCTATATATGAAATAGTCCATATAAATATAATTCGACAGTCTGACTCACTCTCACTCTACTTGAGAATTTATCAGTTAGATCACACGTATTATCATATTACTTGTGATAATAGAAGGAGCTAGACTAGGTCACTATTATACAGGACAAGCAGCTATATATGAAATAGTCCATATAAATATAATTCGACAGTCTGACTCACTCTCACTCTACTTGAGAATTTATCAGTTAGGTCACACGTATTATCATATTACTTGTGATAATAGGAGCTAGGCTAGGTCACTATTATACAGGACAAGCAGCTATATATGAAATAGTCCATATAAATATAATTCGACAGTCTGACTCACTCTCACTCTACTTGAGAATTTACCAGTTAGATCACACGTATTATCATATTACTTGTGATAATAGAAGGAGCTAGACTAGGCCACTATTATACAGGACAAGCAGCTATATATGAAATAGTCCATATAAATATAATTCGACAGTCTGACTCACTCTCACTCTACTTGAGAATTTATCAGTTAGATCACACGTATTATCATATTACTTGTGATAATAGAAGGAGCTAGACTAGGCCACTATTATACAGGACAAGCAGCTATATATGAAATAGTCCATATAAATATAATTCGACAGTCTGACTCACTCTCACTCTACTTGAGAATTTATCAGTTAGATCACACGTATTATCATATTACTTGTGATAATAGAAGGAGCTAGGCTAGGTCACTATTATACAGGACAAGCAGCTATGTATGAAATAGTCCATATAAATATAATTCGACAGTCTGACTCACTCTCACTCTACTTGAGAATTTATCAGTTAGATCACACGTATTATCATATTACTTGTGATAATAGAAGGAGCTAGACTAGCTCACTATTATACAGGACAAGCAGCTATATATGAAATAGTCCATATAAATATAATTCGACAGTCTGACTCACTCTCACTCTACTTGAGAATTTATCAGTTAGATCACACGTATTATCATATTACTTGTGATAATAGAAGGGGCTAGGCTAGGTCACTATTATACAGGACAAGCAGCTATATATGAAATAGTCCATATAAATATAATTCGACAGTCTGACTCACTCTCACTCTACTTGAGAATTTATCAGTTAGGTCACACGTATTATCATATTACTTGTGATAATAGAAGGAGCTGGACTAGGTCACTATTATACAGGACAAGCAGCTATATATGAAATAGTCCATATAAATATAATTCGACAGTCTGACTCACTCTCACTCTACTTGAGAATTTATCAGTTAGATCACACGTATTATCATATTACTTGTGATAATAGAAGGAGCTAGGCTAGGTCACTATTATACAGGACAAGGAGCTATATATGAAATAGTCCATATAAATATAATTCGACAGTCTGACTCACTCTCACTCTACTTGAGAATTTATCAGTTAGATCACACGTATTATCATATTACTTGTGATAATAGAAGGAGCTAGACTAGCTCACTATTATACAGGACAAGCAGCTATATATGAAATAGTCCATATAAATATAATTCGACAGTCTGACTCACTCTCACTCTACTTGAGAATTTATCAGTTAGATCACACGTATTATCATATTACTTGTGATAATAGAAGGAGCTAGACTAGCTCACTATTATACAGGACAAGCAGCTATATATGAAATAGTCCATATAAATATAATTCGACAGTCTGACTCACTCTCACTCTACTTGAGAATTTATCAGTTAGATCACACGTATTATCATATTACTTGTGATAATAGGAGCTAGGCTAGGTCACTATTATACAGGACAAGCAGCTATATATGAAATAGTCCATATAAATATAATTCGACAGTCTGACTCACTCTCACTCTACTTGAGAATTTACCAGTTAGATCACACGTATTATCATATTACTTGTGATAATAGAAGGAGCTAGACTAGGCCACTATTATACAGGACAAGCAGCTATATATGAAATAGTCCATATAAATATAATTCGACAGTCTGACTCACTCTCACTCTACTTGAGAATTTATCAGTTAGATCACACGTATTATCATATTACTTGTGATAATAGAAGGAGCTAGACTAGGCCACTATTATACAGGACAAGCAGCTATATATGAAATAGTCCATATAAATATAATTCGACAGTCTGACTCACTCTCACTCTACTTGAGAATTTATCAGTTAGATCACACGTATTATCATATTACTTGTGATAATAGAAGGAGCTAGGCTAGGTCACTATTATACAGGACAAGCAGCTATGTATGAAATAGTCCATATAAATATAATTCGACAGTCTGACTCACTCTCACTCTACTTGAGAATTTATCAGTTAGATCACACGTATTATCATATTACTTGTGATAATAGAAGGAGCTAGACTAGCTCACTATTATACAGGACAAGCAGCTATATATGAAATAGTCCATATAAATATAATTCGACAGTCTGACTCACTCTCACTCTACTTGAGAATTTATCAGTTAGATCACACGTATTATCATATTACTTGTGATAATAGAAGGGGCTAGGCTAGGTCACTATTATACAGGACAAGCAGCTATATATGAAATAGTCCATATAAATATAATTCGACAGTCTGACTCACTCTCACTCTACTTGAGAATTTATCAGTTAGGTCACACGTATTATCATATTACTTGTGATAATAGAAGGAGCTGGACTAGGTCACTATTATACAGGACAAGCAGCTATATATGAAATAGTCCATATAAATATAATTCGACAGTCTGACTCACTCTCACTCTACTTGAGAATTTATCAGTTAGATCACACGTATTATCATATTACTTGTGATAATAGAAGGAGCTAGGCTAGGTCACTATTATACAGGACAAGGAGCTATATATGAAATAGTCCATATAAATATAATTCGACAGTCTGACTCACTCTCACTCTACTTGAGAATTTATCAGTTAGATCACACGTATTATCATATTACTTGTGATAATAGAAGGAGCTAGACTAGCTCACTATTATACAGGACAAGCAGCTATATATGAAATAGTCCATATAAATATAATTCGACAGTCTGACTCACTCTCACTCTACTTGAGAATTTATCAGTTAGATCACACGTATTATCATATTACTTGTGATAATAGAAGGGGCTAGGCTAGGTCACTATTATACAGGACAAGCAGCTATATATGAAATAGTCCATATAAATATAATTCGACAGTCTGACTCACTCTCACTCTACTTGAGAATTTATCAGTTAGATCACACGTATTATCATATTACTTGTGATAATAGAAGGGGCTAGGCTAGGTCACTATTATACAGGACAAGCAGCTATATATGAAATAGTCCATATAAATATAATTCGACAGTCTGACTCACTCTCACTCTACTTGAGAATTTATCAGTTAGGTCACACGTATTATCATATTACTTGTGATAATAGAAGGAGCTAGACTAGGTCACTATTATACAGGACAAGCAGCTATATATGAAATAGTCCATATAAATATAATTCGACAGTCTGACTCACTCTACTTGAGAACTTATCAGTTAGATCACACGTATTATCATATTACTTGTGATAATAGAAGGGGCTAGGCTAGGTCACTATTATACAGGACAAGCAGCTATATATGAAATAGTCCATATAAATATAATTCGACAGTCTGACTCACTCTCACTGTACTTGAGAACTTATCAGTTAGATCACACGTATTATCATATTACTTGTGATAATAGAAGGGGCTAGGCTAGGTCACTATTATACAGGACAAGCAGCTATATATGAAATAGTCCATATAAATATAATTCGACAGTCTGACTCACTCTCACTGTACTTGAGAACTTATCAGTTAGATCACACGTATTATCATATTACTTGTGATAATAGAAGGGGCTAGGCTAGGTCACTATTATACAGGACAAGCAGCTATATATGAAATAGTCCATATAAATATAATTCGACAGTCTGACTCACTCTCACCCTACTTGAGAATTTATCAGTTAGATCATACGTATTATCATATTACTTGTGATAATAGAAGGGGCTAGGCTAGGTCACTATTATACAGGACAAGCAGCTATATATGAAATAGTCCATATAAATATAATTCGACAGTCTGACTCACTCTCACTCTACTTGAGAATTTATCAGTTAGATCATACGTATTATCATATTACTTGTGATAATAGAAGGGGCTAGGCTAGGTCACTATTATACAGGACAAGCAGCTATATATGAAATAGTCCATATAAATATAATTCGACAGTCTGACTCACTCTCACTCTACTTGAGAATTTATCAGTTAGATCACACGTATTATCATATTACTTGTGATAATAGAAGGAGCTAGACTAGGTCACTATTATACAGGACAAGCAGCTATATATGAAATAGTCCATATAAATATAATTCGACAGTCTGACTCACTCTCACTCTACTTGAGAACTTATCAGTTAGGTTACACGTCTTTTAGTATTAGCTGTGATAACTTCTGTCTTTTTAACGAGATCTACATTTTTTCTGCAGTAAAATATTAAAGTTTATAAGTTCTGGCAAAGTCATTCGAAATGAAGAGGAGTTCAGAAACTATTCCCAGAAAATTCAAGATATAGTTTTATTTGGCATGAAAATGTCTTAAACGTAGTCTTTAGATAAAAATCGATAGAGCCATATTGTATGAAATAAAAATGTTGGAAACATTATATGTTAACGGTTTTTGGGTGTGAGGGTGAAAATCTCCTTGTTACATCCTTGAAAGATTCTAAACTTAAATAGCAGCCCAGACACCACAAAAGTTTTTACTAAATAGTTGTCTTACTTAACGTTTAATTTTATTTATTTAATAGTGCTGAATTCCATAGAAATGTGTATCTATTTGAAAACTTAGGAATAGTTTTGTCGTTGTCTGGAAAAAGATATTGGTTTTCCCATAAAATGCGAAAATTGCAGTCACCTCTAGTTAAACCGGAAGTATGAAACACGTTTGATGATATTTTTGAGCTTCCTATACGTGATGTTATCTCGGTAATACGCTACAACCTTATTTAGATGGTAGCCGACTGTTAGTGTATTATGCAACAAGACTATAACGATGATGCGTGTTTCATAATAATCATCCGGGCATATTAGATTCACATGACTGTGCATGTGACTAACTTTAAAATATTTCTAAATTATTTTTAATTTTTTTATCATTTACCTGAGTCATTAAGTACATTAATCCTATCTTCGCTTTGAAACAGCTGCAATTTTGTGATATGTGCGCAGACGTGAAAGTATTGATTTTTTTTCTCATCTAGACCTCCGACATTTGATTCCAAAATAGTGTCACTAGAAACACATTCGGTGAAAATGATTTCCTCCAATGCATAGAACTTTTCGCACATGTTTAATGACTTTTGTGACAATAGGGTATTACATCGTGTGCTTTTGTAGAAACAGATTCTCATTGTGTTGCACTGTCAAATATTTTTACTTTTTCTAAACTCGCACTACCTATTGTTTGATTAAACGAACGAGAATAATCGATAGTTGGGCTTTTTCTGATTGGTGGAAACTTAAAGTTTAATAGTGAAGGAACATTCAGATCATTTGAAGCAACACTCGTCAGCTGTCGATGCTACAATTTGGGTAACACGTTGACAAGACAGAATGAAGCAGCAATACTTCACGCCGCCTGAAGTGTGAATGTCCTTTGCCGCTGATGGAGCACTGAAGTTTCTCTCCCAGGGTATGCGTGGGTTTTGTTTTGAAAGAATGACACTAATTATGCTGATAACATATTGTGATAAATGTTTACGCTCTGCACTACGAGTATTTCCTTTCAACATAGAATATAAAACAATTTAAATAAAGCTGTGCCCGTATTTGAAAACCTAAATAAATGACTAAAGTGACGCTTCCCTTCTAAAACCGTTACAATACTATTCAACTTTTTAAATTTTCGAGGCATGTCCACTTTACAGGTTCGTCTTCTCTATTAATTTTTGTTATTAAAATTATTGTGACTATTATTTTTACTTTCTCTAATGGTAAGTAGAGGAAGTATTGTATTCCACCCAAAAATTCGATGTCGAGATTTCAGCGGAAAAATGTTTTGAGGCCCCATTAATTCAAAGAAAGCATTTCTAGAAAAACATTCGTGTGTGTGTGTGTGTGTGTGTGTGTGTGTGTGTGTGTGTGTGTGTGTGTGTGTGTGTGTGTGTGTGTGTCAGTCTGTGGACAGCATAACTCAAAAACAAAAAGTCGGTTAAACACCAAAGTTGGTATTTAAGTTTAATGTATTTCAAGGATGTGACACGAAGATTTTGAAGAAAATAGCCCCACCCTAATCTACTATTTACGTGGAAAATTTTTCGAAAATTTTGTATTTCTTGAAAATGGCTCTAACGATTTTGATTAAAATGTCATATGTTTGAGATATTTTTATGACAAATGAAATTTATGTCTTGAATTCTCTGGCTATAGCCCCTGTAGTCTTATTTACTCTGGACGAGTTTTGCATAACTGGTAAACCGTTAGAGATAGACAAAATCTTACTGTACAAAAAATGTAGATCTTGCTAAAATACACGATTTTGTCCAAATAAATTTTCTTGTAGGGTGAACCATTTCGCAGATATTCCTTGTTATGTGTGTAAGTTTCGGAAAACTTAGAACTTTCGTGAAAAGGATCATCGTTGTTCATTTTTTATATGTTAAGTGGGCAAAGGCAACAGAATGTCAAAGCTTTAAAAGATTTGACTATCGCACAAAGCCTACTGTATTCTAACATTCCCCTTGTACCTACAAGGAAATAAGCAATAAGATAATTTGTACAAATGTTTATCTCAACTAACACGAAGAAGATATAGGAATAAGAGTTTGTAAGAATGGTTAGTACAAGAGTAGAGAAAGTCATGTGAGTGTAACACATCAGATTTTTTAAATTCGTTTTAAATGATTTCTTATCGGAATATATAATTTTGGTATAAAGAGGTGCAATTTAATGAGGTAGCAGACGTATAATTAATACATTTCTTTACGCTTGGGGATAAAATAAGATTTATATTACTAGGCAATATGTAGGTATTATCGGCAGGAGAATGTTGTTCAATTTGTTGGCATATTAAGTATATTGAGTTACACAATTAAGCTGTTAATTAGGTAAGCAAATTGGGAAGCTACTCGTCGCAAGTCCAATTAGAGATTTGGACTGGCTACATAACTCAACTGTGGGTTTGCATGAGCTTGCTGCACGGATATAAATCGGCTAGCTCCTCGCTATGAAAAACATAGGGCAATTAAAACAGAATTCTTGAGGTTAATAATGAAATATAATGGCTGTTCTGTTTCTAGTTAACACTGAAGCTATAAAATTAGCTTCAAACCGCGGACGCCCAGCCCTGTTGACGTGCAAATTATTGTAACGTGAGGAGACGGCGTAAATCGGAACAACCTGCCCGGGTTGTCCAACGACCGGATCGTCCGTCGTCAGTCGATATCTTCACTAACAACCATTTCCCTGGAGTCTTCTCCCCACTCAAATGAATTTCATTATCAGGCTTGAACTTCTTTCAGGGGCTGTTAATCTATACTATCGAACCACCGACTTTACTTTCCGGTATTTCAGCTAGTAACAAAGAAACACAAGGCTATTGGACAAGTACAACCTAAGTCTAAATGTTGTAGTGATAAATCATCAAACCACGGACAACGTCGGGTATTTCACCTAGTAACAAAGAAACACAAGACTATTGGACAAGTACAACCTAAGTCTAAATGTTGTAGTGATAAATCATCAAACCACGGACAACGTCGGGTATTTCACCTAGTAACAAAGAAACACAAGGCTATTGGACAAGTACAACCTAAGTCTAAATGTTGTAGTGATAAATCATCAAACCACGGACAACGTCGGGTATTTCACCTAGTAACAAAGAAACACAAGACTATTGGACAAGTACAACCTAAGTCTAAATGTTGTAGTGATAAATCATGAAACCACGGACAACGTCAGGTATTTCACCTAGTAACAAAGAAACACAAGACTATTGGACAAGTACAACCTAAGTCTAAATGTTGTAGTGATAAATCATGAAACCACGGACAACGTCGGGTATTTCACCTAGTAACAAAGAAACACAAGACTATTGGACAAGTAGAACCTAAGTCTAAATGTTGTAGTGATAAATCATGAAACCACGGATAACGTCGGGTATTTCACCTAGTAACAAAGAAACACAAGACTATTGGACAAGTACAACCTAAGTCTAAATGTTGTAGTGATAAATCATCAAACCACGGACAACGTCGGGTATTTCACCTAGTAACAAGGAAACACAAGACTATTGGACAAGTACAACCTAAGTCTAAATGTTGTAGTGATAAATCATCAAACCACGGACAACGTCGGGTATTTCACCTAGTAACAAAGAAACACAAGACTATTGGACAAGTACAACCTAAGTCTAAATGTTGTAGTGATAAATCATGAAACCACGGACAACGTCGGGTATTTCACCTAGTAACAAAGAAACACAAGACTATTGGACAAGTACAACCTAAGTCTAAATGTTGTAGTGATAAATCATCAAACCACGGACAACGTCGGGTATTTCACCTAGTAACAAGGAAACACAAGACTATTGGACAAGTACAACCTAAGTCTAAATGTTGTAGTGATAAATCATCAAACCACGGACAACGTCGGGTATTTCACCTAGTAACAAAGAAACACAAGACTACTGGACAAGTAGAACCTAAGTCTAAATGTTGTAGTGATAAATCATCAAACCACGGACAACGTCGGGTATTTCATCTAGTTACAAAGAAACACAAGACTATTGGACAAGTACAACCTAAGTCTAAATGTTGTAGTGATAAATCATCAAACCACGGACAACGTCGGGTATTTCACCAAGTAATAAAGAAACACAAGACTATTCGACAAGTACAACCTAAGTCTAAATGTTGTAGTGATAAATCATGAAACCAAGGACAACGTCGGGTATTTCACCTAGTAACAAAGAAACACAAGACTATTGGACAAGTACAACCTAGGTCTAAATGTTGTAGTGATAAATCATGAAACCACGGACAACGTCGGGTATTTCACCGAGTAACAAAGAAACACAAGACTATTGGACAAGTACAACCTAAGTCTAAATGTTGTAGTGATAAATCATGAAACCACGGACAACGTCGGGTATTTCACCTAGTAACAAAGAAACACAAGACTATTGGACAAGTACAACCTAAGTCTAAATGATGTAGCGATAAATCATCAAACCACGGACAACGTCGGGTATTTCATCTAGTTACAAAGAAACACAAGGCTATTGGACAAGTACAACCTAAGTCTAAATGTTGTAGTGATAAATCATCAAACCACGGACAACGTCGGGTATTTCACCTAGTAACAAAGAAACACAAGACTATTGGACAAGTACAACCTAAGTCTAAATGTTGTAGTGATAAATCATCAAACCACGGACAACGTCGGGTATTTCATCTAGTAACAAAGAAACACAAGACTATTGGACAAGTACAACCTAAGTCTAAATGTTGTAGTGATAAATTATCAAACCACGGACAACGTCGGGTATTTCATCTAGTAACAAAGAAACACAAGACTATTGGACAAGTACAACCTAAGTCTAAATGTTGTAGTGATAAATCATCAAACCACGGACAACGTCGGGTATTTCACCTAGTAACAAAGAAACACAAGACTATTGGACAAGTACAACCTAAGTCTAAATGTTGTAGTGATAAATCATCAAACCACGGACAACGTCGGGTATTTCATCTAGTAACAAAGAAACACAAGGCTATTGGACAAGTACAACCTAAGTCTAAATGTTGTGATAAATCATCAAACCACGGACAACGTCGGGTATTTCACCTAGTAACAAAGAAACACAAGACTATTGGACAAGTACAACCTAAGTCTAAATGTTGTAGTGATAAATCATCAAACCATGGACAACGTCGGGTATTTCACCTAGTAACAAAGAAACACAAGGATATTGGACAAGTACAACCTAAGTCTAAATGTTGCGATAAATCATCAAACCACGGACAACGTCGGGTATTTCACCTAGTAACAAAGAAACATAAGACTATTGGACAAGTAGAACCTAAATGTTGTAGTGATAAACAATCGAACCAGGGACAGCGCAGATTATTTAATAATCTAGCGTTATATAAATTTAATTAAGGTAAAATTACAGTGCAAGCTTGTATATACGTAAGCGAAAACCCGAGCAGATACGATAAGCCGGAATCAGATGCTAAGACGAGTGATTTCATAAAACCCCAGGATGTTGAGCCAATCACAGTGTCAGCACACCCTAAGGCGTAGAAAATTGCGTCTGTATCTGGCAGTATAAATGAAGTAGACGTCGGCAACTACCCCCGTGCTAACATTCTTGAATACGCAAAGTACTGGTCGCATATTCTTCTAGGGGTGAACTGTACGTCATTCAGGCGGTTAACAATGTGCTTGAGATAGCTGGAAAGTTATAGATAGGCACTTAAACAGATAGTTAAATTATGGGATATAGTTTCAGGTCTACAGACTTCATTACATGTTCTGTAACCGCTTTGATTTAGAAGCATTAGGCTAGGCCAATACAGGAGAGCTGTTGGACGTTTACTTACAGCACAACGCACCTGCAAGAGAAGGAAGGTGATGAGGCGATCCGTCAAGTGGCGCCCAGCGCGGGGCTATTACCGGTGACTTAAGTGTTAGCTAGGCAACACAAAACTGTTGTAGGTCGTTCGCTTGCGGCACAACACACACAATTTGAAAGCCACCAGTGGTTTAGAAACTTCACAGTCGTTTAAGTCAACTGTTATCCCATATGACTCTTGTATTTACGATAAAATATTTAGTAAAACTCAATTAACATGAAATAGATAGGGAAATACAAGCCATGAAAGACAGTGAAAGGTGCACAAAAAGTTAAAATGCAATAGTTGGTATAAGACAGTTCACACCCCTGTGAAGGAAGTTGATCGCGTGCAGGAGGCAGGGCTTCGTGTGCGCTCGGCGAGAGTTCCAGCTCGGTAGCCGCTTTTTATAAAAATTGTAATGATGATAATGATGTTGCCCCTGGCTGGATGGTAAACCGGAAATCATGCTGCCTCTTAAACCCACACCATCCGATATCCACCAGCCAGAGTGAAAACATCGATCCCCTTCCTCTAGCATTATCATGCCTTCACTTCGAGCTTTCGAGAGATAAACCAAAATCTGATTGTTACACTTACACGACTTTCTCTGCCTATAAGGGAACATGAAATTTTATTTTGGGGCAACTAGATAAAAGGTAAACGAATATTTCTACACCCATAGAATGCAAAGACTGAAGATATTAACCTTAACTTGCATGTATATACAGGGTGAAAGGGAAGTCATTATATTACTCCTAATATATGCTTCACAGAAACATTACAAGCAAAAATCTGATGTGTTGCACTCACATGACTTTCTCTACTCTTGTACAAATCATTCTTACAAACTCTTATTCCTACATCTTCTTCGTGTTAGTTGAGACAAACATTTGTACAAATTATCTTATTGCTTATTTCCTTGTAGCTACAAGGGGAATATTAGAATACAGTAGGCTTTGTGCGATAGTCAAATGTTTTAAAGCTTTGAGATTCTGTGGTCTTTGCTCACTTAACATATAACAAAATGAACAACAATGATCCATTTCACGAAAGTTCTAAGTTTTCCGAAACTCACATACATAAGGAATATCTCCGAAATGGTTCAACCTACAAGAAAATTTATTGAGACATAAATTGTGCATTTTAGCAAAATATAGATTTTTGTAATTTGGTCTATCTCTAACGGTTTACCAGTTATGCAAAAGTCGTCCAGAGTAAATACGACTACAGGGGCTATAGCCAGAGAATGAAAGATATACATTTCATTTGTCATAAAAATATCTCAAACATATGACATTTTAATCAAAATCGTTAGAGCCATTTTCAAGAAAATCAAAATTTTCTAAACATTTTCCATATAAAGGGTAGTTTAGGGTGGGGCTATGTTCTTCAAAATCTTCGTGTCGCATCCTTGAAAGGCATTAAACTTAAATACCAACTTTGGTTTTTAACCGACTTTTCGTTTTTGAGCTATGCTGTCCACAGACTGACATATTGACACACAGACTGACAGACACAAAATTAAATTATTTTGTTGTTTAACGACGCTGTCAACTGCCAGGATCACATCAGCGTCGCCGGTGTGCCGGAATTTTGTCCCGCAGGAGTTCTTTTACATGCCAGTAAATCTACCGACATGGAGCTGTCGTTTTGAAGCACACTTAAAAACCATCGGTCTGGGCCGGATTTGAACCCGCGAACTTGGGATCAGTAGGCCAGCGTCTAACCAACTGAGCCACCCAGCACACACACGGACCTTTTTCTAAAAATGCTTTTTTTGGATCCATGGGCCTCAAAACATGTATTTCTGGCGAAATCTCCGTCTTATTTTTGGGTGGAACATAATCTTCGCCAGTACGTTGTGGAGAAAGAAAAAATGAGTTTTATTAATTTCTTGTAAAGACAATTGAATATAAATAATTGCTGGACTCTACGCTATTTGTGTGTGTGTGTGTGTGTGTGTGTGTGTGTGTGTGTGTGTGTGTGTGTGTGTGTGTGTGTGTGTGTGTGTGCACGTATTGATTGATAATGGAAGAAGTGTTGATATTTAAGAAGGATTCCGGACGCAATATGTAGGAAGGGTGCCTAATGAACCCTCTGACGGAATTATGGCTTTGTGCTAATTAGGGGTAACAATTGAAACGGGGGATTTGATTGATGTGATGAGACACATTTGCTTGCTGTGTGTACCTCACTAAGGAAGGGGCTAATGCCCGCAAATTCTAATGCACGTACATACGTGGCAGGCAAACCTAATGATGTAACTGGATACATCGCAGTTAACCCAAACACAAACGCTTTTACATCTGTAATAAATCTATTGGGTCTCGCAATCTCTGCTGATCTGTGTTGTTGTTGAAGAACGTATGGCACCTTTTTACTCTGCTGATGAGTATGGGCGGGTGTATGAAGTTACGAGTCGAGTAAATAATTTAGCCTTTAAAATGGAATTGATAAATGAAGTAATTATAATTATTGTGACATTGGGTCGTTCAACAATACCGGGGGACCTTGGATACGAGCGACTGTGTATACGTGACAATGAACAATGCTGCAGGTAAAACAAAGGCGGTCCGGGGCTACAGGACAACTTGCCGCTGTGTATGAGATGGAACAGCCTGATTACAGTAGTGATTGTGTCGCAGTAGCAAATATATAAGAAACAGTGAAACTGGAGAAAGTAATTAAATTTTGCATGACGTTTTAACATTCAAAATAAGATAGAAATGCATTGCTAACAGAATGTTTGCGGGACAGTAAGTGAAATAATAAATTATTTAAATTCGTTCGTCAAGAATGACTTCAAACATTTGGCAAAATTATTTTTTTCTGGCGAAACGGTACTTTATTGATATTAATTCTATTGCACATATTTGTTAAACTCATCAAATAGAATCCCTGGTTAATGTATATGCGCGCTTACATTTCTATACTCCCTAGCTAGTATGCACGGGACAGAGAAAATAAAATGACTATAAATCTCCCATATATGTGTGAGTACATTTCTGTATCAAATAATGCTGCCCAATTAAAGCAGAACTTAAATACAATCTGTGTTACCTTCTCCAGATCAAAATAAACATGGCCAGATTCAATTACTAACAAGCCTGCAGCGATGAATGCTTATAAACTGTGTAAACAATTTAGCGCACGTAGAGCAAAAACTGCCTGAAAACGCTATGAAATAAACAAAACGGTTTACCTCCCTGCAGGGCTGCGTTATACGTGACAAATCCAACACAACACATCTTCACGTGATTCTGACTGCAAGGTTAAATGTTTAATTAAGACATTGTAGATTTTTACTCTTTTCGATATGCCTCTAAAGGATTTTACATGTATATATAACGGCAATCTAAATACAAGGTGGAAGTGAAATAATCCGCCAGGCTTCAACAGCGAGTTTCTCGTATTGTGAATAACAAAAGACTTGTACCAAAAGACTGACAACTTTTCTAGGAAAAGATACTTTTTGAAAGGAAAAAAAATGTATGATAATCAGGCTGAATTATTGATCAGAGGTCCTTTATGTATGGCTATATTCATAGAAAATTGAATAAACGACCTTAATAGCGTATTTCAATCGAATCAACGGTTTTAAAAATCCACATTTTTATTGCTTTTTTAACTCTGTTAGAACTGCCAACATCGCAACATTGATGTTCTTAATGTTAGTGACAAACACTTGGGTATCATCAATATTGCTACCAACTGGACGCATGCGCAGTAAGTAGACTTCGACATGCCTGTATGCATTTCATTTGAAGTGAATTTATGTCTTTCCGGCCGTTTAGAGCTTATTTAAAGTTACTATTTATATTTGTGATTTCCTAATGGATGCAATACCGCAATTGATGTACAAAGTTAGAAAAAAATGTTTGCGGCACGTAAAGCGAAAACACATTTAATTAATTAAAACATGCGTTCGTTAGCTTATCACTGCGTAAGCCTCTCAAATAGAACAGGAAACAATTCTTGCATAAAACGTATCAAATAAAATCATGTAATTACGCGAAAATGTAGAATTGGAAGTCAGTTTGCATATATGCAGTGAACAATAACCTGGGTCTCTGTCCAGTAGCGAAACATCTGAATTCAATTCATGGGCAACGCTACGCTGTCTAACCTGCTTCAGTCTGGCGAATTATTTCACTTCCCCCTATATATACTGCAGGCTGTCAAAGAGGCAAACCCCGCGTATAGCTCAAGAAGGTAAACCCAGCTTCCCCTCTTTCGCATACGTTGGACATCGCTGTGGTAGGCTCTGGTTCCCAAAGTCGTGTGTTCAAATCCGACGGATGACAATGCATTTTTTCGTGCGTAGAAATTCTTAATATGACTTCTTCCTCAAGGGAAATAAGCCGGTGGGCCCGTGTGGTACATTTACGGCACGTGAAAGCACCTCAAGCATGATAAAGAAGGCTCTGAGCAAAACCACGTGATCTTTCACACCCAGAACACAGCAGTATTATTATTATTATTATTATTATTATTATTATTATTATTATTATTATTATTATTATTATTATTATTATTATTATTATTATTATTATTATTATTATTATTATTATTATTATTATTATTATTATTATTATTATTATTATTATTGTTATTGTTATTGTTATTGTTATTGTTATTGTTATTGTTATTGTTATTGTTATTGTTATTGTTATTATTATTATTATTGTTTATTATTATTATTATTATTATTATTATTATTATTATTATTATTACTATTATTACTATTATTATTATTACTATTACTATTATTACTATTACTATTATTACTATTACTATTATTATTATTACTATTATTATTATTATTATTATTATTATTATTATTATTATTATTATTATTATTATTATTATTATTATTATTATTATTATTATTATTATTATTATTATTATTATATCGCGAATGTATTGCTCTCAATTGCAGTGAAGAACAAAGTTAATATAAAAGCAGAGTTGTGATAAGCGCTGGTGACTAAATTTCAGGAAATTGCTTGTCATATAAAGGCGGGCGATTGTAAATATCAGATTTATTGCAGCAATAAATGAAACATTAAGCTTTCACGAAATGTGTTGCAATAAAGAGTAATTTTACTGCCCTGCGATCGGCCATCAATTATTTAGTGCTTTTTAGTGACAATGTTGGCAATCATTTCAGTTCCACGACGCGACTCTGGCTGGCTGGAAGAAATATTAACTAAAATCGAGAAGTTGAACGATGTATTTTTGATATGTATGGAGCAGAAGATGAAGCCATGATTGGCGGAATAATAGAATTCCATTCCTTCCAAGATGTGTTTCATACATATCCCCTGAATAGATAAGATATTTCACGCCTGAGGTTGCAATTTGAGAGGAGTATAATAATTTCAAAATTCAAAACAAGGACGAATACCTTAAAAAAGGTTAACTACACAAACAAATAAAATCTGATGTGTTACACTCATATGACTTTCTCTACTCTTGTACCAACCATTCTTACAATCTCTTATTCCTCAATCTCGTTCGTGTTAGTTGAGATAAACATCTGCAAAAATTATCTTATTGCTTATTACCTTGTGGGTACAAGGGGAACATGGGAATACAGTAGACTTTGAGTGATAGTCAAATCTTTTAAAGCTTTAAGATTCCGTTCTCTTTGCACACGTAACATAAAAAATGAACAACGATGACCCATTTCACGAAAGTTCTAAGTTTTCCGAAACTCACACACGTAACAAGGAATATCTCCGAAATGGTTCACCCTACAAGAAAATTTATTCAGAGACAAATTGTGTATTTTAGCAAGATCTACATTTTTTGTATAGTATGATTTTGTCTATCTCTAACGGTTTACCAGTTATGCAAAAGTCATCCAGAGTAAATACGACTACAGGTGTTATAGCCAGAAAATTCAAGATATACATTTCATTTGCCATACAAATATCTCAAACCTATGACATTTTAACCAAAAGCGTTAGAGCCATTTTCAACAAAATAAAAATTTTACATGTAAAGGGTAGTTTAGGGTGGGGCTATTTTCTTCAAAATCTTCGTGTCGCATCCTTGAGAGACATTAAACTTAAATACCAACTTTGGTTTTTAACCGACTTTTCCTTTTTGAGTTATGCTGTCCACAGACTGACACACAGACACACACACGGACCTTTTCCTAAAATTGCTTTTTTTTATTTATTATTTTTTTTTTTTTTTATTCAGGGGGCCTCAAAACATATTTCCGGTGAAATCTCGCCATCTTATGTTTGGGTGGAATACTTACCAGTAGAGAAAGTAAAAATGTGTGAGAGATAGAATCAGCGCTGAAAACTTCAATACCAAAAACCACGAATTTTCCGCGGCCACTCTCAACATCGCAACTTGTCAATATGGCACTAAACTCCTCAAGCAACTTGTGGTTTCAAAGCCACCAGTAAGTTGGTTGGCATAAAATAACATTTACCATATAAACATACGCATTACATCGGGTTCTATATTTTTGTGTAGTAATATTCTATCTCTTATGGTATACAGTTATACAAGTAATTCCCAACAAACTTAGGATGTTGTGAAGCCGGTGACGGCGCACAACAAACAACGGTCGGGACCACGCCGCCCCACCCCACCCTACTCGCACTGCATGTATTAACCAATCTCAAGGCCAGCCTGCCTCACACGAGCAAACAAGCAAGAATAAGAGCTTGGTTTAAGGGCGCTCAACTTCGAGGTCAACAGCGCCCTTAAAAGATTCATGGCAATAGCAAAATATAAATTTCAGTGAAAAATAAAAAATACTAGCAACAAGGAAAGTATACACTAAAAGGTAAAAAAACAGTGACAATAGCCAGATATGAAACAAGGTGATAAATATGTCAAAAAGCATAAAAAGAGACATCTACAATTTTAAATCCTCAAATTGATGCTACACTCCGCTAAAAAATTAAAAACTCTATCAACCGCTGTTTTGTCGTCCGCTAGGACCTCTGCAAGTCTGGCAGGCAGCTGCAGAGAACCCCGAAGGTGCGCTAGAGAGCAACACTCTAGCAGCACGTGGCGAACCGACAATAGGTTGTCACACAGCGGACATAGAGGCGCAGGGTCCCTTTTAAATAGGTAACCATGTGAAAAATTGCAGTGGCCTATTCTTAATCGAGCCAAACTAACCTCCTCGCGACGAGATGTGCGACAGGAAGTTACCCAGTTTATCGGAAGTTCTTTCACTTCTCTAAGCTTATTACTGCGGAGAGCTGACCACTCGTCGTGCCAGGACGACAGCACCGCTCTCCGCACCTCAAGCCCGTAGTCTTCCGAAGCAACACGTGAGATGGCAACACTAGGCTCTGCAGTCGCCGTCCTTGCTGCCAAATCTGCCATTTCATTCTCCGGCAAACCTACGTGACCAGGAATCCATGCACACACCACGTCAACGCCAGAAGCGTGTAAACCATGGAGGGCATCCTGGATACGTTGTACAATAGGGTGGGGGTTGTACAACTGACAAAGGCTCTGCAGTGCACTAAGGGAATCGCTCAAAATCAGGCAGTCACCTAATTTACGACGGCGCACATACAAAACGGCTCCGTAAATTGCATAAAGCTCTGCAGTAAAAATGGAAGTGCTATTTGGAAAACCGAATGTATGTAGTTCGGTCCCATAAACATAAGCACATCCAACACCGTTGGAGCCCTTTGACCCATCGGTGTAAATATATCGACGGTCAGAAACACGTGCGGATGCTTGAAATAGGCATCGCGGACTTCTGGTGTACGGTCATCCCAAGATCTACATGGGGGCGTACCAGATAGCCAAGTGGCGGGGGGGGGGGGGGGTGTAAAGCTTCTCGTCCTTGGGGAGTGTGAATTGGGAGTCCTATGAGTCTTCGACCAAGACTACCGAGCCTCATCTACTCGTTGTGGAATGTTCTTTGCTTCCCCTCACCTCTTGCCTACCTGTAGTCAAAACGATGCACTTAGTAGACCGTCTGGATCATCGGGTACTGAGCCCCTCCGCCACGTCAAGGCGACATTTCCCAGGGGGGAAGAATAGGAGCGACACAACGAAAAGAGGTTTCAAATTTATTCGAGAAGTGTCTGTCAGCCCGCGTATTTGTAGAAGTTCGAGAAAGTTGTATCTTTGGTGTCCGAGGAGGCAAGCAACAAGTAAAGTGAGAGTTACAACCTGTTTTTAGTTGTGTGTGTGTGTGGGGGGGGGGGGGGGGGGGTGCGTGTGTGTGTGCCAATTGAAACAAAATCGTTAGACCATTTTTGGGAAAGTAAAACGTTTGAAGCAGTATTCCATACCAAGCGTACTTTAGCTTGGAGACTGCTACTTTTTATTATTTTTATTATTTTCGTGTTGGATTCAACTTAAACACCAAGTATTAACCAAGTTTTCGTTTTTGAGCAACACTGTTCAGGACATACGCAGAAACACACCTTTTTAAAAACATTTTTTGGACCTAGATGTGTTAATTCTACTGAAATATCGGCATCAAATTTTGGAATGGAATAAACTGCTTCTCCGAGTTTAGTACAGTACAGGCCCGCTAAATCCAAAAAAGTACTCTTGGAAAAAGGTCCGTGTATGTATTTGTGTGTGTGTCTGTTTGTCTGTCGACAGCATAACTCAAAAACGAAAAGTCGGTTAAAAACCAAAGTTGGTATTTAATTTTAATGTCTTTCAAGGATACGACACGAGGATTTTCAACAAAATAGCCCCACCCTAAGCTAACCTTTACCTGTAATTTTGTTTTAAAAAAATTGATTTTCTTAAAAATGGCTCTAACGATTCTGATTAAAATGTCTATAGCCAATCTAGTAGTGTTTACTCTGTATAACTTTTGAATAACTGGTAAACCGTAATCTAACTATATAAAAATGTAGCTCTCGCTGAAACATGTGATTTGTGTCTGAATAATTTTTTTCTGTAGAGTGAGCACTTTCGGAGATATTCCTTGTTATTTGTGTCAGTTTCGGAAAACTTGGAAACTTTCGCGATATGGAACATAACATTTCATTTTTATATGTTAAGTGTGCAAAGAGAACGGGATTTCAAAGCTTTAAAAGATTTTACTGTCGCTCAAAGCCTACTGTATTCCCATATTCCCCTTGTACCTACAAGGAAATAAGCAATAAGATAATTTGTACAAATGTTTATCTTAACTAACAGAAGATATTTAGTACAAGAGTAGAGAAAGTCATGTGAGTGTTTTTGTCTTGATATTTCAAACATTACGCTAATAGAAAGTAAAGGGAGAGAAAAGGGCAAAAAGAGAGTTGAAAATAAAGGCTCTTTGGTGCAGTTTATTTTTGCAGTTTTCTCAACAGTCCCACATTTGGGAGGGGGGGGGGGGTGGCCGTGTCCACGACCTCCCCAATCCCTCACCCCGGCGTGGCAGACTGTCCGACGTTAATTAATGTTCATCGCCCCCCATTCTGTTGTCGAGTCGAGTTCAACCCCCGGAAGATGCGCTAGAAAAATATGCAAACCAAGGAAAAACATGGGGCAATGATTTGTGTTTCACCAGCCATGGACAACTCCGGGGGCGGACAGTGCTGCTCCGGTCACTTTTAAACTACAAATTTTATCATCCCTTAATTTACAGTCTGGGTAGTAAACAGGTCATAATAGACTTTAAATAAATCTCTTTAAATAAATTACCGGCGTAGTTCACTTCGCAGATAACATAAGGTAGAGGATGACTGCAAATACATGCTGCACAATTAATACATACTCTGTGATACGTTCACATGACTTTCTCTACGCTCTTTCATTTACTAAATATTCTTACGAAAACTTATTATTTATAACCTTCTTTACGTATAAGTAAAGGAAGTGGTGTATTCCATCCCAAAATAATATGGCGAGATTTTACCAGAAATTTGTTTCGGGACTTAGTTTTCGTAAAATAAGAGTTTTTATAAAAAGTGTGTGTGTGTGTGTGTGTGTGTGTGTGTGTGTGTGTGTGTGTGTGTGTGTGTGTGTGTGTGTGTGTGTGTGTGTGTGTGTTCATATTTTAACATCATATACTTTTCCAAACATGAACATTTAAAGGAAAAGGGGAATCTAAAATTCCTTGACATACGAGACATTTTGTGTACTGAAAAATATTAGGAAAAAAGTCTGATGTGTTGCACTCACATGACTTTCTCTACTCTTGTACTAAACATTCTTGCAAACTCTTATTCCTATATCTTGTTCGTGTTAGTTAGGATAAACATTTGTACAACTTATCTTATTGCTTATTTCGTTGTAGGTACAAGGGGAATATTAGAATACAGTAGGCTTTGTACGACAGTCAAATGTTTTAAAGCTTTGAGATTCTGTTGTCTTTGCTCACTTAACATATAAAAAAATGAACAACGATGATCCACTTCACGAAAGTTCTAAGTTTTCCGAAACTCACACACATAACAAGGAATATCACCGAAATGGTGAACCCTACAAGAAAAATTTATTGAGACATAAATTGTGTATTTTAGCAAGATCTACATTTTTGTATAGTATGATTTGGTCTATCTCTAACGGTTTACGAGTTATGCAGTAGTCGTTCAGAGTAAATACGACTACAGGGGCTACAGCCAGAAAATTCAAGATATACATTTCATTTGTCATCAAAATATCTCAAACATATGACAATTTTAATAAAAAATCGTTAGATACATTTTCAAGAAATTTTCTTCAAAATCTTCGTGTCACATCCTTGAAAGACATTAAACTTAAATACCAAGTTTGGTTTTTAACCGACTTTTCGTTTTTGAGTTATGCTGTCCACAGTCTGACACACACGGACCTTTTTCTAAAAATGGTTTTTTTTGGATTCAGGGGGCCTCAAAACATATATTTCCGGTGAAATCTCGACATCGAATTTTTGGGTGGAATACAATACTTCCCCTACTCACCAGTAGAGAAAGTAAAAAACGTTTCTCAGAAAATGAGTTTTAAAGAATGGTTGTTTAAGTGTTATTCTTGTAACGTTTGTAGAGAGCTAAACTTTTCCTCCTATGTATCTATATGTGACACTGTTTCTGCTATGTTTCTGCTGTGCAGCAAGTTTACCATATTTCAGCATCCTGCGGGATGACTGTATCACACTGACCAAAAGTGGCATTCCGCTGAAGTATAAGGCTATCTCTCTGCTCACTGGTCTTAGTCCCTAATTCATTGGCACTAAATACTCATCATTGCCTCAGGTTCTTGCACTTCCTTACAGCCCGTGTTGTAATCTGCAACAGCACACGTCACTTCAAGCTCAGTTTTCTTTCTTGTTTCAATGGCTGATCTCTTTTGTCAACGGCACAATTAGTATACAACATGTCCCAGTGGCAAAGTTTTCCATTTAGCTTAGTGAAAATTGCAGGTTAGGTGCAGGATATATAAATAAGAAACTTTACATTCCCCTTTTCTTAGAAATGCTCATGTTTTGAAAACTGTATGTTGTTGAAATATAAAAAAAAGTTACTATTTCAGAATTTTCGAGGTAACATACGAGGAAAAAAAATTGAACAAATGCTAAAAGAAAACTCCCAAAAAATTTGAATATGGGATTTCTTATATTACAGTGCACTAGTCAATAACAGAAATTCACCATCAAAATATAAAATCTTTTGTCACATACATAGTTCTATAAAGACAGCTGAATTTGTTCACGTCACGTAGGTCCGCAGTTCTAAGTTCACGCAAGTACGCATGCGCGTGCAGACGGGCGAGATTGCCACGCAGCGATAAACAAACAGCAATAATTTTTACTTTCTCTACTGGTAAGTAGGGGAAGTATTGTATTCCACCCAAAAATTCCATGTCGATATTTTACCGGAAATATGTTTTGAGGCCCCCTGAATCCAAAAAAAAAAAAAGCATTTTTAGAAAAAGTCCGCACGTGTGTCAGTCTGTGGACAGCTTAACTCAAAAACGAAAAGTCGGTTAAAAACCAAAGTTGGTATTTAAGTTTAATTTCTTTCAAGGATACGACGCGAAGATTTTGAAGAAAATAGGTCCACCCTAAACTACCCTTTACATGGAAACTTTTTCGAAAATTTTGATTTTCTTGAAAATGGCTCTAACGATTTTGATTAAAATGTCATATGTTTGAGATATTTTTATGACATGAAATGTATATCTTGAATTTTCTGGCTATAGCCCCTGTAGTCGTATTTACTCTGAACGACTTTTCCATAACTGGTAAACCGTAAGAGATAGACCAAATCATACTAGACAAAGAATGTAGACCTTGCTAAAATACAAAATTTATGTCTCAATAAATTTTCTTGTAGAGTGAACCATTTCGGAGATATTCCTTGTCATGTGTGTGAGTTTCGAAAAACTTTGAACTTTCGTGAAATGGATCATCGTTGTTCATTTTTATATGTGTTCAGTGTGCAAAGTCAAGCATTTGACTATCGCACAAAGCCTACTGTATTCCCATATTCCCCTTGTACCTACAAGGAAATAAGCAATAAGATAATTTGTACAAATGTTTCTCTTAACTAACACGAAGAAGATATAGGAATAAGAGTTTGTAAGAATGATTAGTTCAAGAGCAGAGAAAGTCATGTGAGTGCAACACATCAGATTTTTCCCCCTGACGTGATACAACATTGTTTCCAGCCATGCAGTCACCGCATTACTTGTAATAAAATCCACTGTGTCCGTTTAGAGCTCCAAAAACCTTGTTGAGTTCAGCAATTAGACCTCTAAATGCATTTTGGTAAAATGAAAGACAATAAAATATTTTGATGTGAAGAATAGTCTGGGGTGGATATTCTGTTGGAAATCTTGGTGTCGACGGAGCTCAACTCAAATACCAGGTTTATAATAGGTACATATTGGAGCAAGCAAAACAAACACATACATAATTAAAACAGTACTATTCAAACAGGCAGCGATATTCCCAGAAGTATTAAGTATTTCTGATGCCGTCATTAGTGCTAACAAAACCTGCAGCACAACGCTGTTATATTACCACTGTGCAGTTTTTAATAATTTGCTAGCTGCAAGCAACTTAGAGGGCATCAGCTTTAAAATCTGCTGCCAGTTATTAGGATTTTGTAATGGAATTCGCCGACAGAGCTGTCAAATGAGGAGGAATTCCGATAAAAATATTATCGGATACCGAAATGAGCGTGGGAAAAGAGCGCTTGAAATACATGAAGCATTTATCTTCAATTAATTCCTGAAAAAAAGAGAACAATGAAAAAAGTTGCACGCAGTTTAATGTTATTTCGTTAACGCAGAACGAAAATAAAAGGTGAACAACGGCGTGGCTTTTAATATCTTAGTGTATGAATAAAGAATTTATATGGGAAGTGAAATATGTTGTTAGCTAATGCTGGATTTGTGACAATGAAGTCATTAATGCTCTTGCTCTCTGATGGATGAGAAGGGCGCTAGAAGTGGCCGGGCATATTTGAAGGTGGTCTTGGTCCATTTCCTCTTGCAGATCACATAGAGGACAGAGTAGTGAAGGATATATCCCAATTATGTTTAAATGTTTCACCAGACAATCATGTCCTGTAATCAACCTGAAGGTTGCAACTGCTGTTTTTCGAGGATACTCAGGAATCACTGTTTGAATGTTTGCTAGTTCCCATCTTTTATTTTTTGATCTTTCATAGTAATATTTTGCAATAATTTTTTTGAATTCAGAGTTAGCTGCATAAAATGGTAGATTAACTATAGACTTCTGCACATTGCCGGTACCCTTTTTTGCAAGAAAATCAGCTTTCTCATTACCACTCAGTCCACAGTGAGCCGGTATCCATTCTATAATTGTTTGGTTTTCTGGTGACAACTTGCAAGTAATTGCTATAATTGCTGCCCTGGAATCTGAGAGAATAACTGCTTGATGAATATGTGACATTCTATACAAAATATTTTGTAGGGCCATTCGAATTACTTCAATTTCTCCATCAAAGTTTGTAGTTCCATAACTTAAAGATTTGTAATAGGAAAAGAGGTGTCACGTGACTCCAGCCCCTGCTCCATCTCGGTTTGATATCAATGATCGATCAGTATAAATATGGAACCATTCGTGTTCTGGAAATCTAGTATGGATTGTCTCTAATGCCAATAATTTTAGAACACTAGTTGGAGTATCACTTTTCTTAACTTCTTCTGTCAGGTGTAAATAATATGTGATGTCTAATGTATGTGTCGGATTGACTTTAGATATGAAGTTTTCTTTTAAATTAGCAAGGTCTAAATTCTTCTTGATGTCTTGAATTTTGGAAAGAAAGCTCTCTGTCCTGAGTCTTTAGTGTATGTGTAAAATTTCTCTTGTGCCATGTACTGAATGGGAGTCTGATCAACTTTTCGTATTGAATAAGAGCCGCTTTTTCTATTTCATATTCAATTGGGTATTGGTTGGTTAGTATTTCCATAGCTGCTATTGGTGTGGTTTTGATAGCACCTGTAATTAATCTCAGACTTTGGTTTTGAAAGATTTGAACCTTTTTTGTGTTTGCTGTTACAAGAACTTCGCTGCAGTAACTAAATAATGACTTTATATATACATTGTATGTTGTGTTAAGAGTTGCTCTGGAACATCCCCACTTCATTCCTGTTAGACGTTTTAACAGTGAAAGGCGCCTTTCTGCTCTTTGTATTACATTTTCTATTTGTTTGGTCCATGTAAGTTTGGTATCAAATGTAACTCCTAAATACTCTGACCCTCAAAATTTAGTTTTATTTTTAGTGGTGTTTTACTTAGTGAAAAGATTTGGTAGTTTGATTTTGTTGTATTAAGTCATTAAATTTTCTTTGGTCCATCTCTGTGAGTTGTTTAGGGATTGTTGCATGTTTTTTTCTAGTTCTGTACTTTCTTTTTTTGTTTTGAAGTCCACATTACTAAGTCATCAGCAAATAGTGCACACTTCACACTTGATTCTTGTATTTGTTGTGGCAGATCATTAATAAATATATTATAAAGTGTACTGCGAGCACTGCGCCTTGTGGTAAGCCACGGTGTACTTGTTTGTACTTAGATATGTTTCTTCCATATCTGGTTGCAATAAAGCGTTGTGTTAGGAAATGACATAGCCATGAAAACATTGGACCTTGTATCCCTATTTGTTTTACTTTCTTTAGCAGTTTTGTTCTGCATATAGAATCATATGCACTTTGGGAATCAATAAAAACTGATAAATTATCTTCTTTTCTATTAAATGAGTCTTTGATTTCTTGACTGAGAAGTAAGACTTGTTCATTTGTAGAGTGGAATTCTCTGAATCCAGCTTGACAGGGCGAAATTAAATTTTGGGATTCTAGAAACCAATTTTACTCATTTGACACCATTATTTCCATCACTTTTGCTATTATGCTAGTAAGAACTATTGGTCTATAACATTATTTCTGATGCTGTTTTATCTTTCTTTAAGAGTGGTACAATTATTGCTTTTCGCCATTCGGCAGGTACAGTGTTGTTCCAGGGTAGATTGTAGAGTTTTAGTAGTTTTTGTTTTGCTGTTTTTCCAAGGCTTTTTATGAACTCTGGATGTATGTGATCTGGTCCAGGAGACTTCATTTTTTAAATTAATTGCAATGTTCAGTTCTTGTATATTAAAATGTTGATAATGTATTGTTAGGATCACATTCTCTTTCTTGTTTCACATCTTTCTTAAATTGTTTACGTTCTTTTTCATTATTTGTTACTTTAAGTGAATTAGCATAATATTTATTGAATGTTTCGGCTGTGGCTGCATTTGTTAATATTTTATTGTTTTGTATGATAGGTGTGTTGTTGCTTTCTCTCCTGTCCCTGACATTTTTTATGAACTTACGGGCTTTGTTACCATCTGTCCTATAATCCATTTCTTCTAAGAAATTGTTAAAGAGATTCTGCAATTTATTTCTTTTTTTAATGAGGCACATTTCTTTCGCCATAATTGTGTATCTGAAATGTCCTTTGTTTGTTCAGTTGTGTTTCTAGCTATATCTCTTTGCTTTGCTTTTTCAGTTCATCTAACTGGGGGTTCCAAAAGGGTTTGAAAATGTTTATTCTTCCACGAGGAACTTTTTTTTTCCTTCCCAGTTTCTAGGATGACTTTACTGAAATTTTTGTTCATATCATCTGGGTGGTCATGCTGCTGTGACTTTGTTTGTTCTTTAAATTTATGTCCCAGTACAGTTTTATATTTGCTCCAATCGCCTTTTTTGAAGTTCCAATACAGATTTGTGTGATTTGTATAAATGAAGAAGTGTTTTGTGATCCCAAAAATTTAGCTTTATCTTGGTTATCCATTTCTTTAACAGTTTGAAAGGAGGATTTAATATCATTTTTTACTCCAACTAAAATTCCACTACTTGTCTATCCATTTTTGGGTAGTAGGTGTAGTAAATATCCAGTGAAATTAAAGAATTTAAGATGATCATTTGTTAGATTTGCTTATTGTACAACAAATTTAGCTATGTTATAGTCAAATACAATTTTATTCGGTTGAGACCACCTGCGTTCCATTGTAGAAGTCTGATGTTAGATCTTCTAATTATATAATGCTTCGGTTCTCGTGAAGTAGTCCCCGCCCTGAGATCGGAATGAGGGACTATTTTTACTCCGGAACATTTTACCCCACGAATCATATTTCATAAATATTGAGGAGACTTAGCAGTAATAGTGACCGTTTTTAGAGAGCACCATATTTTTATGTTTTGGCGGTCACATCGCTCTCTCACAACCCCCAGAATGTCTGGAGGACCACACCTGTCGTTGGTTTACGGGTCTCACCGACCTGACCGGGAGAATTATCAAAATAAATTCACCGACCATATCCTCTGATTACCAATCAGAAGACGTATTACATGCCATGACAGGTCAGCATGTTAGGGGTTAAGATTTTATAGAGAAATTAGAGAAATGGAGAGGTTGGAAAAATAAAGACTCCCTAGCCCTCAGGAACCCTAATAGCATCGGGGTCGGAAGAGAACAAGAGATGACCAAGGTAAGGTCAGATAGAAAAGTAACAGTGAGGAGCAAAACACCAGTAACTGTAACTAATGTTCTGCTCAGCCTAGGTACCTTGTGGTGGCCATTCACATATACTCTAGAAGGAGACCCCTGTGTATACGGATCTGCTGTAACCTATGTGCGCCTATACCAGACTATCTCCTCAGTCTATACTTTTATACTGATCTGGTGTAGCCTATGTGAGCCTACACTAGCCTATCTCCTCAGCCTATACTTATATATAGATCTGGTGTAGCCTATGTGAGCTTATACTAGCCTCTCTCTTCAGTCTATACTTATATACAGATCTGGAGAAGCCTATGTGAGCCTACACTAGCCTATCTCCTCAGTCTATACTCATATACAGATGTTTTGTAGCCTATACTAGCCTATCTCCATAGCTTATACTTATACAAGGATCTGGTGCAGCCTGTGTTAGTCTATACTAGCCTATCTTTTCAGCCCATACATATATACAAATCTTGTGTAGCCTATCTCCTCAGCCTATACTTATATACAGATCTGGAGAAGCCTATGTGAGCCTACACTAGCCTATCTCCTCACTCTATACTCATATACAGATGTTTTGTAGCCTATACTAGCCTATCTCCTCAGCCTATACTTATTTATAGACCTGGTGTAGCCTATGTGAGCCTATACTAGCCTATCTCCTCAGCCTATACTTATCTATACATCTGGTTCAGCCTATCTTAGCCTATACTAGCCTATCTTCTCAGCCTATACTTATGTATCGATCTGGTGCAGCCTATCTTAGCCTATACTAGCCTATCTCCTCAGCCTATACTTATCTATACATCTGGTTCAGCCTATCTTAGCCTATACTACCCTATCTTCTCAGCCTATACTTATGTATCGATCTGGTGCAGCCTATCTTAGCCTATACTAGCCTATCTCCTCAGCCTATACCTATACATATCCATCTGGTGTAGCCTATGTGAGCCTATACTACCCTATCTTCTCAGCCTATACTTATGTATCGATCTGGTGCAGCCTATCTTAGCCTATACTAGCCTATCTCCTCAGCCTATACCTATACATATACATCTGGTGTAGCCTATGTGAGCCTATACTACCCTATCTTCTCAGCCTATACTTATGTATCGATCTGGTGCAGCCTATCTTAGCCTATACTAGCCTATCTCCTCAGCCTATACCTATACATATACATCTGGTGTAGCCTATACTAGCCTATCTCCTCAGCCTACACTTATATACAGATCTGGTGTAGCCTACACTAGAGTCTCTCATCAGTCTATTCTTATATATAGATCTAGTGTAACCTATGTGAGCCTATACTAGCCTATCTTCTCAGCCTATACTTATGTATCGATCTGGTGCAGCATATCTTAGCCTATACTAGCCTATCTCCTCAGCCTATACTTATCTATACATCTGGTTCAGCCTATCTTAGCCTATACTACCCTATCTTCTCAGCCTATACTTATGTATCGATCTGGTGCAGCCTATCTTAGCGTATACTAGCCTATCTCCTCAGCCTACACTTATATACAGATCTGGTGTAGCCTACACTAGAGTCTCTCATCAGTCTATTCTTATATATAGATCTAGTGTAACCTATGTGAGCCTATACTAGCCTATCTCCTCAGCCTATACTTATCTATACATCTGGTTCAGCCTATCTTAGCCTATACTAGCCTATCTCCTCAGCCTATACCTATACATATACATCTGGTGTAGCCTATGTGAGCCTATACTAGCCTATCATCTCAGCCTATACTTACGAATTAATCTGGTGTAGCTATGTGAGCCTATACTAGCCTATCTGCTCAGCCTATACTTATGTATAGATCTAGTGTAGTGTATGTGAGCCTATACTAGCCTTTCTCCTCAGTCTATACTTCTATACTGATCTGGTGTAGCCTATGTGAGCCTACACTAGCCTATCTCCTCAGCCTATACCTATTTATAGATCTGGTGTAGCCTATGTGAGAATATACTAGCCTATCTCCTCAGTCTATACTTATATACAGATCTGGTGTAGCCTATGTGAGCCTATACTAGCCTTTCTCCTCAGTCTATACTTATTTACTGATCTGGTGTAGCCTATGTGAGCCTATACTACCCTATCTTCTCAGTCTATACTTATGTATCGATCTGGTGCAGCCTATGTGAGCTTATACTAGCCTATCTCCTCAGCCTATACTTATCTATACATCTGGTTCAGCCTGTGTTAGCCTATACTAGCCTATCGCCTCAGCCTATACCTATATATACATCTGGTGTAGCCTATGTGAGCCTATACTAGCCTATCATCTCAGCCTATATTTATGTATTAATCTGGTGTAGCTTATGTGACCCTATACTAGCCTATCTGCTCAGCCTATACTTATGTATAGATCTGGTGTAACGTATGTGAGCCTATGCTAGCCTATCTCCTCAGGCTATACTTATATACAGATATGGTATAGCCTATCAGAGTCTATACTAGCCTATCTTCTCAGCCTATACTTATGTATAGATCTTGTGCAGGCTATGTGAGCCTATACTAGCCTATCCCCTTCGCCTATACTTAGATGCAGATCTTGTGTAGCCTATGTGAGCCTATACTAGCCTATCTCCTCAGCCTATACTTAGATGCAGATCTTGTGTAGCCTATGTGAGCCTATACTAGCCTGTCTCCTCAGCCTATACTTATATACAGATCTGGTGTATCCTACACTAGAGTCTCTCATCAGTCTATTCTTACATAGAGATCTAGGGTAGCCTATGTGAGCCTATAATAGCCCATCTCCTTAGCCTATACTAGCCCATCTCCTCAGCCTATACCTATGTATATACATCTGGTGTAGCCTATGTGAGCCTATAGTAGACTATCTCCTCAGTCTATACTTATATATAGATCTGGTGTAGCCTATGTGAGCCTATACTACCCTATCTTCTCAGCCTATACTTATGTATAGATCTCGTGCGGCCTATGTGAGCCTATACTAGCATATCTCCTCAGTCTATACTTACATACAGATCTAGGGTAGCCTATGTGAGCCTATAGAAGCCTATCGCCTCAATCTATACTTAGATGCAGATCTTTTGTAGCCTATGTGAGCCTATACTAGCCTATCTCCTCAGTCTATACCTATATACTGATCTGGTGTAGCCTATGTCAGCCTGTACTAGACTATCTCCTCAGTCTATACCTATATACTGATCTGGTGTAGCCTATGTCAGCCTGTACTAGCCTATCTCCTCAGCCTATACTTATATATAGATCTGGTGTAGCATATGTGAGCCTATACTACCCTATCTTCTCAGCCTATACTTATGTATAGATCTGGTGCAGCCTATGTTAGCCTATACTAGCCTATTTCCTCGGTCTATACTTACATACAGATCTAGGGTAGCCTATGTGAGCCTATACTAGCCTATCTGCTCAGTCTATACTTATATATAGATTTGGTGTAGCCTATGTCAGCCTATACTAGCCTTTCTCCTCAGTCTACACTTATGTATAGATCTTGTGCAGCCTATGTGAGCCTACACTAGCCTATCTTATCAGCCTATACTTATGTATAGATCTGGTGCAGCCTATGTTACACTATAGTAGCCTATCTCCTCGGTCTATACCTACATACAGATTTAGGGTAGCCTATGTGAGCCTATACTAGCCTATCTCCTCAGCCTACACTTGTATACAGATCTGGTGTAGCCTACACTAGTCTCTCATCAGTCTATACTTACATATAGATCTGGTGTACCCTATGTGAGCCTATACTACCCTATCTTCTCAGCCTATTCTTATGTATCGATCTGGTGCAGCTTATGTGAGCCTATACTAGCCTATCTCCTCAGCCTATACCTATGTATAGATCTAGTGTAGTGTATGTGAGCCTATACTAGCCTTTCTCCTCAGTCTATACTTCTATACAGATCTGGTGTAGCCTATGTGAGCCTATACTACCCTATCTTCTCAGCCTATACTTATGTATCGATCTGGTGTAGCCTATGTCAGCCTGTACTAGCCTATCTCCTCAGCCTATACTTATCTATACATCTGGTGTAGCCTATGCGAGCCTATACTAGCCTATCTCCTCAGCCTATACTTATGTATAGATCTGGTGCAGCATATGTGAGCCTGTACTACCCTATCTTCTCAGCCTATACTTATGTATACATCTGGTGCAGCCTTTGTTAGCGTATACTAGCCTATTTCCTCGGTCTATACTTACATACAGATCTAGGGTAGCCTATGTCAGCCTATACTAGCCTTTCTCCTCAGTCTACACTTATGTATAGATCTTGTGCAGCCTATGTGAGCCTATACTAGCCTATCTCCTCAGCCTATACTTAGATGCAGATCTTGTGTAGCCTATGTGAGCCTATACTAGCCTATCTCCTCAGCCTACACTTATATACAGATCTGGTGTAGCCTATGTGAGGCTATACTAGCCTATCTCCTCAGCCCATACTTATATACAGATCTGGTGTAGCCTACACTGGCATAGGGTGTACCAGATCTATACATAAGTATAGGCTGAGAAGATAGGGTAGTATAGGTTAACATAGGCTGCACCAGATCTATACATAAGTATAGGCTGAGAAGATAGGGTAGTATAGGCTCACATAGGCTGCACCACATCTATACATAAGTATAGGCTGAGGAGGCAGGGTAGTATAGGCTCACATAGGCAACACAAGATCTGCATCTAAGTATAGGCTGAGGAGATAGGCTAGTATAGGCTCACATAGGCTATACCAGATCTGTATATAAGTATAGGCTGAGGAGATAGGCTAGTATAGGCTCACATAGGCTACACAAGATCTGCATCTAAGTATAGGCTGAGGAGATAGGCTATTATAGGCTCACATAGGCTACCCTAAATCTGTATGTAACTATTGACCGAGGAAATAGGCTACTATAGGGTAACATAGGCTGCATCAGATGTATACATAAGTATAGGCTGAGAAGATAGGTTAGTATAGGGTAACATAGGCTGCACCAGATCTATACATAAGTATAGGCTGAGAAGATAGGGTAGTATAGGGTCACATAGACTACAGCAGATCTGTGTATATGTATAGGCTAAGGAGATAGGGTAGTATAGGCTCACATAGGCTACACCAGATCTATATATAAGTATAGGCTGAGGAGATAGGCTAGTATAGGCTCACATAGGCTACACCAGATTTATATATATATATATAGAGGCTAAGGAGATGGTCTCGTATAGGCTCAGATAGGCTGCACCAGATCTGTATAGAAGTATAGACTGAGGAGAAAGGCTAGTATAGGCTCACATACGCTACACCAGATGTATAGATAAGAATAGGCTGAGGAGATAGGCTAGTATAGGCTCACATAAGCTGCACCAGATCGATACATAAGTATAGGCTGAGAAGATAGGGTAGTATAGGCTCACATAGGCTACACCAGATCTATATGTAGGTATAGACTGATGAGATAGGCTACTATAGGGTAACATAGGCTGTACCAGATCTATACATAAGTATAGGCTGAGAAGATAGGGTAGTATAGGCTCACATAGGCTGCACCACATCTATACATAAGTATAGGCTGAGGAGACAGGGTAGTATAGGCTCACATAGGCAACACAAGATCTGCATCTAAGTATAGGCTGAGGAGAAAGGCTAGTATAGGCTCACATAGGCTATACCAGATCTGTATATAAGTATAGGCTGAGGAGATAGGCTAGTATAGGCTCACATAGGCTACACAAGATCTGCATCTAAGTATAGGCTGAGGAGATAGGCTATTATAGGCTCACATAGGCTAACCTAAATCTGTATGTAACTATTGACCGAGGAAATAGGCTAATATAGGGTAACATAGGCTGCATCAGATCTATACATAAGTATAGGCTGAGAGGATAGGTTAGTATAGGGTAACATAGGCTGCACCAGATCTATACATAAGTATAGGCTGAGAAGATAGGGTAGTATAGGCTCACATAGGCTACAGCAGATCTGTGTATATGTATAGGCTAAGGAGATAGGGTAGTATAGGCTCACATAGGCTACACCAGATCTATATATAAGTATAGGCTGAGGAGATAGGCTAGTATAGGCTCACATAGGCTACACCAGATTTATATATATATATATATATAGAGGCTAAGGAGATGGTCTCGTATAGGCTCAGATAGGCTGCACCAGATCTGTATAGAAGTATAGACTGAGGAGAAAGGCTAGTATAGGCTCACATACGCTACACCAGATGTATAGATAAGAATAGGCTGAGGAGATAGGCTAGTATAGGCTCACATAAGCTGCACCAGATCGATACATAAGTATAGGCTGAGAAGATAGGGTAGTATAGGCTCACATAGGCTACACCAGATCTATATGTAGGTATAGACTGATGAGATAGGCTACTATAGGGTAACATAGGCTGTACCAGATCTATACATAAGTATAGACTGAGAAGATAGGGTAACATAGGCTGCACCAGATCTATACATAAGTATAGGCTGAGAAGATAGGGTAGTATAGGCTCACATAGGCTACACCAGATCTATATATAAGTATAGTCTGAGGAGATAGGCTAGTATAGGCTGACATAGGCTACACTAGATCAGTCTATATTTATATACATAACATAGGCTGTACCAGATCTATACATAAGTATAGACTGAGAAGATAGGGTAACATAGGCTGCACCAGATCTATACATAAGTATAGGCTGAGAAGATAGGGTAGTATAGGCTCACATAGGCTACAGCAGATCTATAAATAGGTATAGGCTGAGGAGATAGGCTAGTGTAGGCTCACATAGGCTACACCAGATCAGTATATAAGTATAGACTGAGGAGAAAGGCTAGTATAGGCTCACATACGCTACACCAGATCTATACATAAGTATAGGCTGTGCAGATAGGCTAGTATAGGCTCACATAGGCTACATCGGATGTATATATAGGTATAGGCTGAGGAGATAGGCAAGTATAGGCTATCATAGGCTGAACCAGATGTATACATAAGTATTGGCTGAGGAGATAGGGTAGTATAGGCTCACATAGGCTACACCAGATCTATATATAAGTATAGGCTGAGGAGATAGGCTAGTATAGGCTCACATAGGCTACACCAGATGTATATATATAGGTATAGGCTGAGGAGATAGGCTAGTATAGGCTAACACAGGCTGAACCAGATGTATAGATAAGTATAGGCTGAGGAGATAGGCTAGTATAGGTTCACATAGGCTGCACCAGATCGATACATAAGTATAGGCTGAGAAGATAGGGTAGTATAGGCTCACATAGGCTACACCAGATCAGTATATAAGTATAGACTGAGGAGATAATCTAGTATAGACTCACATAGGCTACACCAGATCTGTATAGAAGTATAGACTGAGGAGAAAGGCTAGTATAGGCTCACATAGGCTACACCAGATCTGTATATAAGTATTGACTGAGGAGATAGGCTAGTATATTCTCACATAGGCTACAACAGATCCATATATATATATATATATATAAGTATAGGCTGAGGAGATAGGCTAGTATAGGCTGACATAGGCTACACTAGATCAGTATATAAATATAGACTGAGGAGATAGTCTAGTATAGGCTCATATAGGCTACACCAGATTTATATATATATATATATATATATATATATATATATATATATATATATATATATATATATATATATATATATAGGTATAGGCTAAGGAGATAGTCTAGTATAGGCTCACATAGGCTGCACCAGATCTGTATAGAAGTATAGACTGAGGAGAAAGGCTAGTATAGGCTCACATACACTACACTAGATCTATACATAAGTATAGACTGAGGAGAAAGGCTAGTATAGGCTCACATACACTACACTAGATCTATACATAAGTATAGGCTGAGCAGATAGGCTAGTATAGGCTCCCATAGCTACACCAGATTAATTCGTAAGTATAGGCTGAGATGATAGGCTAGTATAGGCTCACATAGGCTACACCAGATGTGTATGTATAGGTATAGGCTGAGAAGATAGGCTAGTATAGGCTAAGATAGGCTGAACCAGATGTATAGATAAGTATAGGCTGAGGAGATAGGCTAGTATAGGCTCACATAGGCTGCACCAGGTCTGTATATAAATGTAGGCTGAGGAGATAGGCTAGTATAGGCTCACATAGGCTACACCAGATTTGTATATAATTGTAGGCTGAGGATGTAGGCTAGTATAGGCTCACATAGGCTACACCTGATCTATACATAAATATAGCCTCAGAAGATAGGCTAGTATAGGTTCACGTAGGCTACACCAGATATGTATATAAGTATAGACTGAGGAGATAGGCTCGTATAGGCTCACGTAGGCTACACCAGATATGTATATAAGTATAGACTGAGAAGATAGGCTCGTATAGGCTCACGTAGGCTACACCAGATCTGTATATAAGTATAGACTTAGGAGATAGGCTAGTATAGGCTCACATAGGCTACACCAGATTTGTATATAATTGTAGGCTGAGGATGTAGGCTAGTATAGGCTCACATAGGCTACACCTGATCTATACATAAATATAGACTCAGAAGATAGGCTAGTATAGGTTCACGTAGGCTACACCAGATATGTATATAAGTATAGACTGAGGATATAGGCTCGTATAGGCTCACGTAGGCTACACCAGATATGTATATAAGTATAGACTGAGAAGATAGGCTAGTATAGGCTCACGTAGGCTACACCAGATCTGTATGTAAGTATAGACTGAGAAGATAGGCTCGTATAGGCTCACGTAGGCTACACCAGATATGTATGTAAGTATAGACTGAGAAGATAGGCTAGGCGGCGCCGTGGCCGAGCGGTTAGCGCGCTCGCCTACCACCTAGGCGGCCCGGGTTCGATCCCAGGGACCCGCATGTGGTATTCGTGGTGGACGAAGCGGCGTCAGGGCGGGTTTTCTCCGGGTACTCCGGTTTCCCCCGCCATCTCATTCCACCGGTGCTCCATCTTCATGCATCATCAGTGTCACCGCCTGCGGTGCCGTAGTAGTAAAAGCGGGCGTTAAACACTACAACAACAAGATAGGCTAGTATAGGCTCACGTAGGCTACACCAGATATGTATATAAGTATAGACTGAGAAGATAGGCTAGTATAGGCTCACGTAGGCTACACCAGATCTGTATGTAAGTATAGACTGAGAAGATAGGCTCGTATAGGCTCACGTAGGCTACACCAGATCTGTATATAAGTATAGACTGAGGAGATAGGCTAGTATAGGCTCACGTAGGCTACGCTTGATCTGTATATAAGTATAGACTTAGGATATGCGGTAGTATTCCCGACAAATGCCAGCTGATTCATTTTTCTAAGCGGCGTCACACTTTGCCAACGGACCTAACGGTCGATGGTCAAATATTGCACTGCCGTCAGCAAGTTAAATACTTAGGTGTCACCTTGGACCGAACAATGTGTTGGTCCACCCACATAAAAAATAGCGCCAATAAAGGCAGACAGCGGCTAAAGCTGTGCGCCCCCATCTTCCGTAGTAAACAGTTGCGACTAAAGTCAAAACTTATACTATATAGGTCATTTATTCTCTCGGTGGTCCTGTATGCATGTGTGGCCTGGGCTAATGCCTCCAAAACTGCCCTCAAACAACTCCAAACCCTCCAAAACCTCTCCCTCAGAAAAATCCTCTCTGCTCCACTCCTCACCACCACCCAAACTCTTCACCTCGAAACTCATATCCCGTTCATCCCGGAGGCAATAGACAAAAGAGCAATGGCGGCATGGACGCGCATTAGGAACCACGAAAATGACGTGATCGCTAACATCGGCAAAGGCGAGCCGAAGCACCGCAAACATACTAGGATAAAAATGTTCTAGAAGCGGCTCGGCTCGCCGACTAATGCGCGTCCACGCAACCTCGTCCCTAAGCCACTACATGTTCCGGCAGAGGCCCTCGCCTCGGAAAATATTCAGGAGCTGCCACCGCGGGACAGTGTATATAGTGTCAAAACTGTAAATAGTGTAGTGCGCTGGGACGCATATTTCTGGTGTGCCCAGTGAAGATGTGTGTGTATGTGTGTACGAGTGTGTGTGTGGGTGAATGCGTGCGTGTATGTGTCTGTATATAATTTGTAAATATGTACATATGTATATATAACCCAAAGACGAAACAGACAAAAGACAAAAGAAAACTATTCTCGGTGACCTACAGATGGTCACCGTATGGGTTTTTGTATATAGCGAAAACTGTAAATATGAACAAAGTCAACTGTAAATCAATGTAAATATAGCCTGTAAGCCGGGCCCATTGTACCGGCACCAGGCCAATACTTTTAAAATAAACTAAGAAACTAAGAAGCGGTAGTATAGGAAAGAGAAATATACTTAGTTTTAAAATAGGAAATCCTTCTCACATGCGATGGAAAAATTCTACTGATATTACATAAGGTAATACTTCGCTCTACGGTAGCCTAGCACAAAGATAAAGCTCAGAAATGGGTCACTCAAAAAAAAAAAAGGAGTATTCTTTTGTTGGCTGTAACTGTTTACCATTTATGCAAAGTCATTCATAATGAAGAAATTCAAAGTATGACTTAGAAGCTGCTATGGAATCACCTGTTTTTGTCCGTTACTGGATACTGACTATCTGTTCCTGCGAATGAAGGAGTGGAGTGGAGTATAGCCACTCATTACGTGAGGTTCTCCAAAGAGAGAAGGTTGGACATTCGCCGAGGATCGAATCCGGACCTGTCAAATGGATGCGAATATAAACACATACTAATGTTTCATGCTGAAAATTTCTTGTGTTTGCATCTGAAATTAAGCACATGATGAACACAAAACTATTTGAACTAAAAACATCAGTCAGCAGTTGTAAAAGAACTGGTCTAAGTATTCATCATATCTGAAATAGCAGCGCTATGGGTTTAAATTCTCTGTCTCTGTCCTTCTCTCTCTCTCTCTCTCTCTCTCTCTCTGTCTCTGTCTCTGTCTCTCTCTCTCTCTCGCACAACGTCCCGTTAACAAAAGCCAGAAGAATTTAAAGAGGCATATAAAGGAAACTAGCAATCGCGTTCGACCGAGAGAGGAAAACACGTATAAAAAAGAGAAGAGAATCCGGCAGAGTGTGGAAAAGCAGTATATAGAGGCGTCAGCGCTATCTGCTGGTGGGGGAAATAAAATGAACAATTAACATGAAATATTTACGACTGGAAGAGTCCGAAACACAATGCTGCTACAGATACAAAAATGCATACATACACGGAAACTGCCGGGCTTTTGGTGGAAAGTTCTCGATATTGTGCCGAGAACGGGAAACAGAATTTAAACGGTCTTAACTCTTGTCGAGTTGTTCTGTTGGTAGCCCTGGTGTTGGACGCAGCAGTTACCTGTGTAAAACTATTGTTACCGTATTTTGTAACGTCCAACCGGATGATTATTTAAGAGGGAGGCAAATAAACGTACCACCCACTAACAACACATCGAGCTGGCATTTTTTTTTTTATTGAAAGTAGATCGAAAATAAATTACCATGAACTACCGCAACCATAGATCCAAGTTGGACAAAAGATCTAATGTGTTCTTCTGAAATTGCTTTCTCTACTCTTGTAGACAGAGTACCAAAGAAAATCTATGGATTCTGTATGTTTTCTGGGGCCCTTTTAGCCGCTAACCGGGGCGCACATCAAGCTTTGCCCTTAGATTTTAACCGTTTAAGGGAACACCGAAGTGATTTTTTTAGCCTGTTTATTCAAAAATAACAATTTTTGGATTTGTATCACAAAAACTGCACCATCCTGAGAGGATATATGTGCAAAGTTTTATTCCCCTAGGGAGGAGGTACCTATACCTATTTTGGATACCGTTTTAAAACCGCATTTCAGCTTTAAACTCATTTTTGTCGGAACCGATTTTTTTTTTTTTTTTTTTTTTCCTTTCTCATATTCAAAATAACCTTCTCCCACAATAAGGAATAAGTGTTTGTAAGAATAGTTTGTACGAAAGTGAGTAGGGAAGGTGCTGTGAGTGTAACTGATATTTTCCCCTAGAAGAGCAAACAATCCATTATACGAGTTGGTAGTGTGATGTTATTTGGTTGGTCGGGTTGCATGACCTGAGCTCTAATAACTCAGTCAAAAGTTGACGGGGGGGGGGGGGGGGGGGCAGACCTGTACGTACGTGATTGGTCGCCGTACATAGAAATGACGCTATTAGAATCCTTACTACCAGCGCATAAATCTCTTACAATACCCAATAAAACCTGCTAACGTCTATTCTGAATATATACGTCCCACCTTGTTCTGCTTTCATGTCCATTATTACACTTCTCTTACGAAAGAGTTTATTCCACCCAAAAATTCAATATCGAGATTTCATGTTTTGGGGCCCCCTAAATACCTAAAAGGATTTTTAGAAAAAAAAAAATCTGCGCGTGCGCGTGCGTGTGTGCAAATGGGTCTAACGATTTTGATTAAAATGACGTATGTTTAACATATTCTAATGACGAATGAAATGCATATTTTGAATTATCTGGCTATAGCCTATGTAGTCCTGTTTACTCTGGATGACCTTTGAATAACTCGTAAACCTGAACAGATAGACCAAATCTTACTATACAAAAAAACAGATCTGCCTGAAACACAATTTATGTCCGAATACTTTTTTTTAAAATGAACCAATTTGGGGATATTCTTTGTTACTTGTGTCAGTTTCGGAAAACTTATAACTTTTGTGAAATGGAACATCGTTGTTAAATGTTAAGTGTGCAAATAGAACGGGATCTCAAAGCTTTAAAAGATTTGACTATCGCTCAAAGCCTACTGTATTCCCATATTCCCCTTGTATCTACAAGGAAATAAGCAATAAGATAATTTGTATAAATGTTTATCTCAACTAACACGAAGAATATATAGGAATAAGAGTTTGTAAGAATGGTTAGTACAAGAGTAGAGAAAGTCATGTGAATGCAACCAGGGATTTTACTGGTCTTTTCTCGTTGCCTAGTTAGATGTACTTTAAAACTTCTTTATTTTTAAAATGACACAGTAATGCTTTCAAACGCACTGCAACGATTCAACACTCGAATTTTGACACAAAATATTGCAATTAACAAATAATTTGGAGCGCAGGATGTCGATAATTTTTCGCTCCCCATACGACGTGTATGCAAAAATCAAAGCCATATGCAATTATGCACTTATCTACGCCCGTAACAACATTTCAGTCACAAAGGCCCCATCTGGCAACTCAATAACCTATAATTTAACTAAATCTATCTCGTAATGACGTATGTATGTACTGTCATTTTATTGCATTCGAATCCGCACCGCTTCAAAATTCTGTGCATTGTGTTCGTCGACAAGGAATATTTTTCAGCAAGACTGAGGACTCACACGAGATTCCCTACCCACTCTTGTGCATAGCTGCATGTTAATAGAGATAAATATTTGTACAAATTATCTTATTGCTTATTTCCTTGTAGGTACAAGGGGAACATGGGAATACAGTAGACTTTGAGCGATAGTCAAATCTTTTAAAGCCTTCAAATTCCGTTCTCTTTGAACGGCTAACTTGGAAAAAGGAAAAACGATGTTCCATTTGACAGAAGTATAAGTTCTGCGAAATTCACACATCTTCAAAAAGGTTCACATAAATTGAGTGTTTTAGCATGATCTGCACTTTTTGTATAGTAAGATTTGGTCTATCTCTTATGGTTTACCAATTTACAATGTCACAATCTGCTGATAATTTATAATTTCGTTCAGTAAAACAATTGTCAAACTGATTCCAAGCATATTTTCTGTTGTATTATGTGTTCTGAGATTTGCCTCTTCGTATTATTTCATTACCGAAGCGAGTCAGCCATATTTGACATTTAAATAGCGGCTCTAATTAGTCGAATTACGTCAGCTGATGCGCATCTGTTGTCACACTGCAGCTAGATTGTCACATAAAAAAGCAGAAGACGTGACGATAAAATGTGGTCATTTTGTCGTAAATTAGGGCTGTCATTGGCTGAAATTTGAAATAGGTAGCACATGATTGGTTGATTTCAACCAACTCACGTATAGTGAAATAGTCCCTTAACATCTGGTATATTCCCCTGGCACCTACAAGAAAATTAATAGGATGATAATTTATGCAAATATTTACCTGTATTGACATAAAGTAAGTTTGGAAGAGTAGTCCGTAAAAGAGTGAACAGACAAAATGGGTCTAACATCAGATTTTTAAATTTACTTTCTTTACTGGTAAGTAAAGGAAGTGCCTATTGTATTTCAGACAAAAATTCGATGTCAAGATTTTACCGGAAATATATGTTTTGAGGCACCTGAATCCGAAAAAAAAAAAATTTTTAGAAAATAGTTTGTATTTAAGTTTAATGTCTTTCAAGGATGCGACACGAAGATTTTGAACAATATAGCCCCACCCTAAACTGCCCTTTACATGGAACATATTTCGAAAATTTTTATTTTCTTGAAAATGGCTCTAACGATTTGGATAAAAATTGCGTGAGTTTAAGATATTTGTATGACAAATAAAATGTATATTTTTAATTTTCTGGCTATAGCCTATGTAGTCTTGTTTACTCTGGATGACCTTTGAATAACTGGTAAACCCTAAGAGATAGACAAAATCTTAATATACAAAAAAGCAGATCTCGCTGAGACACAATTTATGTCCAAATAATTTGTCTTTTAAAGTGAACCATTTTGTTACTTGTGTCAGTTTCGGAAAACTTATAACGTTTGTGAAATGCAACGTCGTTGTTCATTTTTTTAAATGTTAAGTGTGCAAAGAGAAAGGAATCTCAAAGCTTTAAATGATTTGACTATCGCACAAAGCCTAGTGTATTCCCATATTCCCCTTGTACCTACAAGGAAATAAGCAATAAGATAATTTGTACAAATGTGTATCTCAACTAACACGAAGAAGATATAGGAATAAGAGTTTGTAACTACAAGAGTAGAGAAAGTCATGTGAGTGCAGCACATCAGATTTTCCAGAAGCGTTGCAGAATTGAGGTGTAATAGGGTAGAGGTAAAGCAGTTGATAGCACGTGATCAACCCATTACTAGAGGAGTGAGTCAGGCTTCTTATCTCCAAGGTGGAACCTTTACGTCCTAATTTAGATATCATTTTACACTTAAGTATTTTACATAAACCTGTAATATAAATTTGCATACAAATTAAGTCGTGTACGACACTTCCTGGTATCGATATCGTTACACGTCAACACTTTACTACGTCATCATGATTTAACAACTTGCCCTTGACTTTTTCTGAACCCTCAGAATGAAAATATAACGTACACAAAACTTCCTCTATATCACATCAAACTTGCATACTTTCATAGGTTCAGATAAGAACAACCGTTACACTGTAACAGCTACTGAGACAGAGTAACCAGTTACCCAATAACAGCGACAAAAGTAACTAATACGAAGTAAGTAATTACCCAATAACAGCGATAAAAGTAACTAATACAAAGTAAGTAATTACCCAATAACAGCGACAAAAGTAACTAATACAAAGTAACCAGTTACCCGATAACAGCGATAAAAGTAACTAATACAAAGTAACCAGTTACTCAATAACAGCGACAAAAGTAACTAATACAAAGTAACCAGTTACCCAATAACAGCGACAAAAGTAACTAATACAAAGTAACCAGTTACCCAATAACAGCGACAAAAGTAACTAATACAAAGTAACCAGTTACCCAATAACAGCGACAAAAGTAACTAATACAAAATAACCAGTTACCCAATAACAGCGACAAAAGTAACTAATACAAAGTAAGTAATTACCCAATAACAGCGACAAAAGTAACTAATACAAAGTAACCAGTTACCCAATAACAGCGATAAAAGTAACTAATACAAAGTAACCAGTTACTCAATAACAGCGACAAAAGTAACTAATACAAAGTAACCAGTTACCCAATAACAGCGACAAAAGTAACTAATACAAAGTAAGTAATTACCCAATAACAGCGACAAAAGTAACTAATACAAAGTAACCAGTTACCCAATAACAGCGACAAAAGTAACTAATCCAGAGTAACCAGTTACTCAATAACAGCGACGAAAGTAACTAATCCAGAGTAACCAGTTACTCAATAACAGCGACGAAAGTAACGAATGGAAGTAATTGTGTATCAAAGTAACTGATTATCCAGTAATGCTGATAAAAGTAACGATTAAAAAATAGATAGTGATCAAAATAACTTAACATACCCAGTAACGGTGACAAAAGTAACGAATACAGTAACCAGTTATTTAGTAAGAGTTATAAAAGCAATGAAGATTGTTACACTGTGTGTGGGAAATCGTATGTTTATGTCAAGTGAAATTGCATACTTCATCTTTTGGAGAATAGTCTCCAAGGTTCTGTTCAGCGCCAAATGTTGCCATACAAAAAAGCAGGCCTCGTTAAAATACACAAGTTATGCTAAACATTTTTTTTTCTTTGAGTGAGTGATTTCCGAATTATTGCTTGGTATTGATTTTGATTTATCAACATTTATACTTTTGTCAGATGGAAAGTCGCTATTCGTTTTGTTTTAGTTCTGGTCAATTGGCGGAATTTCGTCCCTATGGAGTTATTTTACCCACCCACTAAGAACCATCGGTTTTGGCCGGGTTTGAAATCGTGACCTTGGGACCAATAGACCAGAATCTAACCACGAATGGTTAGTACAGCAGTAGAGAAAGTCATGTGAGTGTGACACATAAGACTTCTGGGCTTAGAGGTCTAGGAAAGTATTAAGTTTTCGGTGAAATATTCACATGAATTTTCCTCTGTTAATGTACGCAGTAATAAAGACAACGAAGAGGGAAAGTGATGTGAATATCATCATCCCAGTGCATTGTTGCAGGATAATGTGCTTATCAGATAAGAAGCAACGTCGCTTTTGGCCTTGTGCTTTGTTCAGCGATCCTTTATCACAATGACGGTGCTGCTTACACAACAACAATAACAACGGTAGAAATAATCGGATCACGAACAATATGAGTCGAAACAAGACGCACCAGACTTAACCACTTTAGCAACAGGTTTCTTAGTTTAACTTCCATTGGAAAATCTGACTCCTTGTCGACTGAAAGTCTGCCAGTTTTAAATTGCAAATATACTGTTCTATGTGCACTTTGCACAAATAATATTAGTTAACAACCGAAAGTTCCAAATAACTATCGAAAGATTTATAAGGAGGCACATTGTAAAATACACACAAATTCAAAATTTTAATTTAGTTAAAAATATTGTAACAAAATTAGAATTTGATAAGTCCCACTTCTGACACCATGCCAATGTTTTCTGTCACTTTGTTTTCTTCTACACTGAAGCACAGTACAGTTGTTTTTACTGTGTTAACACAATCTACAAATCTCCGTGGTCTTACAACTCACAACTGTTCTCTTCTCGTAACTTTGACACACAATTTTCTGTCCTTCCTTACTCTGTCTCACAAACAGCTGACTTTGACGATACAATCGCTCACAAAACCGCTTCACTTCAAGATAATGGTGCGACGTATCAATGTCCAAAAAAGTCTCTGTCGACGCATATACTTCTCTCTTGACGACTGCGCGCGCACTCACACCTAGCTAACAGCCGTCCCCTTAATTAACCAACTATTCTTTCGTCTCATTTTATAGAGGAGAATGACGTAGCACGGATATTTCTGGAAATGTGCTTTATTGCGATGCTTTCACAACAAGTCAGCAGTCGAAGCTTCGGGAACATTCTCGAAATCCTTTAAGTGATGTGAGGCAGCTTGACCTTGGGCGCCTTTCGCATTATAAAGTTTGTACTTCGCGCAGCATGAAATTTTAAACAAAGTTACTGTAAATTAAGTGTAGTTGTTTATATCTGTTGTATTTGCCTATTCGGGCTGAAAAAATATGTTTAATTCTGATTTGATAAAGCTACGAAAATAGAAATTGTTCAGGATTTTTTTTTCATTAAAATAGTCCAGTAAAGAAGTTCAAATGACTACAAGTCATTCATGGATTAAAACTAATATATGAACTTAATATTGCATACTTTAAATTTTGAAGTTGCGATGCTTGAAAGTCTTAAAGAGAACTTGCAATTAAGACATACAAAAATTAATGCTGCACAAAGTATTAGAGGTATAAAAGCTAACACAATTTTTTTCCACTCAACAACCCAAGTTGAATGAAACCCAAAGTTATTCAAGAAAATACTTCAACACTAAAGTACCTATCTGTTATCTACTACATATTTCATTATTTTGTATTCCCTCAGAAACTGTGACGATCTTGATTAAACAATGCTATGCTTAAGATATTGTCATAAATATGCCTGTAGAATTTTCTGGAAATAGTGTGTGAGGAAGTCATTCTCACTGAGCGTTTTAGAACTTGTAAACCGTAATAATCTACAGAAAAAAATGTTGAGGGGAGTTAGGTCAGTAAGCATGGGTGCTTTCAGAAATTCTAAACGGTTTTCCCATTGCCCTGTGGTTATTGTTTTGGGGTTGACCTCGTTTTGTCGTGGAGAATTCCTTTACATCCAGGAGCAAATTGCCTTCTTGTCGACACTCGTCTCTGGTCTGCATACCAACTAGACCATTTTACCTCACGTCATGTCAGTTTGTTCCGTATCGTCAGCCACAACATACATACAATGTAGTACCTCTGTCGCAAACGAAAACTCACCATTTTACCACTTTTACAGTTTGCTCCAATATTCATAATTATACGACACCAAATTGTCTGCATTTATATAGGTATAAACAAATTCAAGCATACGAAAGTTCACAAGTTTTATAGCAGTTATAAGATAACTAACACGAAGAAGATAGAGGAATAAGATTGCCTAAACTCCGATGGCAGGATGAGTCACTCTGCCGATGTGTTACTCATTTAACGCTGGTTTCGAGTCTTTATGGATTATACATTTTAAATACACACACATTCACACTCTCATTCATATTTCCAGACTCTGGGAAGTATCGCAAATAATCTCGTCTAGAGAAAAATTCCCACCCCAGCCGGGAATCGAACCCGGGACCCTTCGCACAGTAAGCAGGTGCCAACTAGAGCATACTAGCTTATAAACTTTAAATTATGACATTGCTGTACTGTAATAGCTTTGGAAATAAACACTGTCTTTTCTTTGCCATAATACTGGGAGGTTTACAAAGAGAGAACATTAGTAAAATCGCAAAGGATCAGTCGAAAAATCGAACAAGTCGAACTTGGTAATTGTGTATGGAAATTGCCACTTCTGATGTTATGCACTCAATCCCTTGACCTATCAAAATGAAAATCGGCACGCATATGTATTTTTTCTGTGCTATTAATTTCACCTTACTTTCATGTGTTTTTGTACGTATTAATTCACATATCCTTCCCTACTCATTCTTCAAGATACAATTCATACAATTTTATATCACTGAAATAGAAATGCCATATATTACATTCACACAATTTTCTCTACACACCTTTCCTTCATGAAACACAATCACACATCTTCCTCTACTGCCTCTTCTACAAATAATTCATACAATTTTCTATATTATTGAGATATAAATCCAACGTGTTACATTCACACAGTTTTTTGTACTCACTTTTCTTACCGTATTCAACAGTGCTTTTTGATAGTGTTTTTCCGGAGTGTTTATTGATTTTGTCGACGAATATGTCGTATTGTCCACTTTCATCAACTTTGACACCGTTAATGATTTCTTTGCATCTGAGGATGTGCCTGGGTATTTTTTGTAATGCTGATGCTGAATTAGTTTTAATATGTTAAAACTTAACAAATGCAACGATCGATATTGGTTCTAAAATAAATAGGCTCACGTATTGTATGTGAACCCAACGTTTAAAGCGAGTTAAATTGCAGGCAAAACATGCAAAATTAGGTTCGAAACACTCCTTCGTGAAAACATTTATGCAGCATACCTGGACTAATCATAGATCACCTATATTACATCTCAAACATGTGGAAGACTGAAAAGATAAATACATATGAATGTGTTACGCAAAGGGGAAAGCGAATTAAGAAAACTATGTGAATGCAATACGTTGCATTTGTATTTCAATCGTAAAAAATTGTATTAATTGAAGAGCGAGTAGAGAAGAACATGTGAATGTGTTACATAACCTCCTTGGACCCAACTTCCATTGTTTTAAGTGTGACATTTAAGGTATGGCCTTCAGGCAAAAGCAGTCCTTATCAGTGCTGCTCAGGCGGGGCCCAAAGAAGATAAAAGAACACTGTGTTAAGCTCAGCCTGGGAAAGTTCACTTGCCTTTCTAATTCAAAGAATTCCAACCTACGCGACTTTACAATCTTACAAGTTTCCCAGAACCCTTAGGGCTATGTTCGCTTCCTTGTTGGGATTACAACGTGAATAATTACTTGTTTCTCACTAGAGTCTCTTCTTGCATTTTATATGGCTCTCGTTTACATATTATTTGGATTCTTTCTTACTATAATTTCTCCAGTTATAACCTATTTCTTCCCGTTAATAATTACGGTATCGGCGTAAGTTTTGCTGTCTGTTAATTATGCTTCTCTAAGACTTATCTGCAGCTGAACTTGTAGGAAAAGCGCCGCTGACAAAGGTAATTAATGAACGCGTCATCTACGAACACCTAATGATGTGTAAAATTATATAAATTACGTCGACTCCTTACAGAGGAGAAATCCGGTGGGAAATGAGACGAGAAGGTTAAGGAAATGTTGGCAGAACCGTTAAACGGTACACAGCGCCATATGTGAACACGGAGTCGCTATAAACTAACATACATTTGCATAGCAGACCAGACCCCCCCCCCCCTCCATGTTAAACAGAGGCTTTTAATTGGGAAGGGGAAAATTTAGGGGCTAGCCGCAACAATCACAGCCGCAGACCAATTGTTGGGAGATTATACAAACGTTTGAAAGATCGCAGTCATACCTCTCAATTAGAAGGCTGCAGCTATTACCATAATTTTCTAATCATAACGGGAAACCAGGCTTTGCGAAAATGATGATAGCCATGCTTTATTATAGCGGCTTTTGGAAGCGTGCTGGTACACACACAGGCTTATCGGACATTACATCAAACATCCACATTCATTTCTCTACCCGCTCTTCTACAAACTTCCATGTCACATGACTTTCTCTATTACATTAGCAGAAATTATCTATTTCTTATTTCCTTGTAGGTACAAGGCGCGCACACGCACGCACACGCACACACACACACACCGCACACACACGTGCACACACACACGCACACGCGCACACACACGTGCGCGCACACACACACACACGCACACACAATTATGATAAAAATAGAATATGTTTAAGATATTTTGATGACCAATATTCGTATAACTTATATGTTCCAACATTTTTTCCTGATTTTGATTAAATGTCATATGTTTGAGATATGTTTATGACAAATGAAATGTATATCCTGAATTTTCTGCCTCTAGCCCATGTAGTGTATTTACTCTGAATGACTTTTGCATAACTGGTAAACCGTAAGAGATAGAAGCATTTTACTATACAAAAATGCGGATCTTGCTAAAACACACAATTTATGTTCAAATAAAATTTTTTTAGGGAAAACCATTTTGGATTAATTCCTTATTTGTAAGAGTTTTGGAATACTTAAACTTTCATCAAATGGAACATCATTATTCATTTTTATATCTTAACCATGCAAAGAGAACGGAATCTGAAAGCTTTAAAAGACTTCACTAATCGCTCAAATTCTACTGTATTGTAATATTCCCCTTGTACCTACAAGAAAATGAACAATACATAATTGACTATTTAAAAATAGTTAGTACAAGAGAGGAGAAAGTCATATGAGTACAACACATCAGATTTTTCTACAAGTGCTTCATTTTTGTTTTTATTCAGGTAGTCTTAAAGTGCATATTTTCCCAGTGAGATTTCGATATCGAACTTTCGATGGAATACAATACGTTCTATACGCTCAGGGGACAGTCTTAAAGATATAGCTTCCAAATCCATAGATTTTTTTTTTTTTGTCCTAAATTAACGTCCTCCAACATTGTGTCATATCGGACGAATGAATGAAATGAAATGGGTGAAATGATGCTCAAATGAGCCCGAGGTCCATGGAGTTAAGCGACATTCGTCTTCTCAGGGTAGGGAAAACCTCGGAAAAAAACCTCACCCGGATAACTTACCCTAAGCGAGATTCGAACTCGCGACCTCTTGAACGTGGGCTCCGAGGCGGGCTCCAAATCCATAGGATGAGTAACATTAGATTAAATGTCTTTAATAGCCAAGGATATAATTGTATTCACAAAATGGGAAAGAACAACTTTTGACTTGCAAAACAGGAAACTGCAGTCGTGTCCTATAGTGGAAAGCTCAGAATATTTGCTTCTCTCTAACAAGGCCGTATGAATTTCCAGTTATTTCCTTCAAGATGTTTACCAGCGAGATTCTGGAGATTCAAGTTGAAGAGATGAAAATTATGTTGTTATAATTTTATTTGGCTTTTGTTGGGTGGGTCGGTGGGTCGGTCGGTCGGTCGGTCGGTCGGTCACTCCGTTGGTTTAATTAAGTTCCTTGCGGTAGGGAAAACTCGTGCACCTAACACTGTCCCGTCCCGTCCCGTCCCGTCCCTTGAAGCAGCCAGTTTTCTAATTAGAGTAAACTTGGTCCTCCTCTTGGGATAGAACAGCAATCGCACTACGAAATGAAACGGAAAGAGAGAGACAGAGAGAGAATCATACGGAAATGAGAGAAAAGAACTGGACAGTCTGGCGCTGTTGGCTCTGGAAAATTATCAGCGACTGATTGTATACATTATATACCTTCTAAAAACTACCACGTGAACAAACATTAAGTAAAAACCCCATTTAAATAGAATCTTGTGTTGCATTCATATGACCTTTTCTACTTAAGGAAGAGTCAAGGCTTTCTGAGAGCTGCTCGCTGTGTGCATGACCAGCAGGAAATAACGAACACCGACTTCCCAGCTGAGGGAAGCAAAAGTAAGCAAATTCAAACCAATAATAACACTGTACCTACATAGGTAGCAGCGATGTTTCCTTACTTGTGTGACAATTAATGAGAAGTACACAAAACATTTGACCACTCTGTAAATATAAACAGAGATGTTCATAGAAATTCATATCTGGAAAGGTTACATTTTTTACGGAGGAAAGTTACATTTTACTAGCAAAACATAATATACTTAACGGCTAGAACCATAAGCAATCATGGCCAATGTGCCGTTATGAGATACTTTGAAGTCACTGAGAAAGCGAATTAAAACGCCTGAAATAAATAAATACAATAAATAATATCATACGATTGTGCTATATCTTTCTTATAAACACTTCCACAGTGCTCTTCTTTAACAATTCAAAGGGGCGCTCGCAAAAAATAGCCAATCATAAAATTTTAAAAAAATAGTTACATGCTGCCATCTGTTGGAGAAGGTTCAAATTATCTTCTCAGTTGGTTTAATTTTACAGGACATTGTGTAGGAAAATACAGTTTTCAATTTCGTTACAGCAAAATAGGGTTAAGAGATTTCTTTGCGCAACTAAGAGAGGAGGCTATCTCTTTTCTTTTTATGCTAGTCAAAACCTGATGTGTTGCACTCACATTACTTTCTCTACTCTTGTACTAACCATTCTTAGAAGCTCTTATCCCTATATCTTCTTCGTGTTAGTTGAGATAAACATTTGTACAAATTATCTTATTGCTTATTTCCTTGTAGGTACAAGGGGAATATGGGAATACAGTAGGCTTTGTGCCCTAGTCAAATATTTTAAAGCTTTGAGATTCCGTTCTCTTTTCAGACTTAACATATAAAAATGAACAACGTTGTTCCAATTCAGGAAAGTTTTAAGTTTTCCGAAAGTGGCACAAGCAGTAAGAAAAATCCCCGAAATGGGTCACTCTAAAACAAGTTATTCAGACTAATTTTGGGTTTTAGGAAGATCTACATTTTTTTATAGTAAGATTTTGTCTATCTCTTATGTTTTATGAGTTATTCAAAAGTCATCCAGAGTAAACAGGACTACATAGGCCATAGCAAGAAAATTCAAAATATACATTTCAATTGTCACAAGAATAACTTAAACATGCGTTATTTTAATCAAAATCGTTAGAGCCATTTTCAAGAAAATCAGAATATTTTAAAAATTTTCCATGTAAAGGGTAGTTTAGGGTGGGGCTATTTTCTTCAAAATCTTCGTGTCACATACTTGAAAGATATTAAACTTAAATACCAACTTTAGTTTTTAAGCGACTTTTCGTTTTTGAGTCATGCTGTCCACAGACTGACAGACACAGACACACGCACGTACCTTTTTCTAAAAATGCTTTTTTTTTTTTTTTTTAATTTAGGGGGCCACAAAGCTTGTATTTCCGCTGAAATCTCGACATCGAATTTTTGGATGGAATGCAATAATTGCTCTTCTTACCAGTAGAAAAAGTAAAAAAGCTAAAAACCTTGATCATTTTCTTAGATATTAGTGTGGTACCATTGATGACAAGTGAACAGGAAAGCCCGGATAGTTACGAGGGATAACTTAAGTGTGTGCACGCATGGTGCTAGTGAATCTGCCTGTTTGTTTCATTTGTTTAAATGCTTCTGCTAAAACACAAATAAGGTGCTTTACCTTACGCGCGCGTGTCACATTATTTCTCAAACTTTTCAAATAAACATAAGGCACAAAGGTAACTTTTCAGGAAAGCGACTTAAATAATATCTGACTGAAGTATGAAATATTTTAATAAAAGACTTGTGTTTCCATTTCGAAGTCCTCCGCGAGAGGAAACAAGCTCTTCAATTCAAAATGGGTTGTATATTTTCTACTGTTGCCTTGGATACGCAGGCCAACAAACAAACGAACAAACGAACCCTTATAGCATCACCAGCAGCTGAATTTCAAAATCCCATTTCTGTTTCAAGTACCTGTAAAAGCTTTGCTCTGTTTCAACTTCAGAATTATTAGGTAGGCAATGAAACGTCAGTTTATTTTTAAACTCCCGGTAACGTTCATGCAAATCTCCCTCATGCCCGCAACCCGCTCTTCTCTTGTTCTTCCTTCCACATCTCTGGCATATCGCGAACCCTATATTTTCATTTAGGAACCCTCTTGCAACTTGGGAATATATATTTTTACAGTATAATGTTTGCTGCTTAAATAGGCATTATATTCTCTCTGTGTTACTGTTGTGCGAAAGAAAATTCACTGTGCAGTTGGTTTTCGTTACGCAGCGGTGCTTCCCCCTATGTGTGCATTTTAAAACTGACGATATCTCCCGAACCGTCCGTCACGAGTCGCTATATCTGTGGTACATTTCTGAATCGTGAACTCGCTCTCCCATATCCATATACAACACATCTGTGACTTCCCTATACACGTCTCATTTTGTATAATTATTAGCTGAAATAGCCGACCTTGTCCGTGGTTTGATGATTTATCACTACAACATTTAGACTTAGGTTGTACTTGTCCAAAAGCCTTTTGTTTCTTTGTTACTAGGTGAAATACCCGACGTTGTCCGTGGTTTGATCATTTATCACTACAACATTTAGACTTAGGTTGTACTTGTCCAATAGTCTTGTGTTTCTTTGTTACTAGGTGAAATACCCGACGTTGTCCGTGGTTTGATCATTTATCACTACAACATTTAGACTTAGGTTGTACTTGTCCAATAGTCTTGTGTTTCTTTGTTACTAGGTGAAATACCCGACGTTGTCCGTGGTTTGATGATTTATCACTACAACATTTAGACTTAGGTTGTACTTGTCCAATAGTCTTGTGTTTCTTTGTTACTAGGTGAAATACCCGACGTTGTCCGTGGTTTGATGATTTATCACTACAACATTTAGACTTAGGTTGTACTTGTCCAATAGTCTTGTGTTTCTTTGTTACTAGGTGAAATACCCGACCTTGTCCGTGGTTTGATGATTTATCACTACAACATTTAGACTTAGGTTGTACTTGTCCAATAGTCTTGTGTTTCTTTGTTACTAGGTGAAATACCCGACGTTGTCCGTGGTTTGATGATTTATCACTACAACATTTAGACTTAGGTTGTACTTGTCCAATAGTCTTGTGTTTCTTTGTTACTAGGTGAAATACCCGACGTTGTCCATGGTTTGATGATTTATCACTACAACATTTAGACTTAGGTTGTACTTGTCCAATAGTCTTGTGTTTCTTTGTTACTAGGTGAAATACCCGACCTTGTCCGTGGTTTGATCATTTATCACTACAACATTTAGACTTAGGTTGTACTTGTCCAATAGTCTTGTGTTTCTTTGTTACTAGGTGAAATACCCGACCTTGTCCGTGGTTTGATCATTTATCACTACAACATTTAGACTTAGGTTGTACTTGTCCAATAGTCTTGTGTTTCTTTGTTACTAGGTGAAATACCCGACCTTGTCCGTGGTTTGATCATTTATCACTACAACATTTAGACTTAGGTTGTACTTGTCCAATAGTCTTGTGTTTCTTTGTTACTAGGTGAAATACGCGACGTTGTCCGTGGTTTGATGATTTATCACTACAACATTTAGACTTAGGTTGTACTTGTCCAATAGCCTTGTGTTTCTTTGTTACTAGGTGAAATACCCGACGTTGTCCATGGTTTGATGATTTATCACTACAACATTTAGACTTAGGTTGTACTTGTCCAATAGCCTTGTGTTTCTTTGTTACTAGGTGAAATACCCGACGTTGTCCGTGGTTTGATGATTTATCACCACAACATTTAGACTTAGATTTAAGTGTTACACAAAAGAAAACTGAGTCGAGAAATTTATATAAACGCAATAATTTGCATTTCTATTTCTTCTTTCCCTGATTACCCTCCCATTATGTGGGAGTTACAAGTCAGTGTCTAGGGTCAGACGTCTGTCAGGGAACACAGGAACCTATGTACCAGAGTGAACACCTGCAAGTATGAGAGTGAGGAAGTGATTACGCTCCCCTTATGTAGGAATTACAAGACAGTGTCTAGGGTCAGACGTCTGTCAGGGAACACAGGAACCTATGTACCATACAGAGTGAACACCTGCAAGAATGAGAGTGAGGAAGTGATTAGCCTCCCCTTATGTAGGACTTACAAGCCAGTATCTAGTGTCAGACGTCTGTCAGGGAACACAGGAACCTATATACCAGACAGAGTGAACACCTGCAAGTATGAGAGTGAGGAAGTGAGTACCCTCCCCTTATGTAGGACTTACAAGACAGTGTCTAGAGTCAGACGTCTGTCAGGGAACACAGGAACCTATGTACCAGACAGAGTGAACACCTGCAAGTATGAGAGTGAGGAAGTGATTACCCTCCCCTTATGTAGGACTTACAAGTCAGTGTCTAGAGTCAGACGTCTGTCAGGGAACACAGGAACCTATGTACCAGACAGAGTGAACACCTGCAAGTATGAGAGTGAGGAAGTGATTACCCTCCCCTTATGTAGGACTTACAAGTCAGTGTCTACAGTCAGACGTCTGTCAGGGAACACAGGAACCTATGTACCAGGCAGAGTGAACACCTGCAAGTATGAGAGTGAGGAAGTGTTTACCCTCCCCTTATGTAGCACTTACAAGACAGTGTCTAGAGTCAGACGTCTGTCAGGGAACACAGGAACCTATGTACCAGACAGAGTGAACACCTGCAAGTATGAGAGTGAGGAAGTGATTACCCTCCCCTTATGTAGGACTTACAAGTCAGTGTCTAGAGTCAGACGTCTGTCAGGGAATACAGGAACCTATATACCAGACAGAATCAATGTAATAATGTGCACAGTAAAATGGATAGCATAAGAATATTCTCCATAAAAAATTAAAAGGAACTTGGATATTCAAATTTCAAGGTGTTTGGTCATGGTGTTAATGAATTTCATACATATCGACAAACGTTTTTATATAGATTAAATCATACGTCGGTACGTACCCCACATCTACACTCACATGCCTTTCTCTACTCTTGTACTAACTATTCTTGCAGTATCTTCTTGTAGGTACAAAGAGAAAATGGGAATACAGTAGGCTTTGAGTGATAATCAAATCTAAAGCTTTCAAATTTCGTTCTCTTTGCACAGTTACATGTAAAAAATGAATGTCGATGTTCCATTTAACAGAAATTCTCCAAGAATTACAAAAATAAAAAGGAATACTTCCGAAATGGTTCACTCTACAAAAAAATTTATTGAGACATAAATTGTGTATTTTAGCAAGATCTACATTCTTTGTATAGTATGATTTGGTCTATGTCTAACGGTTTGCCAGAAAATGCAAAATACACATTTCGTTTGTGATAAAAATATCTCAATCAAAATCGTTAGAGCCATTTCCAAGAAAAATGTTCCTCGTACAGGGTAGTTTAAGGTGGTGGAATTTTCTTCAAAAGCTTGTGTGTCGCATCGTTGAACAGTATATGTGGTTTTTAGCCGAATTTTCGTTTTTGAGTAATACTGTCCACACACACACACACACACACACACACACACACACACACACACACACACACACACACACACACACACACACACACACACACACACACACACGAATCTTTTGGTAAAAATGTATTTTTGTGATGACTATTTCCGAGATATTCCTTGTTATTGTTGTGAATTGTGCGATAGTTATACGCTTCAAGTAATTTATGTATCTCTGGCTGTGCCTTTATATAGCGACCAGTTTTGATGCATTTACCTATCACTTAAAGTCTAGTGTATTCCCCTTGTATCTACAAGAAAATTAGTATTAAGACAATTTCTGACAATGCTTATCTCTATTAACATGAAGTAAATAGAGGAACAACTGTTTGTAAGAATAGTTCGTATAAAAGTGAGTAGAGAAAGTCGTTTGAGTGCAACACATGACATTTTTTTTAAAAAAGTATGCATTTGTTTTTGCTTATATGGGACTCGAACGGTGTACTTGCAATGAAGTCAGTGTATTGCATTTTTTGGTAGAAGTACAATGCTTTATCAATCTGTTACGACGTGATAGAAAATGTAAATAAATGTTCCCACTAAAGTAACAAGATAAAATGTGTTGAACGTGATGTAAAAGCAACTTCCGTTTGAAAGACTACGTGCGACATTACACAAAAAACTTAATTCCGTTTATTGCCCTTCTATTACGTCAAAGAATTCGCCTTAGCTTGCCTCAACTTTTTAACAAAAGAAAGTGCACGCTTGGTAAAGAAACTATTAGGGAGAGAGTAGTGGAAAAGAATAAAAAGAGGACACAGAAATATATGGTTAAGTATGTATGCAGGGCAAATGCACTTAGAAATTCAAAATGGGCGAAAGTAAAAGGAAAGAAAGAAACAGTGCATAATCGACTTTTTAGCCTTAACTTGGATAAAAGATTAAAATGAAATTCAAAGCAGAAAGTTTGTTGCTCTGTGTATTTTTATTTGTTCCAAGTTTTACGCTCCTTTTTTACCCCCAGTAACATCCCTTACTTACATCCCCCTCCACGAAACAAAATGTAGAAGTTGCTGGAGGTATAGACTTGTACCACTAGCATCTTATTTCGTGTCAGTGGCGGACTTTCGCACCGCCTCACTTAATTTCATACTATTTTACTGGGTTAGCATTTATCCACCAGGTAGCAACAAAAACGTACATACCCGATTTCGTTGGGTAGTATACTTTGAGGGTCCCTGAATAAACAACTATATTTTAGGGAAAAATGTGGACGTTCATGCTTGAGTTTTTGACAGTAGTAGTGTATCATTCTCTTTAATCTCAACAACAGGGGCGTGCTTTTTATGATCACCAAGTGCTAATTAAACTCAAGGCAGACATGGTTATGCATTATCCAGGAAGACCGCTTATCTATCTCGTTTACTTTTACTTTCCATATTGGTATTGTATTCCACCCAAAAATTCGATGTCGAGATTTCACCGGAAATGTATGTTTTGAGACCCCCTGAATCCAAAAACCAGCATTTTTAGAAAAAGGTAGGTGTGTGTGCGTGCGTGCGTGCGTGCGTGTGTGTGTACAGCATAACTCAAAAACGGAAAGTCGGTTAAAAACCAAAGTTGGCATTTAAGTCTTTCAGGGATGCGAGAAGAAGATTTTGAACAAAATAGCCCCACCCTAAACTACCCTTTACATGGACAATTTCTCGAGAACTTCGATTTTCTTCAAAATAGCTCTGACTATTTTCATTAAAATGCCATATGTTTGAGATATTTTTATTACAAATGAAATGTATAGTTTGAATTTTCTGGCTATAGCCCCTGTAGTCGTATTTGCTCTGGATGACTTTTGACTAACTCGTAAACCGTACGAAAAAAAGACAAACTCTTACATTTATTTTTGTAGAGTGAACCATTTCGGAGATATTCGTTATTATGTGAGTTTTGGAGAACTTACACTTCTGTCAAATGGAACATCGCTATTCATTTTTTATATGTTAAGTGTGCAAAGAAAACGGAATTTGAAAGCTTTAAACGATTTGATTATCGCCCAAAGCCTACTGTATTCTAACATTCCCCTTGTACCTACAAAGAAATAAGCAATAAGATAATTTGCACAAATGTTTATCTCAAGTAACACAAGAAGATATAGGAATAAGAGTTTGTAAGAATGGTTAGTGCAAGATATATGGGATATATAAAGACAAAAATCTGACGTGTTGCACTCACATGACTTTCTCTACTCTTGTATTAACTATCCTTACAAACACTTATTCCTGTATCTTCATATTGGTCCAGATAGACATTGTCTTATTGGTAATTTACTTGTGGGTACATAGGAGTACAGTAGATTTTAAATATTAGTGTGCTGCTGTAAGAGTTGAGCGCTATGTGATGGCTTTTATACCTACTCAATTGTGCTTGCAAGTCCAGGACATAAAATTATGAACGAATTTTTGTTTGAGAAAAGTATTTGAAAGTTCAGACCTGGGCAGTGCGAAAGAACATTCCGAAGATCACTCTCTTAAAGGGGGGGGGGGGGGGGCGAGGGGGAGGGGGAAGAAAAGCGAATTTGAGTACTCTTACGAGATCTATATTTTTATAAGGTAAAATTTTGTGTATTTCTTATAGCATACTAGATATGTAAGCAAAAGTCAGTCAGAATGAAAATAAACACGGAGATTCTCAGAAAATTCAATAATGTATTTGAAAGTGCATTCTGTTGCTGATGAAAGTATATTAATACAAATGTTCAAGACTCACATATCTTGAACATCCTCGACTTAAATACCAAGTTTCGTATTTAAATGCCTTTCCGTTTTGGAGCGGTTCTGTTTACAAAGAAACAGATTTAACATTTTGTAAACATGGTATCAGGGGTTCTTAAAACGTGTATTACCAGTCAAATATGGGTATTAAATTTGTTGCTGGAATGCAATCCTAGCATTAAAACGGATTATTATGACGGCATAAATAACACCGCTGCCAGAAAATGAGTAATTACCATGGCAACAAGACAGTAATGACGTCACCACAACTACAACATAATTTCCTCCAATATGCCTGTAAGAAAACCTGAAACCGTCGTTCTCGCAAACTAAGTTTTTTTTTTTTTTTTTCGTTTTTCCATCCACAAAAGTTTCCGTATTTCTTTTCATAAATATCGTTTGAATGTTGTAGAATTAATAAACTATCAGCACTTGGAATATAATACCTTCCATTTTCCTCTGTAAGTGTTGAAACAAATGAAAGTACTGCAATTTGATACATTTGACTATCTAGTTTGATAGTTTTAATTTTCTCAAATCGTTCGTAACATCATGTTCCCAACGATCTACGAGCTGAAATTAAAGAAATTATACATGAAATAAAGTTTATCTGAGAACAAATATATTCAATTAGCCTTCTATTTTTTAATGTTACGTAACATTCCGAGGTTATCATTTCCATCATGCAGCTGTAACGTGCTGGAAACGAACTACCACTAGATGTAAAGAACCCTTGTAGTAATTTAGTTGCACGTTCCGCCACTGAAGGAGCCACTTGGAGAAAGTCTCATCTTGAATATTTAAACACTGTGTTTGCTGTAAACGAATCGGTAATGTGCATTAGGCCACGTTCAAGCCCAAACATTTTTATTATTGTTTCGATTCAGTTGTCTTAACGCTGTCTGTGTGTATGTTTCTCTCCATTGTCGCGCATTGTAATATTGTAGCAGCAACACGTTCACTTCTTTTCGGCTGTTTCCTTTGTTGAGCGTGAAACTCCATATTAATTACAAGATCTCTGCATTCCGCCCCATAAAACACAAATCTTACACTGTTGCTTTTCTATCTCCTTCTTCCTAATCAAGACGCGTTTTCATTTTACATTTCCTTGTAACATTACAGAAACACAGTAGAGTAAATGTTACGTGTTGCACTCACATGACTTTCTCTACTCTTGTACTAACCATTCTTACAAACTCTTATTACTATATCTTCTTCGTGTTAGTTCAGATAAACATTTGCACAAACTATCTTATTGCTTATTTCCTTGTAGGTAGAAGGAGAATATTAGAATACAGTAGGCTTTAACTTATAGTCAGGTGTTTTAAAGCTTTCAAATTCTGTTCCCTTTGCACGGCTACGTATAAAAAATCAACAACGATGTTCCATTTCCAAGAAAGAATGTTTTCCTAAACTGACACAAATAATAAGGAATATCTCCGAAATTGTTCACTCTACAAAAGAAGGGAAAAAATACTTTAACATAGTGTTTTAGCAAGATCTAAGTGTTACCAGTTATTGAAAACTTATCCAGAGTAAACACGACTACATAGCCTATAGCCAGAAAATTCAAAATATACATTTCATTTGTCATAGAAAGAGCTCAAATATAATGGCATTTCAATCAAGGTCTTTAGAGCCATTTTCGAGAAAATCAAAATGTTCGAAACATGTTCCATTTAAAGGTTGGAGGAGTTTTCTTCAAAATCTTTGTATCGCATCCTTAATATGTTAAATTTAAATACCAACTTTTTGTTTACACACACACACACACACACACACACACACACACACACACACACACACACGGACCTTTTTCTAAAAATTCTATTTTTTATTCGGGGTCCACAAAACATGTATTTCTGGTGAAACATCGGCATGGAATTTTTGTGTGGAAAAGAATGCTTCCTCTGTTTACTATACGTAGCACAGAAAGTAAAAAATATATAGGCTTTGGAAGGTGATCGTTTTTGTCTTGGTGGAATAAATAGCAAAAATTTGAAATCTAGGCGAAAAAACTAAACCTTGCCGCAACAGCCCTTACCAGGTCAAGGCCAACCGTCCGGCCGCTGCGTTCCCCATCTTTGTGCACTACAGGCAGGAGTGCAGAGCTGGAGGGTGGGATGTGGTCAGATATTTCTCATTAAAGTACCTCAACAACTGTCTCAAATTCCAGAAATAGGTCCTACCTACATGTAGGAATATTCAACAACTGATATTGGCAACGTCGCACACATAAAACTGCTCTGCAACTGTTTCTTCCAGGAGATTAATTCCGGCAGTTAGATATATAATAATATTCTGTGTGAAGTACATTAAGGCACTAGGTACCTTATCTTCCACACTTATAAACTCTTTTTCATTACCTCGGCGGCGTCCTGTTTACTTCTTCCTTTATCGGCGGAGACTCTCATAGCAAAGAGCAATTTCTCTTTTCCGCACCATTCTCACTGAATTTTCACCACAGCACTTTTTCCCTTCAAGGCGGAGAGAGCTGAACCCTTCATGTCACCGCATTTACACCTTCTTCATCAGCGTTTCCACTTCACAGACCACAAGTAGGTCTTCCTTCTCGACATTAAACCGCTTTACTTCTCTGTTTTCCCCAGGCACCCCTGCGCCGTCTCCTATTGGAGGTATACAACCATACTTCATTCTTGTTCTTAGGTGCCTACCTATCGATATTTGTGTGATTGGACATCAAATCGCTGCAAACCAATTAAGGAGCAGAAGCCGCTTACGTAAACATATCTAACTTTTCCAATTAATTGCTCTTTAGAACAGATTGCTAACGCAGAATGACACTAAAACATTCAACACCACCATACCGGGATTTGAACCACCGAGGGATGGAAGAAAGTGCATCTAGTTATCCTTGTCTCAACATGTGAACATCCAAATAAAGGTCTAACATATGTTTCAAGTAAGTTATCGCAAGTAATATGAAAATACGTGTGATCTAACTGATAAATTCTCAAGTATAGTGAGAGTGAGTCAGACTGTCGAATTATATTTATATGGACTATTTCATATATAGCTGCTTGTCCTGTATAATAGTGACCTAGCCTAGCTCCTTCTATTATCACAAGTAATATGATAATACGTGTGATCTAACTGATAAATTCTCAAGTAGAGTGAGAGTGAGGCAGACTGTCGAATTACATTTATATGGACTATTTCATATATAGCTGCTTGTCCTGTATAATAGTGATCTAGTCTAGCTCCTTCTATTATCACAAGTAATATGATAATACGTGTGATCTAACTGATAAATTCTCAAGTAGAGTGAGAGTGAGTCAGGCTGTCGAATTATATTAATATGGACTATTTCATATATAGCTGCTTGTCCTGTATAATAGTGACCTAGTCTAGCTCCTTCTATTATCACAAGTAATATGATAATACGTGTGATCTAACTGATAAATTCTCAAGTAGAGTGAGAGTGAGTCAGACTGTGGAATTATATTTATATGGACTATTTCATATATAGCTGCTTGTCCTGTATAATAGTGACCTAGTCTAGCTCCTTCTATTATCACAAGTAATATGATAATACGTGTGATCTAACTGATAAATTCTCAAGTAGAGTGAGAGTGAGTCAGACTGTGGAATTATATTTATATGGACTATTTCATATATAGCTGCTTGTCCTGTATAATAGTGACCTAGTCTAGCTCCTTCTATTATCACAAGTAATATGATAATACGTGTGATCTAACTGATAAATTCTCAAGTAGAGTGAGAGTGAGTCAGACTGTCGAATTATATTTATATGAACTATTTCATATATAGCTGCTTGTCCTGTATAATAGTGACCTAGTCTAGCTCTTTCTATTATCACAAGTAATATGATAATAGGTGTGACCTAACTGATAAATTCTCAAGTAGAATGAGAGCTTTTTCAATGTTTCAATAATTTTAGCATATCATCATTATATTCAGTTAAGTATGACGTACCTACAGTGAAGAATGGGAATGTCACGTGATTTTTAAGAAAAACTAACTTGGTAAGTAGATAATGTAGTGAATACTTGTTGATCACCCTGTGTTGTATTTACAATCATATGCTCAGGTGCAAGTAGGAGAGGCATTGTTTGAATATTTCCGCAGGGAAATGTGCACAATGGATTTGAACATTACCTACCCAGTTGTGACAGGCTGAGAGCGTGGAACTCGCCTCTCTTTTGACGCCTGGCGCCTTGAAATATGCTCCCGAGACACACACACACACACACTTTTACACACACACACACACACACACACACACACATACACACACACACACACACACACACACATGACAAATGGACGCTGTTTGAAACGACACGGATTCCACTCTAAGCCTGCACTTCTATCCATTACAGTAATTAAAAATTATCCTCCTTGCTTTCTAACACAAGCGCACACACACACAGACACAACCCCAGGTTTAAATTAGTTCTAAAAGTATTCTGTAACTTGGTGTAACAATCACGGAGAGTTAGGTACACACACACAGACACACACACACACACACACACACACACACACACACACACACACACACCTTCCCTTTTAAGCAGAGACTCAGGTCTCATTTCAGTTAATCTACTAAAAACTATTTATGGAGATAATGTAGATATAACACGAATATATGTTTAGTGTGACTGAAAGTGTCACAATGAAAATATTAAACATACAACGTATTATGTAAATTTTATAATTAAAATACGTAAAAATACTAAATTAAATTAAAAATTGTTTATCAGAAATTACAGGTGTATGACGTAATATGGTTGTTTCACTTGTTCCAACACTTACAGATGAAAATGAAATTATGGACTGTATTCCGCTTGACATGTTTGATCGAAGCGAAGGATGCTGAGAATTTATTAATTCCAAGAAAATCACAACATGTTTGCGAAAGCGACGATTTCAGGTTTTCTTACAGGCACATTGGAGAAGATTATGTTGCTACTGTGGTTACGTCATTGGTACTGG